>JAWUZG010000628.1:0-520000 GCA_036785705.1 Acanthornis magna | reverse complement strand
AGACGCCTGACTGCGCGGGGTCCTCTGACGGCTGTACGGAGAGATGGCGCCCGCCGCGTGCCGTATGGGGCTTCGCTAAGATGGCGGCGTCCCGATTTCGCGCATGCGCGCGGTCTGCCGTTCTTCAAAATGGCGGCGCGCGGGGTCCTGTGTGGGAAATAGGCGTTTAATCGGCGCCGGAGCGGAATCCCGGCTCCCGGGGCGGACCGGACACCTTTCGCGGCGCCCGCGAGGCGGGCGGGGCCGCGGGGAACCGCGCCGGGCGCGCGGAATCGTTGTCGGAATTTCGGTCGGGCGCCCAACGTGGACGCCTATTTGCGCGGGGTCCTCTGACGGCTGTACGGAAAGATGGCGCCCGCCGCGTGCCGTATGGGGCTTCGCTAAGATGGCGGCGTCCCGATTTCGCGCATGCGCGCGGTCTGCCGTTCTTCAAAATGGCGGCGCGCGGGGTCCTGTGTGGGAAATAGGCGTTTAATCGGCGCCTGAGCGGAATCCCGGCTCCCGGGGCGGACCGGACGGCTTCCGCGATGCCCGAGAGGCGGGCGGCGCCGCGGGGAACGGCGCCGGGCGCGCGGAATCGGTTTCGGAATTTCGGTCGGGCGCCCAACGTGGACGCCTATTTGCGCGGGGTCCTCTTACGGCTGTACGGAAAGATGGCGCCCGCCGCGTGCCGTATGGGGCTTCGCTAAGATGGCGGCGTCCCGATTTTGCGCATGCGCGCGGTCTGCCGTTCTTCAAAATGGCGGCGCGCGGGGTCCTGTGTGGGAAATAGGCGTTTAATCGGCGCCTGAGCGGAATCCCGGCTCCCGGGGCGGACCGGACGGCTTCCGCGACGCCCGCGAGGCGGGCGGCGCCGCGGGGAACGGCGCCGGGCGCGCGGAATCGGTTTCGGAATTTCGGTCGGGCGCCCAACGTGGACGCCTATTTGCGCGGGGTCCTCTGACGGCTGTACGGAAAGATGGCGCCCGCCGCGTGCCGTATGGGGCTTCGCTAAGATGGCGGCGTCCCGATTTCGCGCATGCGCGCGGTCTGCCGTTCTTCAAAATGGCGGCGCGCGGGGTCCTGTGTGGGAAATAGGCGTTTAATCGGCGCCGGAGCGGAATCCCGGCTCCCGGGGCGGACCGGACGGCTTCCGCGACGCCCGCGAGGCGGGCGGCGCCGCGGGGAACGGCGCCGAGCGCGCGGAATCGGTTTCGGAATTTCGGTCGGGCGCCCAACGTGGACGCCTATTTGCGCGGGGTCCTCTGACGGCTGTACGGAAAGATGGCGCCCGCCGCGTGCCGTATGGGGCTTCGCTAAGATGGCGGCGTCCCGATTTCGCGCATGCGCGCGGTCTGCCGTTCGTCAAAATGGCGGCGCGCGGGGTCCTGTGTGGGAAATAGGCGTTTAATCGGCGCCTGAGCGGAATCCCGGCTCCCGGGGCGGACCGGACGGCTTCCGCGACGCCCGCGAGGCGGGCGGCGCCGCGGGGAACGGCGCCGAGCGCGCGGAATCGGTTTCGGAATTTCGGTCGGGCGCCCAACGTGGACGCCTATTTGCGCGGGGTCCTCTGACGGCTGTACGGAAAGATGGCGCCCGCCGCTTGCCCTATGGGGCTTCGCTAAGATGGCGGCGTCCCGATTTCGCGCATGCGCGCTGTGTGCCGTTCTTCAAAATGGCGGCGCGCGGGGTCCTGTGTGGGAAATAGGCGTTTAATCGGCGCCTGAGCGGAATCCCGGCTCCCGGGGCGGACCGGACGGCTTCCGCGATGCCCGAGAGGCGGGCGGCGCCGCGGGGAACGGCGCCGGGCGCGCGGAATCGGTTTCGGAATTTCGGTCGGGCGCCCAACGTGGACGCCTATTTGCGCGGGGTCCTCTGACGGCTGTACGGAAAGATGGCGCCGCCGCGTGCCCTATGGGGTATCGCTAAGATGGCGGCGCCCCGATTTCGCGCATGCGCGGTCTGCCGTTATTCAAAATGGCGGAGCGCGGGGGCCTCTCTGAGGGAATAGGTGGTTACCCGGCCGCCTGCTCCGAATCCGGATTTTTACGGCGACTCCGCGATTTTTCGCGGCCTCTACGTGCGTACGGAACTTGTCCGGCGGGGTTCGCGGCGTCGGCGGCGGCCGGGAGCCGCGTTCGGGGCGGCAGGCTTCGGTGAAGTCGGCTTTACCGATCGGGCTTTTGCGCATGCGCTTTCTTGAGGGCCGTAAGATGGCGGCCATTAGGTGCCTCGGTATGCCTCGGTAGAAATGGTGGCTTTTGCGCATGCGCATTGCGGCGTCTTTCGACCGCCCCCCCCCAAGGGGTCTTCGCTCCCGGGATAGGTGACTATGAGGATGCCTGAACGGAAATCGGATTTTAATGGCGGTCGCGCGATTTTTCTCGGCTTCTACCGCTGTGGGCGAGGCGTGCGGTGCGTTTATGAGCGCCGGGGAGGGGCGGGGCCGGGCCCCTTGAGGCCGGCGTCCGCGAAGACGGCTCGGGCGCGGGCGCGCGCCCCCCCCCCATGAAGGACCCCCGGCGCGGGCGCGGCTAGGGGGCGGTGCCGGGGGCGTGACGGTGGGCGGACCGAGGGGCGGTGCGAAGGGCGGGGACTGGGAACGTCGCGAGGGGCGTGACGGTGGGCGGTTCGAGGGGCGGGACGCCGGGCGGGGCCGCGTGACGTCGCGCGGGGCGGGACTGGGGCGGTGCGGGGGGCGTGGCGGTGGGCGGTGCGAGCGGTGGGGGGGGCGGGTGGGCGGTGCGAGGGGCGGGACGGTGGGCGGTGCCGCGTGACGCCGCGCGGGGCGGGACGGGGGCGGTGCGAGGGGCGGGACGGAGGGCGGTTCCGCGTTACGCCGCGCGGGGCGGGACGGGGGCGGTGCGAGGGGCGGGACGGAGGGCGGTGCAAGCGGTGGGGGGGGCGGGTGGGCGGTGCGAGGGGCGGGACGCCACGCGGGGCGGGACGGGGGCGGTGCGAAGGGCGTGACGGTGGGCGGTGCGAGCGGTGGGGGGGGCGCGGGGGCGGTGCGAGGGGCGTGACGGTGGGCGGTGCGAGCGGTGGGGAGGCGCGCTCCTTGGCAGCTCGCGCGGCGGGGGGGGGCGCTCCGTGGCGGCTCGCGCCCCGGCGCGAACGGTGGGGGGGGGCGCTCCGTGACTGCTTGCCGTGGGTCTGTTTCGTGCGGGGTGGCTGCGCCGCACCATTCCGGCTAATTGGCCAATTAACTGCTTGTCTAATTAAGGGGGCTGCGGGTTGTGCTCGACATAGATGCATCCCACAGGTGAGCACAATGGCCCGTGATGGATAGAGAGATGGTGTGAGATAGTGAGATAGTTTCTACGCTCGAACCCTATATATATAAGTATAAAATATATATATATATATAAAGTCGTAGAGTAAAGTTTTATATATAAAGCAATATATATGGGTAAGAGAGAGAGAGTGTATATATAAATACGAGTGAGACTTAGAGAAAATAGGGAAAATAGACTTAGAGAAAAGAGGGCTAGACTTAGAGGAAATAATATAGAGTTAGACAGAGAAAAGAGGGCTGGAAATAGAGGAAATAATATAGAGTTAGACAGAGAAAAGAGGGCTGGAAATAGAGGAAATAATATAGAGTTAGACAGAGAAAAGAGGGCTGGAAATAGAGGAAATAATATAGAGTTAGACAGAGAAAAGAGGGCTGGAAATAGAGGAAATAATATAGAGTTAGACAGAGAAAAGAGGGCTGGAAATAGAGGAAATAATATAGAGTTAGACAGAGAAAAGAGGGCTAGACTTAGAGGAAATAATATAGAGTTAGACAGAGAAAAGAGGGCTGGACTTAGAGGAAATAATATAGAGTTAGACAGAGAAAAGAGGGCTGGAAATAGAGGAAATAATATAGAGTTAGACAGAGAAATGAGGGGTGGAAATAGAGGAAATAATATAGAGTTAGACAGAGAAAAGAGGGCTAGACTTAGAGGAAATAATATAGAGTTAGACAGAGAAAAGAGGGCTGGAAATAGAGGAAATAATATAGAGTTAGACAGAGAAAAGAGAGCTGGACTTAGAGGAAATAATATAGAGTTAGACAGAGAAAAGAGGGCTGGAAATAGAGGAAATAATATAGAGTTAGACAGAGAAAAAAGGGCTGGAAATAGAGGAAATAATATAGAGTTAGACAGAGAAAAGAGGGCTGGACTTAGAGGAAATAATATAGAGTTAGACAGAGAAAAGAGGGCTGGAAATAGAGGAAATAATATAGAGTTAGACAGAGAAAAGAGGGCTGGACTTAGAGGAAATAATATAGAGTTAGACAGAGAAAAGACGGCTGGAAATAGAGGAAATAATATAGAGTTAGACAGAGAAAAGACGGCTGGAAATAGAGGAAATAATATAGAGTTAGACAGAGAAAAGAGGGCTGTAAATAGAGGAAATAATATAGAGTTAGACAGAGAATAGAGGGCTGGAAATAGAGGAAATAATATAGAGTTAGACAGAGAAAAGACGGCTGGAAATAGAGGAAATAATATAGAGTTAGACAGAGAAAAGAGGGCTGGAAATAGAGGAAATAATATAGAGTTAGACAGAGAAAAGAGGGCTGGAAATAGAGGAAATAATATAGAGTTAGACAGAGAAAAGAGGGCTGGAAATAGAGGAAATAATATAGAGTTAGACAGAGAAAAGAGGGCTGGAAATAGAGGAAATAATATAGAGTTAGACAGAGAAAAGAGGGCTGGACTTAGAGGAAATAATATAGAGTTAGACAGAGAAAAGAGGGCTGGAAATAGAGGAAATAATATAGAGTTAGACAGAGAAAAGAGGGCTGGACTTAGAGGAAATAATATAGAGTTAGACAGAGAAAAGAGGGCTAGACTTAGAGGAAATAATATAGAGTTAGACAGAGAAAAGAGGGCTGGAAATAGAGGAAATAATATAGAGTTAGACAGAGAAAAGAGGGCTGGACTTAGAGGAAATAATATAGAGTTAGACAGAGAAAAGAGGGCTGGAAATAGAGGAAATAATATAGAGTTAGACAGAGAAAAGAGGGCTAGACTTAGAGGAAATAATATGGAGTTAGACAGAGAAAAGAGGGCTAGACTTAGAGGAAATAATATAGAGTTAGACAGAGAAAAGAGGGCTAGACTTAGAGGAAATAATATAGACAGAGAAAAGAGGGCTAGACTTAGAGGAAATAATATAGAGTTAGACAGAGAAAAGAGGGCTGGAAATAGAGGAAATAATATAGAGTTAGACAGAGACAAGAGGGCTGGAAATAGAGGAAATAATATAGAGTTAGACAGAGAAAAGAGGGCTGGAAATAGAGGAAATAATATAGCGTTAGACAGAGAAAAGTGGGCTAGACTTAGAGGAAATAATATAGAGTTAGACAGAGAAAAGAGGGCTGGACTTAGAGGAAATAATATAGAGTTAGACAGAGAAAAGAGGGCTAGACTTAGAGGAAATAATATAGAGTTAGACAGAGAAAAGAGGGCTGGAAATAGAGGAAATAATATAAAGTCAGACAGAGAAAAGAGGGCTGGAAATAGAGGAAATAATATAGAGTTAGACAGAGAAAAGAGGGCTAGACTTAGAGGAAATAATATAGAGTTAGACAGAGAAAAGAGGGCTAGAAATAGAGGAAATAATATAGAGTTAGACAGAGAAAAGAGGGCTGGAAATAGAGGAAATAATATAGAGTTAGACAGAGAAAAGAGGGCTAGACTTAGAGGAAATAATATAGAGTTAGACAGAGAAAAGAGGGCTGGAAATAGAGGAAATAATATAGAGTTAGACAGAGAAAAGAGGGGTGGAAATAGAGGAAATAATATAGAGTTAGACAGAGAAAAGAGGGCTGGAAATAGAGGAAATAATATAGAGTTAGACAGAGAAAAGTGGGCTGGAAATAGAGGAAATAATATAGAGTTCGACAGAGAAAAGAGGGCTGGACTTAGAGGAAATAATATAGAGTTAGACAGAGAAAAGAGGGCTAGACTTAGAGGAAATAATATAGAGTTAGACAGAGAAAAGACGGCTGGAAATAGAGGAAATAATATAGAGTTAGACAGAGAAAAGAGGGCTGGAAATAGAGGAAATAATATAGAGTTAGACAGAGAAAAGAGGCTAGACTTAGAGGAAATAATATAGAGTTCGACAGAGAAAAGAGGGCTAGACTTAGAGGAAATAATATAGAGTTAGACAGAGAAAAGAGGCTAGACTTAGAGGAAATAATATAGAGTTAGACAGAGAAAAGAGGGCTAGACTTAGAGGAAATAATATAGAGTTAGACAGAGAAAAGAGGGCTAGACTTAGAGGAAATAATATAGAGTTAGACAGAGAAAAGAGGGCTAGACTTAGAGGAAATAATATAGAGTTAGACAGAGAAAAGAGGGCTGGAAATAGAGGAAATAATATAGAGTTAGACAGAGAAAAGAGGGCTAGACTTAGAGGAAATAATATAGAGTTAGACAGAGAAAAGAGGGCTAGACTTAGAGGAAATAATATAGAGTTAGACAGAGAAAAGAGGGCTAGACTTAGAGGAAATAATATAGAGTTAGACAGAGAAAAGAGGGCTAGACTTAGAGGAAATAATATAGAGTTAGACAGAGAAAGAGGGCTGGAAATAGAGGAAATAATATAGACAGAGAAAAGAGGGCTAGACTTAGAGGAAATAATATAGAGTTAGACAGAGAAAAGAGGGCTGGAAATAGAGGAAATAATATAGAGTTAGACAGAGAAAAGACGGCTGGAAATAGAGGAAATAATATAGAGTTAGACAGAGAAAAGAGGGCTGGAAATAGAGGAAATAATATAGAGTTAGACAGAGAAAAGAGGGCTAGACTTAGAGGAAATAATATAGAGTTAGACAGAGAAAAGAGGGCTGGACTTAGAGGAAATAATATAGAGTTAGACAGAGAAAAGAGGGCTGGAAATAGAGGAAATAATATAGAGTTAGACAGAGAAAAGAGGGCTAGACTTAGAGGAAATAATATAGAGTTAGACAGAGAAAAGAGGGCTGGACTTAGAGGAAATAATATAGAGTTAGACAGAGAAAAGAGGGCTGGACTTAGAGGAAATAATATAGAGTTAGACAGAGAAAAGAGGGCTGGAAATAGAGGAAATAATATAGAGTTAGACAGAGAAAAGAGGGCTGGAAATAGAGGAAATAATATAGAGTTAGACAGAGAAAAGAGGGCTGGAAATAGAGGAAATAATATAGAGTTAGACAGAGAAAAGAGGGCTGGAAATAGAGGAAATAATATAGAGTTAGACAGAGAAAAGAGGGCTGGAAATAGAGGAAATAATATAGAGTTAGACAGAGAAAAGAGGGCTGGAAATAGAGGAAATAATATAGAGTTAGACTGAGAAAAGAGGGCTGGACTTAGAGGAAATAATATAGACAGAGAAAAGAGGGCTGGAAATAGAGGAAATAATATAGAGTTAGACAGAGAAAAGAGGGCTGGAAATAGAGGAAATAATATAGAGTTAGACAGAGAAAAGAGGGCTGGACTTAGAGGAAATAATATAGAGTTAGACAGAGAAAAGAGGGCTAGACTTAGAGGAAATAATATAGAGTTAGACAGAGAAAAGAGGACTAGACTTAGAGGAAATAGTATAGAGTTAGACAGAGAAAAGACGGCTGGAAATAGAGGAAATAATATAGAGTTAGACAGAGAAAGAGGGCTGGAAATAGAGGAAATAATATAGAGTTAGACAGAGAAAAGAGGGCTGGAAATAGAGGAAATAATATAGAGTTAGACAGAGAAAAGAGGGCTGGAAATAGAGGAAATAATATAGAGTTAGACAGAGAAAAGAGGGCTGGAAATAGAGGAAATAATATAGAGTTAGACAGAGAAAAGAGGGCTGGAAATAGAGGAAATAATATAGAGTTAGACAGAGAAAAGAGGGCTGGAAATAGAGGAAATAATATAGAGTTAGACAGAGAAAAGAGGGCTGGAAATAGAGGAAATAATATAGAGTTAGACAGAGAAAAGAGGGCTGGAAATAGAGGAAATAATATAGAGTTAGACAGAGAAAAGAGGGCTGGAAATAGAGGAAATAATATAGAGTTAGACAGAGAAAAGAGGGCTGGAAATAGAGGAAATAATATAGAGTTAGACAGAGAAAAGAGGGCTGGAAATAGAGGAAATAATATAGAGTTAGAGAAAAGAGGGCTAGACTTAGAGGAAATAATATAGAGTTAGACAGAGAAAAGAGGGCTAGACTTAGAGGAAATAATATAGAGTTAGACAGAGAAAAGACGGCTGGAAATAGAGGAAATAATACAGAGTTAGACAGAGAAAAGAGGGCTGGAAATAGAGGAAATAATATAGAGTTAGACAGAGAAAGAGGGCTGGAAATAGAGGAAATAATATAGAGTTAGACAGAGAAAAGAGGGCTGGAAATAGAGGAAATAATATAGAGTTAGACAGAGAAAAAAGGGCTGGAAATAGAGGAAATAATATAGAGTTAGACAGAGAAAAGAGGGCTGGAAATAGAGGAAATAATATAGAGTTAGACAGAAAAGAGGGCTGGAAATAGAGGAAATAATATAGAGTTAGACAGAGAAAAGAGGGCTGGAAATAGAGGAAATAATATAGAGTTAGACAGAGAAAAGAGGGCTGGAAATAGAGGAAATAATATAGAGTTAGACAGAAAAGAGGGCTGGAAATAGAGGAAATAATATAGAGTTAGACAGAGAAAAGAGGGCTGGAAATAGAGGAAATAATATAGAGTTAGACAGAGAAAAGAGGGCTGGAAATAGAGGAAATAATATAGAGTTAGACAGAGAAAAGAGGGCTGGAAATAGAGGAAATAATATAGAGTTAGACAGAGAAAAGAGGGCTGGAAATAGAGGAAATAATATAGCGTTAGACAGAGAAAAGTGGGCTAGACTTAGAGGAAATAATATAGAGTTAGACAGAGAAAAGAGGGCTGGACTTAGAGGAAATAATATAGAGTTAGACAGAGAAAAGAGGGCTAGACTTAGAGGAAATAATATAGAGTTAGACAGAGAAAAGAGGGCTGGAAATAGAGGAAATAATATAAAGTCAGACAGAGAAAAGAGGGCTGGAAATAGAGGAAATAATATAGAGTTAGACAGAGAAAAGAGGGCTAGACTTAGAGGAAATAATATAGAGTTAGACAGAGAAAAGAGGGCTAGAAATAGAGGAAATAATATAGAGTTAGACAGAGAAAAGAGGGCTAGACTTAGAGGAAATAATATAGAGTTAGACAGAGAAAAGAGGGCTGGAAATAGAGGAAATAATATAGAGTTAGACAGAGAAAAGACGGCTGGAAATAGAGGAAATAATATAGAGTTAGACAGAGAAAAGAGGGCTGGAAATAGAGGAAATAATATAGAGTTAGACAGAGAAAAGAGGGCTGGAAATACAGGAAATAATATAGAGTTCGACAGAGAAAAGAGGGCTGGACTTAGAGGAAATAATATAGAGTTAGACAGAGAAAAGAGGGCTAGACTTAGAGGAAATAATATAGAGTTAGACAGAGAAAAGAGGGCTGGAAATAGAGGAAATAATATAGTGTTAGACAGAGAAAAGACGGCTGGAAATAGAGGAAATAATATAGAGTTAGACAGAGAAAAGAGGGCTAGACTTAGAGGAAATAATATAGAGTTAGACAGAGAAAAGAGGGCTAGACTTAGAGGAAATAATATAGAGTTAGACAGAGAAAAGAGGGCTAGACTTAGAGGAAATAATATAGAGTTAGACAGAGAAAAGAGGGCTAGACTTAGAGGAAATAATATAGAGTTAGACAGAGAAAAGAGGGCTAGACTTAGAGGAAATAATATAGAGTTAGACAGAGAAAAGAGGGCTAGACTTAGAGGAAATAATATAGAGTTAGACAGAGAAAAGAGGGCTGGAAATAGAGGAAATAATATAGAGTTAGACAGAGAAAAGAGGGCTGGAAATAGAGGAAATAATATAGAGTTAGAAAGAGAAAAGAGGGCTAGACCTAGAGGAAATAATATAGAGTTAGACAGAGAAAAGAGGGCTAGACTTAGAGGAAATAATATAGAGTTAGACAGAGAAAAGAGGGCTAGACTTAGAGGAAATAATATAGAGTTAGACAGAGAAAAGAGGGGTGGAAATAGAGGAAATAATATAGAGTTAGACAGAGAAAAGAGGGCTGGAAATAGAGGAAATAATATAGAGTTAGACAGAGAAAAGAGGGCTGGAAATAGAGGAAATAATATAGAGTTAGACAGAGAAAAGAGGGCTAGACTTAGAGGAAATAATATAGAGTTAGACAGAGAAAAGAGGGCTGGAAATAGAGGAAATAATATAGAGTTAGACAGAGAAAAGAGGGCTGGAAATAGAGGAAATAATATAGAGTTAGACAGAGAAAAGAGGGCTGGAAATAGAGGAAATAATATAGAGTTAGACAGAGAAAAGAGGGCTGGAAATAGAGGAAATAATATAGAGTTAGACAGAGAAAAGAGGGCTGGACTTAGAGGAAATAATATAGAGTTAGACAGAGAAAAGAGGGGTGGAAATAGAGGAAATAATATAGAGTTAGACAGAGAAAAGAGGGCTGGAAATAGAGGAAATAATATAGAGTTAGACAGAGAAAAGAGGGCTGGACTTAGAGGAAATAATATAGAGTTAGACAGAGAAAAGAGGGCTAGACTTAGAGGAAATAATATAGAGTTAGACAGAGAAAAGAGGGCTAGACTTAGAGGAAATAATATAAAGTTAGACAGAGAAAAGAGGGCTGGACTTAGAGGAAATAATATAGAGTTAGACAGAGAAAAAAAGGGCTGGAAATAGAGGAAATAATATAGAGTTAGACAGAGAAAAGAGGGCTGGAAATAGAGGAAATAATATAGAGTTAGACAGAGAAAAGAGGGCTGGAAATAGAGGAAATAATATAGAGTTAGACAGAGAAAAGAGGGCTAGACTTAGAGGAAATAATATAGAGTTAGACAGAGAAAAGAGTGCTAGACTTAGGGGAAATAATATAGAGTTAGACAGAGAAAAGAGGGCTGGAAATAGAGGAAATAATATAGAGTTAGACAGAGAAAAGAGGGCTAGACTTAGAGGAAATAATATAGAGTTAGACAGAGAAAAGAGGGCTGGACTTAGAGGAAATAATATAGAGTTAGACAGAGAAATGAGGGGTGGAAATAGAGGAAATAATATAGAGTTAGACAGAGAAAAGAGGGCTGGAAATAGAGGAAATAATATAGAGTTAGACAGAGAAAAGAGGGCTGGAAATAGAGGAAATAATATAGAGTTAGACAGAGAAAAGAGGGCTGGAAATAGAGGAAATAATATAGAGTTAGACAGAAAAGAGGGCTGGAAATAAAGGAAGTAATACAGACTTATACAGAGAAAAGAGGGCTAGACTTAGAGGAAATAATATAGAGTTAGACAGAGAAAAGAGGGCTAGACTTAGAGGAAATAATATAGAGTTAGACAGAGAAAAGAGGGCTGGAAATAGAGGGAATAATATAAAGTTAGACAGAGAAAAGAGGGCTGGACTTAGAGGAAGTAATATAGAGTTAGACAGAGAAAAGAGGGCTGGAAATAGAGGAAATAATATAGAGTTAGACAGAGAAAAGAGGGCTACTCTTAGAGGAAATAATATAGAGTTAGACAGAGAAAAGAGGGCTAGACTTAGAGGAAATAATATAGAGTTAGACAGAGAAAAGAGGGCTGGAAATAGAGGAAATAATATAGAGTTAGACAGAGAAAAGAGGGCTAGACTTAGAGGAAATAATATAGAGTTAGACAGAGAAAAGAGGGCTGGAAATAGAGGAAATAATATAGAGTTAGACAGAGAAAAGAGGGCTGGACTTAGAGGAAATAATATAGAGTTAGACAGAGAAAAAAAGGGCTGGAAATAGAGGAAATAATATAAAGTTAGACAGAGAAAAGAGGGCTGGACTTAGAGGAAATAATATAGAGTTAGACAGAGAAAAAAAGGGCTGGAAATAGAGGAAATAATATAAAGTTAGACAGAGAAAAGAGGTCTGGTAATAGAGGAAATAATATAGAGTTAGACAGAGAAAAGAGGGCTGGACTTAGAGGAAATAATATAGAGTTAGACAGAGAAAAGAGGGCTGGAAATAGAGGAAATAATATAGAGTTAGACAGAGAAAAGAGGGCTGGAAATAGAGGAAATAATATAGATTTAGACAGAGAAAAGAGGGCTAGACTTAGAGGAAATAATATAGAGTTAGACAGAGAAAAGAGGGCTAGACTTAGAGGAAATAATATAGAGTTAGACAGAGAAAAGAGGGCTAGACTTAGAGGAAATAATATAGAGTTAGACAGAGAAAAGAGGGCTGGAAATAGAGGAAATAATATAGAGTTAGACAGAGAAAAGAGGGCTGGAAATAGAGGAAATAATATAGAGTTAGACAGAGAAAAGAGGGCTGGAAATAGAGGAAATAATATAGAGTTAGACAGAGAAAAGAGGGCTGGAAATAGAGGAAATAATATAGAGTTAGACAGAGAAAAGAGGGCTAGACTTAGAGGAAATAATGTAGAGTTAGACAGAGAAAAGAGGGCTGGAAATAGAGGAAATAATATAGAGTTAGACAGAGAAAAGAGGGCTAGACTTAGAGGAAATAATATAGAGTTAGACAGAGAAAAGAGGGCTGGAAATAGAGGAAATAATATAGAGTTAGACAGAGAAAAGGGGGCTAGACTTAGAGGAAATAATATAGAGTTAGACAGAGAAACGAGGGCTAGACTTAGAGGAAATAATATAGAGTTAGACAGAGAAAAGAGGGCTGGAAATAGAGGAAATAATATAGAGTTAGACAGAGAAAAGAGGGCTGGAAATAGAGGAAATAATATAGAGTTAGACAGAGAAAAGAGGGCTGGAAATAGAGGAAATAATATAGAGTTAGACAGAGAAAAGAGGGCTAGACTTAGAGGAAATAATATAGAGTTAGACAGAGAAAAGAGGGCTGGAAATAGAGGAAATAATATAGAGTTAGAGAAAAGAGGGCTAGACTTAGAGGAAATAATATAGAGTTAGACAGAGAAAAGAGGGCTAGACTTAGAGGAAATAATATAGAGTTAGACAGAGAAAAGAGGGCTGGAAATAGAGGAAATAATATAGAGTTAGACAGAGAAAAGAGGGCTGGAAATAGAGGACATAATATAGAGTTAGACAGAGAAAAGTGGGCTAGACTTAGAGGAAATAATATAGAGTTAGACAGAGAAAAGAGGGCCAGACTTAGAGGAAATAATATAGAGTTAGACAGAGAAAAGAGGGCTAGAAATAGAGGAAATAATATAGAGTTAGACAGAGAAAAGAGGGCTGGAAATAGAGGAAATAATATAGAGTTAGACAGAGAAAAGAGGGCTGGAAATAGAGGAAATAATATAGAGTTAGACAGAGAAAAGAGGGCTAGACTTACAGGAAATAATATAGAGTTAGACAGAGAAAAGAGGGCTAGACGTACAGGAAATAATATAGAGTTAGACAGAGAAAAGAGGGCTAGACTTAGAGGAAATAATATAGAGTTAGACAGAGAAAAGAGGGCTAGACTTAGAGGAAATAATATAGAGTTAGACAGAGAAAAGAGGGCTAGACTTAGAGGAAATAATATAGAGTTAGACAGAGAAAAGGGGGCTAGACTTAGAGGAAATAATACAGAGTTAGACAGATAAAAGACGGCTGGAAATAGAGGAAATAATATAGAGTTAGACAGAGAGAAGAGGGCTGGAAATAGAGGAAATAATATAGAGTTAGACAGAGAAAAGAGGGCTGTAAATAGAGGAAATAATATAGAGTTAGACAGAGAAAGAGGGCTGGAAATAGAGGAAATAATATAGAGTTAGACAGAGAAAAGAGGGCTGGAAATAGAGGAAATAATATAGAGTTAGACAGAGAAAAGAGGGCTGGAAATAGAGGAAATAATATAGAGTTAGACAGAGAAAAGAGGGCTGGAAATAGAGGAAATAATATAGAGTTAGACAGAGAAAAGAGGGCTGGAAATAGAGGAAATAATATAGAGTTAGACAGAGAAAAGAGGGCTGGAAATAGAGGAAATAATATAGAGTTAGACAGAGAAAAGAGGGCTAGACTTAGAGGAAATAATATAGAGTTAGACAGAGAAAAGAGGGCTAGACTTAGAGGAAATAATATAGAGTTAGACAGAGAAAAGAGGGCTGGAAATAGAGGAAATAATATAGAGTTAGACAGAGAAAAGAGGGCTGGAAATAGAGGAAATAATATAGAGTTAGACAGAGAAAAGAGGGCTGGAAATAGAGGAAATAATATAGAGTTAGACAGAGAAAAGAGGGCTGGAAATAGAGGAAATAATATAGAGTTAGACAGAGAAAAGAGGGCTAGACTTAGAGGAAATAATATAGAGTTAGACAGAGAAAAGAGGGCTAGACTTAGAGGAAATAATATAGAGTTAGACAGAGAAAAGAGGGCTAGACTTAGAGGAAATAATATAGAGTTAGACAGAGAAAAGAGGGCTGGACTTAGAGGAAATAATATAGAGTTAGACAAAGAAAAGAGGGCTGGACTTAGAGGAAATAATATAGAGTTAGACAGAGAAAAGAGGGCTGGAAATAGAGGAAATAATATAAAGTTAGACAGAGAAAAGAGGGCTGGAAATAGAGGAAATAATATAGAGTTAGACAGAGAAAAGAGGGCTGGAAATAGAGGAAATAATATAGAGTTAGAAAGAGAAAAGAGGGCTAGACCTAGAGGAAATAATATAGAGTTAGACAGAGAAAAGAGGGCTAGACTTAGAGGAAATAATATAGAGTTAGACAGAGAAAAGAGGGCTAGACCTAGAGGAAATAATATAGAGTTAGACAGAGAAAAGAGGGCTAGACTTAGAGGAAATAATATAGAGTTAGACAGAGAAAAGAGGGCTAGACTTAGAGGAAATAATATAGAGTTAGACAGAGAAAAGAGGGCTGGAAATAGAGGAAATAATATAGAGTTAGACAGAGAAAAGAGGGCTGGAAATAGAGGAAATAATATAGAGTTAGACAGAGAAAAGAGGGCTGGAAATAGAGGAAATAATATAGAGTTAGACAGAGAAAAGAGGGCTAGACTTAGAGGAAATAATATAGAGTTAGACAGAGAAAAGAGGGCTGGAAATAGAGGAAATAATATAGAGTTAGACAGAGAAAAGAGGGCTGGAAATAGAGGAAATAATATAGAGTTAGACAGAGAAAAGAGGGCTGGAAATAGAGGAAATAATATAGAGTTAGACAGAGAAAAGAGGGCTGGAAATAGAGGAAATAATATAGAGTTAGACAGAGAAAAGAGGGCTGGACTTAGAGGAAATAATATAGAGTTAGACAGAGAAAAGAGGGGTGGAAATAGAGGAAATAATATAGAGTTAGACAGAGAAAAGAGGGCTGGAAATAGAGGAAATAATATAGAGTTAGACAGAGAAAAGAGGGCTAGACTTAGAGGAAATAATATAGAGTTAGACAGAGAAAAGAGGGCTGGACATAGAGGAAATAATATAGAGTTAGACAGAGAAAAGAGGGCTAGACTTAGAGGAAATAATATAGAGTTAGACAGAGAAAAGAGGGCTAGACTTAGAGGAAATAATATAAAGTTAGACAGAGAAAAGAGGGCTGGAAATAGAGGAAATAATATAGAGTTAGACAGAGAAAAAAAGGGCTGGAAATAGAGGAAATAATATAGAGTTAGACAGAGAAAAGAGGGCTGGAAATAGAGGAAATAATATAGAGTTAGACAAAGAAAAGAGGGCTAGACTTAGAGGAAATAATATAGAGTTAGACAGAGAAAAGAGGGCTAGACTTAGAGGAAATAATATAGAGTTAGACAGAGAAAAGAGGGCTAGACTTAGAGGAAATAATATAGAGTTAGACAGAGAAAAGAGGGCTGGAAATAGAGGAAATAATATAGAGTTAGACAGAGAAAAGAGGGCTAGACTTAGAGGAAATAATATAGAGTTAGACAGAGAAAAGAGGGCTGGACTTAGAGGAAATAATATAGAGTTAGACAGAGAAATGAGGGGTGGAAATAGAGGAAATAATATAGAGTTAGACAGAGAAAAGAGGGCTGGAAATAGAGGAAATAATATAGAGTTAGACAGAGAAAAGAGGGCTGGAAATAGAGGAAATAATATAGAGTTAGACAGAGAAAAGAGGGCTGGAAATAGAGGAAATAATATAGAGTTAGACAGAAAAGAGGGCTGGAAATAAAGGAAGTAATACAGACTTATACAGAGAAAAGAGGGCTAGACTTAGAGGAAATAATATAGAGTTAGACAGAGAAAAAAGGGCTGGAAATAGAGGAAATAATATAGAGTTAGACAGAGAAAAGAGGGCTGGAAATAGAGGAAATAATATAGAGTTAGACAGAGAAAAGAGGGCTGGAAATAGAGGAAATAATATAGAGTTAGACAGAAAAGAGGGCTGGAAATAAAGGAAGTAATACAGACTTATACAGAGAAAAGAGGGCTAGACTTAGAGGAAATAATATAGAGTTAGACAGAGAAAAGAGGGCTAGACTTAGAGGAAATAATATAGAGTTAGACAGAGAAAAGAGGGCTGGAAATAGAGGGAATAATATAAAGTTAGACAGAGAAAAGAGGGCTGGACTTAGAGGAAGTAATATAGAGTTAGACAGAGAAAAGAGGGCTGGAAATAGAGGAAATAATATAGAGTTAGACAGAGAAAAGAGGGCTGGAAATAGAGGAAATAATATAGAGTTAGACAGAGAAACGAGGGCTAGACTTAGAGGAAATAATATAGAGTTAGACAGAGAAAGAGGGCTGGAAATAGAGGAAATAATATAGAGTTAGACAGAGAAAAGAGGGCTAGACTTAGAGGAAATAATATAGAGTTAGACAGAGAAAAGAGGGCTGGACTTAGAGGAAATAATATAGAGTTAGACAGAGAAAAAAAGGGCTGGAAATAGAGGAAATAATATAAAGTTAGACAGAGAAAAGAGGGCTGGACTTAGAGGAAATAATATAGAGTTAGACAGAGAAAAAAAGGGCTGGAAATAGAGGAAATAATATGAAGTTAGACAGAGAAAAGAGGTCTGGTAATAGAGGAAATAATATAGAGTTAGACAGAGAAAAGAGGGCTGGACTTAGAGGAAATAATATAGAGTTAGACAGAGAAAAGAGGGCTGGAAATAGAGGAAATAATATAGAGTTAGACAGAGAAAAGAGGGCTGGAAATAGAGGAAATAATATAGATTTAGACAGAGAAAAGAGGGCTAGACTTAGAGGAAATAATATAGAGTTAGACAGAGAAAAGAGGGCTAGACTTAGAGGAAATAATATAGAGTTAGACAGAGAAAAGAGGGCTAGACTTAGAGGAAATAATATAGAGTTAGACAGAGAAAAGAGGGCTGGAAATAGAGGAAATAATATAGAGTTAGACAGAGAAAAGAGGGCTGGAAATAGAGGAAATAATATAGAGTTAGACAGAGAAAAGAGGGCTGGAAATAGAGGAAATAATATAGAGTTAGACAGAGAAAAGAGGGCTGGAAATAGAGGAAATAATATAGAGTTAGACAGAGAAAAGAGGGCTAGACTTAGAGGAAATAATGTAGAGTTAGACAGAGAAAAGAGGGCTGGAAATAGAGGAAATAATATAGAGTTAGACAGAGAAAAGAGGGCTAGACTTAGAGGAAATAATATAGAGTTAGACAGAGAAAAGAGGGCTGGAAATAGAGGAAATAATATAGAGTTAGACAGAGAAAAGGGGGCTAGACTTAGAGGAAATAATATAGAGTTAGACAGAGAAACGAGGGCTAGACTTAGAGGAAATAATATAGAGTTAGACAGAGAAAAGAGGGCTGGAAATAGAGGAAATAATATAGAGTTAGACAGAGAAAAGAGGGCTAGACTTAGAGGAAATAATATAGAGTTAGACAGAGAAAAGAGGGCTGGAAATAGAGGAAATAATATAGAGTTAGAGAAAAGAGGGCTAGACTTAGAGGAAATAATATAGAGTTAGACAGAGAAAAGAGGGCTAGACTTAGAGGAAATAATATAGAGTTAGACAGAGAAAAGAGGGCTGGAAATAGAGGAAATAATATAGAGTTAGAGAAAAGAGGGCTAGACTTAGAGGAAATAATATAGAGTTAGACAGAGAAAAGAGGGCTAGACTTAGAGGAAATAATATAGAGTTAGACAGAGAAAAGAGGGCTGGAAATAGAGGAAATAATATAGAGTTAGACAGAGAAAAGAGGGCTGGAAATAGAGGACATAATATAGAGTTAGACAGAGAAAAGTGGGCTAGACTTAGAGGAAATAATATAGAGTTAGACAGAGAAAAGAGGGCCAGACTTAGAGGAAATAATATAGAGTTAGACAGAGAAAAGAGGGCTAGAAATAGAGGAAATAATATAGAGTTAGACAGAGAAAAGAGGGCTGGAAATAGAGGAAATAATATAGAGTTAGACAGAGAAAAGAGGGCTGGAAATAGAGGAAATAATATAGAGTTAGACAGAGAAAAGAGGGCTAGACTTACAGGAAATAATATAGAGTTAGACAGAGAAAAGAGGGCTAGACTTACAGGAAATAATATAGAGTTAGACAGAGAAAAGAGGGCTAGACTTAGAGGAAATAATATAGAGTTAGACAGAGAAAAGAGGGCTAGACTTAGAGGAAATAATATAGAGTTAGACAGAGAAAAGAGGGCTAGACTTAGAGGAAATAATATAGAGTTAGACAGAGAAAAGGGGGCTAGACTTAGAGGAAATAATACAGAGTTAGACAGATAAAAGACGGCTGGAAATAGAGGAAATAATATAGAGTTAGACAGAGAAAAGAGGGCTGGAAATAGAGGAAATAATATAGAGTTAGACAGAGAAAAGAGGGCTGGAAATAGAGGAAATAATATAGAGTTAGACAGAGAAAGAGGGCTGGAAATAGAGGAAATAATATAGAGTTAGACAGAGAAAAGAGGGCTGGAAATAGAGGAAATAATATAGAGTTAGACAGAGAAAAGAGGGCTAGACTTAGAGGAAATAATATAGAGTTAGACAGAGAAAAGAGGGCTGGAAATAGAGGAAATAATATAGAGTTAGACAGAGAAAAGAGGGCTGGAAATAGAGGAAATAATATAGAGTTCGACAGAGAAAAGAGGGCTGGAAATAGAGGAAATAATATAGAGTTAGACAGAGAAAAGAGGGCTAGACTTAGAGGAAATAATATAGAGTTAGACAGAGAAAAGAGGGCTAGACTTAGAGGAAATAATATAGAGTTAGACAGAGAAAAGAGGGCTGGAAATAGAGGAAATAATATAGAGTTAGACAGAGAAAAGAGGGCTGGAAATAGAGGAAATAATATAGAGTTAGACAGAGAAAAGAGGGCTGGAAATAGAGGAAATAATATAGAGTTAGACAGAGAAAAGAGGGCTGGAAATAGAGGAAATAATATAGAGTTAGACAGAGAAAAGAGGGCTAGACTTAGAGGAAATAATATAGAGTTAGACAGAGAAAAGAGGGCTAGACTTAGAGGAAATAATATAGAGTTAGACAGAGAAAAGAGGGCTAGACTTAGAGGAAATAATATAGAGTTAGACAGAGAAAAGAGGGCTGGACTTAGAGGAAATAATATAGAGTTAGACAGAGAAAAGAGGGCTGGACTTAGAGGAAATAATATAGAGTTAGACAGAGAAAAGAGGGCTGGAAATAGAGGAAATAATATAAAGTTAGACAGAGAAAAGAGGGCTGGAAATAGAGGAAATAATATAGAGTTAGACAGAGAAAAGAGGGCTAGACTTAGAGGAAATAATATAGAGTTAGACAGAGAAAAGAGGGCTGGAAATAGAGGAAATAATATAGAGTTAGACAGAGAAAAGAGGGCTGGAAATAGAGGAAATAATATAGAGTTAGGCAGAGAAAAGAGGGCTGGACTTAGAGGAAATAACGTAGAGTTAGACAGAAAAAGAGGGCTAGAAATAGAGGAAATAATATAGAGTTAGAGAAAAGAGGGCTAGACTTAGAGGAAATAATATAGAGTTAGACAGAGAAAAGAGGGCTGGAAATAGAGGAAATAATATAGAGTTAGACAGAGAAAAGAGGGCTGGAAATAGAGGAAATAATATAGAGTTAGACAGAGAAAGAGGGCTGGAAATAGAGGAAATAATATAGAGTTAGACAGAGAAAAGAGGGCTGTAAATCGAGGAAATAATATAGAGTTAGACAGAGAAAAGAGGGCTGGAAATAGAGGAAATAATATAGAGTTAGACAGAGAAAAGAGGGCTGGAAATAGAGGAAATAATATAGAGTTAGACAGAGAAAAGAGGGCTGGAAATAGAGGAAATAATATAGAGTTAGACAGAGAAAAGAGGGCTGGAAATAGAGGAAATAATATAGAGTTAGACAGAGAAAAGAGGGCTGGAAATAGAGGAAATAATATAGAGTTAGACAGAGAAAAGAGGGCTGGAAATAGAGGAAATAATATAGAGTTAGACAGAGAAAAGAGGGCTGGACTTAGAGGAAATAATATAGAGTTAGACAGAGAAAAGAGGGCTGGAAATAGAGGAAATAATATAGAGTTAGACAGAGAAAAGAGGGCTAGACTTAGAGGAAAAAATATAGAGTTGGAAAGAGAAAAGAGGGCTAGACTTAGAGGAAATAATATAGAGTTAGACAGAGAAAAGAGGGCTAGACTTAGAGGAAATAATGTAGAGTTAGACAGAGAAAAGAGGGTTGGAAATAGAGGAAATAATATAGAGTTAGACAGAGAAAAGAAAGCTAGACTTAGAGGAAATAATATAGAGTTAGACAGAGAAAAGAGGGCTGGAAATAGAGGAAATAATATAGAGTTAGACAGAGAAAAGAGGGCTGGAAATAGAGGAAATAATATAGAGTTAGGCAGAGAAAAGAGGGCTGGACTTAGAGGAAATAATATAGAGTTAGACAGAGAAAAGTGGGCTGGAAATAGAGGAAATAATATAGAGTTAGACAGAGAGAAGAGGGCTGGAAATAGAGGAAATAATATAGAGTTAGACAGAGAAAAGAGGGCTGTAAATAGAGGAAATAATATAGAGTTAGACAGAGAAAGAGGGCTGGAAATAGAGGAAATAATATAGAGTTAGACAGAGAAAAGAGGGCTGGAAATAGAGGAAATAATATAGAGTTAGACAGAGAAAAGAGGGCTAGACTTAGAGGAAATAATATAGAGTTAGACAGAGAAAAGAGGGCCAGACTTAGAGGAAATAATATAGAGTTAGACAGAGAAAAGAGGGCTAGACTTAGAGGAAATAATATAGAGTTAGACAGAGAAAAGAGGGCTGGAAATAGAGGAAATAATATAGAGTTAGACAGAGAAAAGAGGGCTGGAAATAGAGGAAATAATATAGAGTTAGACAGAGAAAAGAGGGCTAGACTTAGAGGAAATAATATAGAGTTAGACAGAGAAAAGTGGGCTAGACTTACAGGAAATAATATAGAGTTAGACAGAGAAAAGAGGGCTAGACTTAGAGGAAATAATATAGAGTTAGACAGAGAAAAGAGGGCTAGACTTAGAGGAAATAATATAGAGTTAGACAGAGAAAAGAGGGCTAGACTTAGAGGAAATAATATAGAGTTAGACAGAGAAAAGAGGGCTGGAAATAGAGGAAATAATATAGAGTTAGACAGAGAAAAGAGGGCTGGAAATAGAGGAAATAATATAGAGTTAGACAGAG
Source organism: Acanthornis magna (assembly GCA_036785705.1). Classification (NCBI taxonomy): domain Eukaryota; kingdom Metazoa; phylum Chordata; class Aves; order Passeriformes; family Acanthizidae; genus Acanthornis; species Acanthornis magna. Next base: position 498,416 of record JAWUZG010000628.1, on the reverse strand, counting down.
AGAAGAGGGCTGGAAATAGAGGAAATAATATAGAGTTAGACAGAGAAAAGAGGGCTGTAAATAGAGGAAATAATATAGAGTTAGACAGAGAAAGAGGGCTGGAAATAGAGGAAATAATATAGAGTTAGACAGAGAAAAGAGGGCTGGAAATAGAGGAAATAATATAGAGTTAGACAGAGAAAAGAGGGCTAGACTTAGAGGAAATAATATAGAGTTAGACAGAGAAAAGAGGGCTGGAAATAGAGGAAATAATATAGAGTTAGACAGAGAAAAGAGGGGTGGAAATAGAGGAAATAATATAGAGTTAGACAGAGAAAAGAGGGCTGGAAATAGAGGAAATAATATAGAGTTAGACAGAGAAAAGAGGGCTAGACTTAGAGGAAATAATATAGAGTTAGACAGAGAAAAGAGGGCTAGACTTAGAGGAAATAATATAGAGTTAGACAGAGAAAAGAGGGCTGGAAATAGAGGAAATAATATAGAGTTAGACAGAGAAAAGAGGGCTGGAAATAGAGGAAATAATATAGAGTTAGACAGAGAAAAGAGGGCTGGAAATAGAGGAAATAATATAGAGTTAGACAGAGAAAAGAGGGCTAGACTTAGAGGAAATAATATAGAGTTAGACAGAGAAAAGAGGGCTAGACTTAGAGGAAATAATATAGAGTTAGACAGAGAAAAGAGGGCTAGACTTAGAGGAAATAATATAGAGTTAGACAGAGAAAAGAGGGCTGGACTTAGAGGAAATAATATAGAGTTAGACAGAGAAAAGAGGGCTGGACTTAGAGGAAATAATATAGAGTTAGACAGAGAAAAGAGGGCTGGAAATAGAGGAAATAATATAGAGTTAGACAGAGAAAAGAGGGCTGGAAATAGAGGAAATAATATAGAGTTAGACAGAGAAAAGAGGGCTAGACTTAGAGGAAATAATATAGAGTTAGACAGAGAAAAGAGGGCTGGAAATAGAGGAAATAATATAGAGTTAGACAGAGAAAAGAGGGCTGGAAATAGAGGAAATAATATAGAGTTAGACAGAGAAAAGAGGGCTAGACTTAGAGGAAATAATATAGAGTTAGACAGAGAAAAGAGGGCTGGAAATAGAGGAAATAATATAGAGTTAGACAGAGAAAAGAGGGCTGGAAATAGAGGAAATAATATAGAGTTAGACAGAGAAAAGAGGGCTAGACTTAGAGGAAATAATATAGAGTTAGACAGAGAAAAGAGGGCTGGAAATAGAGGAAATAATATAGAGTTAGACAGAGAAAAGAGGGCTAGACTTAGAGGAAATAATATAGAGTTAGACAGAGAAAAGAGGGCTGGAAATAGAGGAAATAATATAAAGTTAGACAGAGAAAAGAGGGCTGGAAATAGAGGAAATAATATAGAGTTAGACAGAGAAAAGAGGGCTGGACTTAGAGGAAATAATATAGAGTTAGACAGAGAAAAGAGGGCTGGAAATAGAGGAAATAATATAGAGTTAGACAGAGAAAAGAGGGCTGGAAATAGAGGAAATAATATAGAGTTAGACAGAGAAAAGAGGGCTGGAAATAGAGGAAATAATATAGAGTTAGACAGAGAAAAGAGGGCTGGAAATAGAGGAAATAATATAGAGTTAGGCAGAGAAAAGAGGGCTGGACTTAGAGGAAATAATATAGAGTTAGACAGAGAAAAGTGGGCTGGAAATAGAGGAAATAATATAGAGTTAGACAGAGAGAAGAGGGCTGGAAATAGAGGAAATAATATAGAGTTAGACAGAGAAAAGAGGGCTGTAAATAGAGGAAATAATATAGAGTTAGACAGAGAAAGAGGGCTGGAAATAGAGGAAATAATATAGAGTTAGACAGAGAAAAGAGGGCTGGAAATAGAGGAAATAATATAGAGTTAGACAGAGAAAAGAGGGCTAGACTTAGAGGAAATAATATAGAGTTAGACAGAGAAAAGAGGGCCAGACTTAGAGGAAATAATATAGAGTTAGACAGAGAAAAGAGGGCTGGAAATAGAGGAAATAATATAGAGTTAGACAGAGAAAAGAGGGCTGGAAATAGAGGAAATAATATAGAGTTAGACAGAGAAAAGAGGGCTGGAAATAGAGGAAATAATATAGAGTTAGACAGAGAAAAGAGGGCTAGACTTACAGGAAATAATATAGAGTTAGACAGAGAAAAGAGGGCTAGACTTACAGGAAATAATATAGAGTTAGACAGAGAAAAGAGGGCTAGACTTAGAGGAAATAATATAGAGTTAGACAGAGAAAAGAGGGCTAGACTTAGAGGAAATAATATAGAGTTAGACAGAGAAAAGAGGGCTGGAAATAGAGGAAATAATATAGAGTTAGACAGAGAAAAGAGGGCTGGAAATAGAGGAAATAATATAGAGTTAGACAGAGAGAAGAGGGCTGGAAATAGAGGAAATAATATAGAGTTAGACAGAGAAAAGAGGGCTAGACTTAGAGGAAATAATATAGAGTTAGACAGAGAAAGTGGGCTGGAAATAGAGGAAATAATATAGAGTTAGACAGAGAAAAGAGGGCTGGAAATAGAAGAAATAATATAGAGTTAGACAGAGAAAAGAGGGCTAGACTTAGAGGAAATAATATAGAGTTAGACAGAGAAAAGAGGGCTGGAAATAGAGGAAATAATATAGAGTTAGACAGAGAAAAGAGGGCTGGAAATAGAGGAAATAATATAGAGTTAGACAGAGAAAAGAGGGCTGGAAATAGAGGAAATAATATAGAGTTAGACAGAGAAAAGAGGGCTAGACTTAGAGGAAATAATATAGAGTTAGACAGAGAAAAGAGGGCTGGAAATAGAGGAAATAATATAGAGTTAGACAGAGAAAAGTGGGCTGGAAATAGAGGAAATAATATAGAGTTCGACAGAGAAAAGAGGGCTGGACTTAGAGGAAATAATATAGAGTTAGACAGAGAAAAGAGGGCTGGAAATAGAGGAAATAATATAGAGTTAGACAGAGAAAAGAGGGCTAGACTTAGAGGAAATAATATAGAGTTAGACAGAGAAAAGAGGGCTGGAAATAGAGGAAATAATATAGAGTTAGACAGAGAAAAGTGGGCTGGAAATAGAGGAAATAATATAGAGTTCGACAGAGAAAAGAGGGCTGGACTTAGAGGAAATAATATAGAGTTAGACAGAGAAAAGAGGGCTAGACTTAGAGGAAATAATATAGAGTTAGACAGAGAAAAGAGGGCTGGAAATAGAGGAAATAATATAGTGTTAGACAGAGAAAAGAGGGCTGGAAATAGAGGAAATAATATAGAGTTAGACAGAGAAAAGAGGGCTAGACTTAGAGGAAATAATATAGAGTTAGACAGAGAAAAGAGGGCTAGACTTAGAGGAAATAATATAGAGTTAGACAGAGAAAAGAGGGCTAGACTTAGAGGAAATAATATAGAGTTAGACAGAGAAAAGAGGGCTAGACTTAGAGGAAATAATATAGAGTTAGACAGAGAAAAGAGGGCTAGACTTAGAGGAAATAATATAGAGTTAGACAGAGAAAAGAGGGCTAGACTTAGAGGAAATAATATAGAGTTAGACAGAGAAAAGAGGGCTGGAAATAGAGGAAATAATATAGAGTTAGACAGAGAAAAGAGGGCTGGAAATAGAGGAAATAATATAGAGTTAGAAAGAGAAAAGAGGGCTGGACCTAGAGGAAATAATATAGAGTTAGACAGAGAAAAGAGGGCTAGACTTAGAGGAAATAATATAGAGTTAGACAGAGAAAAGAGGGCTAGACTTAGAGGAAATAATATAGAGTTAGACAGAGAAAAGAGGGCTGGAAATAGAGGAAATAATATAGAGTTAGACAGAGAAAAGAGGGCTGGAAATAGAGGAAATAATATAGAGTTAGACAGAGAAAAGAGGGCTGGAAATAGAGGAAATAATATAGAGTTGGAAAGAGAAAAGAGGGCTAGACTTAGAGGAAATAATATAGAGTTAGACAGAGAAAAGAGGGCTGGAAATAGAGGAAATAATATAGAGTTAGACAGAGAAAAGAGGGCTGGAAATAGAGGAAATAATATAGAGTTAGACAGAGAAAAGAGGGCTGGAAATAGAGGAAATAATATAGAGTTAGACAGAGAAAAGAGGGCTGGAAATAGAGGAAATAATATAGAGTTAGACAGAGAAAAGAGGGCTGGACTTAGAGGAAATAATATAGAGTTAGACAGAGAAAAGAGGGGTGGAAATAGAGGAAATAATATAGAGTTAGACAGAGAAAAGAGGGCTGGAAATAGAGGAAATAATATAGAGTTAGACAGAGAAAAGAGGGCTAGACTTAGAGGAAATAATATAGAGTTAGACAGAGAAAAGAGGGCTGGACTTAGAGGAAATAATATAGAGTTAGACAGAGAAAAGAGGGCTAGACTTAGAGGAAATAATATAGAGTTAGACAGAGAAAAGAGGGCTAGACTTAGAGGAAATAATATAAAGTTAGACAGAGAAAAGAGGGCTGGACTTAGAGGAAATAATATAGAGTTAGACAGAGAAAAAAAGGGCTGGAAATAGAGGAAATAATATAGAGTTAGACAGAGAAAAGAGGGCTGGAAATAGAGGAAATAATATAGAGTTAGACAAAGAAAAGAGGGCTAGACTTAGAGGAAATAATATAGAGTTAGACAGAGAAAAGAGGGCTAGACTTAGAGGAAATAATATAGAGTTAGACAGAGAAAAGAGGGCTAGACTTAGAGGAAATAATATAGAGTTAGACAGAGAAAAGAGGGCTGGAAATAGAGGAAATAATATAGAGTTAGACAGAGAAAAGAGGGCTAGACTTAGAGGAAATAATATAGAGTTAGACAGAGAAAAGAGGGCTGGACTTAGAGGAAATAATATAGAGTTAGACAGAGAAATGTGGGGTGGAAATAGAGGAAATAATATAGAGTTAGACAGAGAAAAGAGGGCTGGAAATAGAGGAAATAATATAGAGTTAGACAGAGAAAAGAGGGCTGGAAATAGAGGAAATAATATAGAGTTAGACAGAGAAAAGAGGGCTGGAAATAGAGGAAATAATATAGAGTTAGACAGAAAAGAGGGCTGGAAATAAAGGAAGTAATACAGACTTATACAGAGAAAAGAGGGCTAGACTTAGAGGAAATAATATAGAGTTAGACAGAGAAAAGAGGGCTAGACTTAGAGGAAATAATATAGAGTTAGACAGAGAAAAGAGGGCTGGAAATAGAGGGAATAATATAAAGTTAGACAGAGAAAAGAGGGCTGGACTTAGAGGAAGTAATATAGAGTTAGACAGAGAAAAGAGGGCTGGAAATAGAGGAAATAATATAGAGTTAGACAGAGAAAAGAGGGCTGGAAATAGAGGAAATAATATAGAGTTAGACAGAGAAAAGAGGGCTAGACTTAGAGGAAATAATATAGAGTTAGACAGAGAAAAGAGGGCTGGAAATAGAGGAAATAATATAGAGTTAGACAGAGAAAAGAGGGCTAGACTTAGAGGAAATAATATAGAGTTAGACAGAGAAAAGAGGGCTGGAAATAGAGGAAATAATATAGAGTTAGACAGAGAAAAGAGGGCTGGAAATAGAGGAAATAATATAGAGTTAGACAGAGAAAAGAGGGCTGGAAATAGAGGAAATAATATAGAGTTAGACAGAGAAAAGAGGGCTAGACTTAGAGGAAATAATATAGAGTTAGACAGAGAAAAAAAGGGCTGGAAATAGAGGAAATAATATAAAGTTAGACAGAGAAAAGAGGGCTGGACTTAGAGGAAATAATATAGAGTTAGACAGAGAAAAAAAGGGCTGGAAATAGAGGAAATAATATAAAGTTAGACAGAGAAAAGAGGGCTAGACTTAGAGGAAATAATATAGAGTTAGACAGAGAAAAGAGGGCTAGACTTAGAGGAAATAATATAGAGTTAGACAGAGAAAAGAGGGCTAGACTTAGAGGAAATAATATAGAGTTAGACAGAGAAAAGAGGGCTGGAAATAGAGGAAATAATATAGAGTTAGACAGAGAAAAGAGGGCTGGACTTAGAGGAAATAATATAGACTGAGACAGAGAAAAGAGGGCTGGAAATAGAGGAAATAATATAGAGTTAGACAGAGAAAAGAGGGCTGGAAATAGAGGAAATAATATAGAGTTAGACAGAGAAAAGAGGGCTAGACTTAGAGGAAATAATATAGAGTTAGACAGAGAAAAGAGGGCTGGAAATAGAGGAAATAATATAGATTTAGACAGAGAAAAGAGGGCTAGACTTAGAGGAAATAATATAGAGTTAGACAGAGAAAAGAGGGCTAGACTTAGAGGAAATAATATAGAGTTAGACAGAGAAAAGAGGGCTAGACTTAGAGGAAATAATATAGAGTTAGACAGAGAAAAGAGGGCTGGAAATAGAGGAAATAATATAGAGTTAGACAGAGAAAAGAGGGCTGGACTTAGAGGAAATAATATAGACTGAGACAGAGAAAAGAGGGCTGGAAATAGAGGAAATAATATAGAGTTAGACAGAGAAAAGAGGGCTGGAAATAGAGGAAATAATATAGAGTTAGACAGAGAAAAGAGGGCTAGACTTAGAGGAAATAATGTAGAGTTAGACAGAGAAAAGAGGGCTGGAAATAGAGGAAATAATATAGAGTTAGACAGAGAAAAGAGGGCTAGACTTAGAGGAAATAATATAGAGTTAGACAGAGAAAAGAGGGCTGGAAATAGAGGAAATAATATAGAGTTAGACAGAGGAAAGGGGGCTAGACTTAGAGGAAATAATATAGAGTTAGACAGAGAAACGAGGGCTAGACTTAGAGGAAATAATATAGAGTTAGACAGAGAAAAGAGGGCTGGAAATAGAGGAAATAATATAGAGTTAGACAGAGAAAAGAGGGCTGGAAATAGAGGAAATAATATAGAGTTAGACAGAGAAAAGAGGGCTGGAAATAGAGGAAATAATATAGAGTTAGACAGAGAAAAGAGGGCTAGACTTAGAGGAAATAATATAGAGTTAGACAGAGAAAAGAGGGCTGGAAATAGAGGAAATAATATAGAGTTAGAGAAAAGAGGGCTAGACTTAGAGGAAATAATATAGAGTTAGACAGAGAAAAGAGGGCTAGACTTAGAGGAAATAATATAGAGTTAGACAGAGAAAAGAGGGCTGGAAATAGAGGAAATAATATAGAGTTAGACAGAGAAAAGAGGGCTGGAAATAGAGGACATAATATAGAGTTAGACAGAGAAAAGTGGGCTAGACTTAGAGGAAATAATATAGAGTTAGACAGAGAAAAGAGGGCCAGACTTAGAGGAAATAATATAGAGTTAGACAGAGAAAAGAGGGCTAGAAATAGAGGAAATAATATAGAGTTAGACAGAGAAAAGAGGGCTGGAAATAGAGGAAATAATATAGAGTTAGACAGAGAAAAGAGGGCTGGAAATAGAGGAAATAATATAGAGTTAGACAGAGAAAAGAGGGCTAGACTTACAGGAAATAATATAGAGTTAGACAGAGAAAAGAGGGCTAGACTTACAGGAAATAATATAGAGTTAGACAGAGAAAAGAGGGCTAGACTTAGAGGAAATAATATAGAGTTAGACAGAGAAAAGAGGGCTAGACTTAGAGGAAATAATATAGAGTTAGACAGAGAAAAGAGGGCTAGACTTAGAGGAAATAATATAGAGTTAGACAGAGAAAAGGGGGCTAGACTTAGAGGAAATAATACAGAGTTAGACAGATAAAAGACGGCTGGAAATAGAGGAAATAATATAGAGTTAGACAGAGAGAAGAGGGCTGGAAATAGAGGAAATAATATAGAGTTAGACAGAGAAAAGAGGGCTGTAAATAGAGGAAATAATATAGAGTTAGACAGAGAAAGAGGGCTGGAAATAGAGGAAATAATATAGAGTTAGACAGAGAAAAGAGGGCTGGAAATAGAGGAAATAATATAGAGTTAGACAGAGAAAAGAGGGCTAGACTTAGAGGAAATAATATAGAGTTAGACAGAGAAAAGAGGGCTGGAAATAGAGGAAATAATATAGAGTTAGACAGAGAAAAGAGGGCTGGAAATAGAGGAAATAATATAGAGTTAGACAGAGAAAAGAGGGCTGGAAATAGAGGAAATAATATAGAGTTAGACAGAGAAAAGAGGGCTAGACTTAGAGGAAATAATATAGAGTTAGACAGAGAAAAGAGGGCTAGACTTAGAGGAAATAATATAGAGTTAGACAGAGAAAAGAGGGCTGGAAATAGAGGAAATAATATAGAGTTAGACAGAGAAAAGAGGGCTGGAAATAGAGGAAATAATTATAGAGTTAGACAGAGAAAAGAGGGCTGGAAATAGAGGAAATAATATAGAGTTAGACAGAGAAAAGAGGGCTAGACTTAGAGGAAATAATATAGAGTTAGACAGAGAAAAGAGGGCTAGACTTAGAGGAAATAATATAGAGTTAGACAGAGAAAAGAGGGCTAGACTTAGAGGAAATAATATAGAGTTAGACAGAGAAAAGAGGGCTGGACTTAGAGGAAATAATATAGAGTTAGAGAAAAGAGGGCTGGACTTAGAGGAAATAATATAGAGTTAGACAGAGAAAAGAGGGCTGGAAATAGAGGAAATAATATAAAGTTAGACAGAGAAAAGAGGGCTGGAAATAGAGGAAATAATATAGAGTTAGACAGAGAAAAGAGGGCTGGAAATAGAGGAAATAATATAGAGTTAGACAGAGAAAAGAGGGCTGGAAATAGAGGAAATAATATAGAGTTAGACAGAGAAAAGAGGGCTGGAAATAGAGGAAATAATATAGAGTTAGAAAGAGAAAAGAGGGCTAGACCTAGAGGAAATAATATAGAGTTAGACAGAGAAAAGAGGGCTAGACTTAGAGGAAATAATATAGAGTTAGACAGAGAAAAGAGGGCTAGACTTAGAGGAAATAATATAGAGTTAGACAGAGAAAAGAGGGCTGGAAATAGAGGAAATAATATAGAGTTAGACAGAGAAAAGAGGGCTGGAAATAGAGGAAATAATATAGAGTTAGACAGAGAAAAGAGGGCTGGAAATAGAGGAAATAATATAGAGTTAGACAGAGAAAAGAGGGCTGGAAATAGAGGAAATAATATAGAGTTAGACAGAGAAAAGAGGGCTGGACTTAGAGGAAATAATATAGAGTTAGACAGAGAAAAGAGGGGTGGAAATAGAGGAAATAATATAGAGTTAGACAGAGAAAAGAGGGCTGGAAATAGAGGAAATAATATAGAGTTAGACAGAGAAAAGAGGGCTGGAAATAGAGGAAATAATATAGAGTTAGACAGAGAAAAGAGGGCTGGAAATAGAGGAAATAATATAGAGTTAGACAGAGAAAAGAGGGCTAGACTTAGAGGAAATAATATAGAGTTAGACAGAGAAAAGAGGGCTAGACTTAGAGGAAATAATATAGAGTTAGACAGAGAAAAGAGGGCTAGACTTAGAGGAAATAATATAGAGTTAGACAGAGAAAAGAGGGCTGGACTTAGAGGAAATAATATAGAGTTAGACAGAGAAAAGAGGGCTGGACTTAGAGGAAATAATATAGAGTTAGACAGAGAAAAGAGGGCTGGAAATAGAGGAAATAATATAAAGTTAGACAGAGAAAAGAGGGCTGGAAATAGAGGAAATAATATAGAGTTAGACAGAGAAAAGAGGGCTAGAAATAGAGGAAATAATATAGAGTTAGACAGAGAAAAGAGGGCTGGAAATAGAGGAAATAATATAGAGTTAGACAGAGAAAAGAGGGCTGGAAATAGAGGAAATAATATAGAGTTAGGCAGAGAAAAGAGGGCTGGACTTAGAGGAAATAACGTAGAGTTAGACAGAAAAAGAGGGCTAGAAATAGAGGAAATAATATAGAGTTAGAGAAAAGAGGGCTAGACTTAGAGGAAATAATATAGAGTTAGACAGAGAAAAGAGGGCTGGAAATAGAGGAAATAATATAGAGTTAGACAGAGAAAAGAGGGCTGGAAATAGAGGAAATAATATAGAGTTAGACAGAGAAAGAGGGCTGGAAATAGAGGAAATAATATAGAGTTAGACAGAGAAAAGAGGGCTGTAAATCGAGGAAATAATATAGAGTTAGACAGAGAAAAGAGGGCTGGAAATAGAGGAAATAATATAGAGTTAGACAGAGAAAAGAGGGCTGGAAATAGAGGAAATAATATAGAGTTAGACAGAGAAAAGAGGGCTGGAAATAGAGGAAATAATATAGAGTTAGACAGAGAAAAGAGGGCTAGACTTAGAGGAAAAAATATAGAGTTGGAAAGAGAAAAGAGGGCTAGACTTAGAGGAAATAATATAGAGTTAGACAGAGAAAAGAGGGCTAGACTTAGAGGAAATAATGTAGAGTTAGACAGAGAAAAGAGGGTTGGAAATAGAGGAAATAATATAGAGTTAGACAGAGAAAAGAAAGCTAGACTTAGAGGAAATAATATAGAGTTAGACAGAGAAAAGAGGGCTGGACTTAGAGGAAATAATATAGAGTTAGACAGAGAAAAGAGGGCTGGAAATAGAGGAAATAATATAGAGTTAGGCAGAGAAAAGAGGGCTGGACTTAGAGGAAATAATATAGAGTTAGACAGAGAAAAGTGGTCTGGAAATAGAGGAAATAATATAGAGTTAGACAGAGAGAAGAGGGCTGGAAATAGAGGAAATAATATAGAGTTAGACAGAGAAAAGAGGGCTGTAAATAGAGGAAATAATATAGAGTTAGACAGAGAAAGAGGGCTGGAAATAGAGGAAATAATATAGAGTTAGACAGAGAAAAGAGGGCTGGAAATAGAGGAAATAATATAGAGTTAGACAGAGAAAAGAGGGCTAGACTTAGAGGAAATAATATAGAGTTAGACAGAGAAAAGAGGGCCAGACTTAGAGGAAATAATATAGAGTTAGACAGAGAAAAGAGGGCTAGACTTAGAGGAAATAATATAGAGTTAGACAGAGAAAAGAGGGCTGGAAATAGAGGAAATAATATAGAGTTAGACAGAGAAAAGAGGGCTGGAAATAGAGGAAATAATATAGAGTTAGACAGAGAAAAGAGGGCTAGACTTACAGGAAATAATATAGAGTTAGACAGAGAAAAGAGGGCTAGACTTACAGGAAATAATATAGAGTTAGACAGAGAAAAGAGGGCTAGACTTAGAGGAAATAATATAGAGTTAGACAGAGAAAAGAGGGCTAGACTTAGAGGAAATAATATAGAGTTAGACAGAGAAAAGAGGGCTAGACTTAGAGGAAATAATATAGAGTTAGACAGAGAAAAGAGGGCTGGAAATAGAGGAAATAATATAGAGTTAGACAGAGAAAAGAGGGCTGGAAATAGAGGAAATAATATAGAGTTAGACAGAGAGAAGAGGGCTGGAAATAGAGGAAATAATATAGAGTTAGACAGAGAAAAGAGGGCTGTAAATAGAGGAAATAATATAGAGTTAGACAGAGAAAGAGGGCTTGGAAATAGAGGAAATAATATAGAGTTAGACAGAGAAAAGAGGGCTGGAAATAGAGGAAATATATAGAGTTAGACAGAGAAAAGAGGGCTAGACTTAGAGGAAATAATATAGAGTTAGACAGAGAAAAGAGGGCTGGAAATAGAGGAAATAATATAGAGTTAGACAGAGAAAAGAGGGCTGGAAATAGAGGAAATAATATAGAGTTAGACAGAGAAAAGAGGGCTGGAAATAGAGGAAATAATATAGAGTTAGACAGAGAAAAGTGGTCTGGAAATAGAGGAAATAATATAGAGTTAGACAGAGAAAAGAGGGCTAGACTTAGAGGAAATAATATAGAGTTAGACAGAGAAAAGAGGGCTGGAAATAGAGGAAATAATATAGAGTTAGACAGAGAAAAGAGGGCTGAGAAATTAGAGGAAATAATATAGAGTTAGACAGAGAAAAGAGGGCTGGAAATAGAGGAAATAATATAGAGTTAGACAGAGAAAAGAGGGCTAGACTTAGAGGAAATAATATAGAGTTAGACAGAGAAAAGAGGGCTGGAAATAGAGAAATAATATAGAGTTAGACAGAGAAAAGAGGGCTGGAAATAGAGGAAATAATATAGAGTTAGACAGAGAAAAGAGGGCTGAATAGAGGAAATATATAGAGTTAGACAGAGAAAAGAGGGCTGGAAATAGAGGAAATAATATAGAGTTAGACAGAGAAAAGAGGGCTGACTTAGAGGAAATAATATAGAGTTAGACAGAGAAAAGAGGGCTGAAATAGAGGAAATAATATAGAGTTAGACAGAGAAAAGAGGGCTGGAAATAGAGGAAATAATATAGAGTTAGACAGAGAAAGAGGGCTGGAAATAGAGGAAATAATATAGAGTTAGACAGAGAAAAGAGGGCTGGAAATAGAGGAAATAATATAGAGTTAGACAGAGAAAAGAGGGCTGGAAATAGAGGAAATAATATAGAGTTAGACAGAGAAAGAGGGCTGGAAATAGAGGAAATAATATAGAGTTAGACAGAGAAAAGAGGGCTGGACATAGAGGAAATAATATAGAGTTAGACAGAGAAAAGAGGGCTGGAAATAGAGGAAATAATATAGAGTTAGACAGAGAAAAGTGGGCTGAAATAGAGGAAATAATATAGAGTTAGACAGAGAAAGAGGGCTGGAAATAGAGGAAATAATATAGAGTTAGACAGAGAAAAGAGGGCTGGAAATAGAGGAAATAATATAGAGTTAGACAGAGAAAAGAGGGCTGAAATAGAGGAAATAATATAGAGTTAGACAGAGAAAAGAGGGCTGGAAATAGAGGAAATAATATAGAGTTAGACAGAGAAAAGAGGGCTAGACTTAGAGAAATAATATAGAGTTAGACAGAGAAAAGAGGGCCTAGACTTAGAGGAAATAATATAGAGTTAGACAGAGAAAAGAGGGCTAGAAATAGAGGAAATAATATAGAGTTAGACAGAGAAAAGAGGGCTGGAAATAGAGGAAATAATATAGAGTTAGACAGAGAAAAGAGGGCTGGAAATAGAGGAAATAATATAGAGTTAGACAGAGAAAAGAGGGCTAGACTAGAGGAAATAATATAGAGTTAGACAGAGAAAAGAGGGCTTGAAATAGAGGAAATAATATAGAGTTAGACAGAGAAAAGAGGGCTGAAATAGAGGAAATAATATAGAGTAGACAGAGAAAGAGGGCTGGAAATAGAGGAAATAATATAGAGTTAGACAGAGAAAAGAGGGCTAGACTTAGAGGAAATAATATAGAGTTAGACAGAGAAAAGAGGGCTGGAAATAGAGGAAATAATATAGAGTTAGACAGAGAAAAGAGGGCTGGAAATAGAGGAAATAATATAGAGTTAGACAGAGAAAGAGGGCTGGAAATAGAGGAAATAATATAGAGTTAGACAGAGAAAAGAGGGCTGGAAATAGAGGAAATATATAGAGTTAGACAGAGAAAAGAGGGCTGGAATAGAGGAAATAATATAGAGTTAGACAGAGAAAAGAGGGCTGGAAATAGAGGAAATAATATAGAGTTAGACAGAAAAGAGGGCTAGACTTAGAGGAAATAATATAGAGTTAGACAGAGAAAAGAGGGCTGGAAATAGAGGAAATAATATAGAGTTAGACAGAGAAAAGAGGCTGGAAATAGAGGAAATAATATAGAGTTAGACAGAGAAAAGAGGGCTGGAAATAGAGGAAATAATATAGAGTTAGACAGAGAAAAGAGGGCTAGAAATAGAGGAAATAATATAGAGTTAGACAGAGAAAGAGGGCTGGAAATAGAGGAAATAATATAGAGTTAGACAGAGAAAAGAGGGCTGAAATAGAGGAAATAATATAGAGTTAGACAGAGAAAAGAGGGCTGGAATTAGAGGAAATAAATAGAGTAGACAGAGAAAGAGGCTGGAAATAGAGGAAATAATATAGAGTTAGACAGAGAAAGAGGGCTGGAAATAGAGGAAATAATATAGAGTTAGACAGAGAAAAGAGGGCTGGAAATAGAGGAAATAATATAGAGTTAGACAGAGAAAAGAGGCTGGAAATAGAGGAAATAATATAGAGTTAGACAGAGAAAAGAGGGCTGGAATAGAGGAAATAATATAGAGTTAGACAGAGAAAGAGGGCTGGAATAGAGGAAATAATATAGAGTTAGACAGAGAAAAGAGGGCTGGAAATAGAGGAAATAATATAGAGTTAGACAGAGAAAGAGGGCTGGAAATAGAGGAAATAATATAGAGTTAGACAGAGAAAAGAGGGCTGGAAATAGAGGAAATAATATAGAGTTAGACAGAGAAAAGAGGGCTGGAAATAGAGGAAATAATATAGAGTTAGACAGAGAAAAGAGGGCTAGACTTAGAGGAAATAATATAGAGTTAGACAGAGAAAAGAGGGCTGGAAATAGAGGAAATAATATAGAGTTAGACAGAGAAAAGAGGGGCTGGAAATAGAGGAAATAATATAGAGTTAGACAGAGAAAAGAGGGCTGACTTAGAGGAAATAATATAGAGTTAGACAGAGAAAAGAGGGCTGGAAATAGAGAATAATATAGAGTTAGACCGAGAAAAGAGGGCTAGCACTTAGAGGAAATAATAGAGTTAGACAGAGAAAAGAGGGCTGGAATTAGAGAAATAATGTAGAGTTAGACAGAGAAAAGAGGGTTGAAATAAAGGAAATAAATAGAGTTAGACAGAGAAAAGAGGGCTACTTATAGAGTTAGACAGAGAAAAGAGGCTGGAAATAGAGGAAATAATATAGAGTTAGACAGAGAAAAGAGGGCTGGAAATAGAGGAAATAATATAGAGTTAGACAGAGAAAAGAGGGCTGGAAATAGAGGAAATAATATAGAGTTAGACAGAGAAAGAGGGCTGGAAATAGAGGAAATAATATAGAGTTAGACAGAGAAAAGAGGGCTGTAAATCGAGGAAATAATATAGAGTTAGACAGAGAAAAGAGGGCTGGAAATAGAGGAAATAATATAGAGTTAGACAGAGAAAAGAGGGCTGGAAATAGAGGAAATAATATAGAGTTAGACAGAGAAAAGAGGGGTGGAAATAGAGGAAATAATATAGAGTTAGACAGAGAAAAGAGGGCTGGAAATAGAGGAAATAATATAGAGTTAGACAGAGAAAAGAGGGCTGGAAATAGAGGAAATAATATAGAGTTAGACAGAGAAAAGAGGGCTGGAAATAGAGGAAATAATATAGAGTTAGACAGAGAAAAGAGGGCTGGACTTAGAGGAAATAATATAGAGTTAGACAGAGAAAAGAGGGCTGGAAATAGAGGAAATAATATAGAGTTAGACAGAGAAAAGAGGGCTAGACTTAGAGGAAAAAATATAGAGTTGGAAAGAGAAAAGAGGGCTAGACTTAGAGGAAATAATGTAGAGTTAGACAGAGAAAAGAGGGTTGGAAATAAAGGAAATAATATAGAGTTAGACAGAGAAAAGAGGGCTACTCTTAGAGGAAATAATATAGAGTTAGACAGAGAAAAGAGGGCTGGAAATAGAGGAAATAATATAGAGTTAGACAGAGAAAAGAGGGCTGGAAATAGAGGAAATAATATAGAGTTAGGCAGAGAAAAGAGGGCTGGACTTAGAGGAAATAATGTAGAGTTAGACAGAGAAAAGAGGGCTGGACATAGAGGACATAATATAGAGTTAGACAGAGAAAAGAGGGCTGGAAATAGAGGAAATAATATAGAGTTAGACAGAGAAAAGAGGGCTGGAAATAGAGGAAATAATATAGAGTTAGACAGAGAAAAGAGGGCTAGACTTAGAGGAAATAATATAGAGTTAGACAGAGAAAAGAGGGCTGGACTTAGAGGAAATAATATAGACTGAGAGAGAGAAAAGAGGGCTGGAAATAGAGGACATAATATAGAGTTAGACAGAGAAAAGAGGGCTAGACTTAGAGGAAATAATATAGAGTTAGACAGAGAAAAGAGGGCTAGACTTAGAGGAAATAATATAGACTGAGGACAGAGAAAAGAGGGCTGGAAATAGAGGAAATAATATAGAGTTAGACAGAGAAAAGAGGGCTAGACTTAGAGGAAATAATATAGAGTTGGACAGAGAAAAGAGGGCTAGACTTAGAGGAAATAATATAGAGCTAGACAGAGAAAAGAGGGCTGGAAATAGAGGAAATAATATAGAGTTAGAGAAAAGAGGGCTAGACTTAGAGGAAATAATATAGAGTTAGACAGAGAAAAGAGGGCTGGAATAGAGGAAATAATATAGAGTTAGACAGAGAAAAGAGGGCTAGACTTAGAGGAAATAATATAGAGTTAGACAGAGAAAAGAGGGCTGGAAATAGAGGAAATAATATAGAGTTAGACAGAGAGAAGAGGGCTAGACTTAGAGGAAATAATATAGAGTTAGACAGAGAGAAGAGGGCTGGAAATAGAGGAAATAATATAGAGTTAGACAGAGAAAAGAGGGCTGGAAATAGAGGAAATAATATAGAGTTAGACAGAGAAAAGAGGGCTGGAAATAGAGGAAATAATATAGAGTTAGACAGAGAAAGAGGGCTGGAAATAGAGGAAATAATATAGAGTTAGACAGAGAAAAGAGGGCTGGAAATAGAGGAAATAATATAGAGTTAGACAGAGAAAAGAGGGCTAGACTTAGAGGAAATAATATAGAGTTAGACAGAGAAAAGAGGGCTAGACCTAGAGGAAATAATATAGAGTTAGACAGAGAAAAGAGGGCTGGAAATAGAGGAAATAATATAGAGTTAGACAGAGAAAAGAGGGCTGGAAATAGAGGAAATAATATAGAGTTAGACAGAGAAAAGAGGGCTGGAAATAGAGGAAATAATATAGAGTTAGACAGAGAAAAGAGGGCTGGACTTAGAGGAAATAATATAGAGTTAGACAGAGAAAAGAGGGCTGGAAATAGAGGAAATAATATAGAGTTAGACAGAGAAAAGAGGGCTGGAAATAGAGGAAATAATATAGAGTTAGACAGAGAAAAGAGGGCTGGAAATAGAGGAAATAATATAGAGTTAGACAGAGAAAAGAGGGCTAGACTTAGAGGAAATAATATAGAGTTAGACAGAGAAAAGAGGGCTGGACTTAGAGGAAATAATATAGAGTCAGACAGAGAAAAGAGGGCTGGAAATAGAGGAAATAATATAGAGTTAGACAGAGAAAAGAGGGCTGGAAATAGAGGAAATAATATAGAGTTAGACAGAGAAAAGAGGGCTGGAAATAGAGGAAATAATATAGAGTTAGACAGAGAAAAGAGGGCTGGAAATAGAGGAAATAATATAGAGTTAGACAGAGAAAAGAGGGCTAGACTTAGAGGAAATAATATAGAGTTGGAAAGAGAAAAGAGGGCTAGACTTAGAGGAAATAATATAGAGTTAGACAGAGAAAAGAGGGCTGGAAATAGAGGAAATAATATAGAGTTAGAGAGAGAAAAGAGGGCTAGACTTAGAGGAAATAATATAGAGTTAGACAGAGAAAAGAGGGCTAGACTTACAGGAAATAATATAGAGTTAGACAGAGAAAAGAGGGCTGGAAATAGAGGAAATAATATAGAGTTAGACACAGAAAAGAGGGCTGGAAATAGAGGAAATAATATAGAGTTAGACAGAGAAAAGAGGGCTGGAAATAGAGGAAATAATATAGAGTTAGACAGAGAAAAGAGGGCTGGAAATAGAGGAAATAATATAGAGTTAGACAGAGAAAAGAGGGCTGGAAATAGAGGAAATAATATAGAGTTAGACAGAGAAAAGAGGGCTGGAAATAGAGGAAATAATGTAGAGTTAGACAGAGAAAAGAGGGCTAGACTTAGAGGAAATAATATAGAGTTAGACAGAGAAAAGAGGGCTGGACATAGAGGAAATAATATAGAGTTAGACAGAGAAAAGAGGGCTGGAAATAGAGGAAATAATATAGAGTTAGACAGAGAAAAGAGGGCAGGAAATAGAGGAAATAATATAGAGTTAGACAGAGAAAAGAGGGCTAGACTTAGAGGAAATAATATAGAGTTAGACAGAGAAAAGAGGGCTAGACTTAGAGGAAATAATATAGAGTTAGACAGAGAAAAGAGGGCTGGAAATAGAGGAAATAATATAGAGTTAGACAGAGAAAAGAGGGCTGGAAATAGAGGAAATAATATAGAGTTAGACAGAGAAAAGAGGGCTGGAAATAGAGGAAATAATATAGAGTTAGACAGAGAAAAGAGGGCTGGAAATAGAGGAAATAATATAGAGTTAGACAGAGAAAAGAGGGCTGGAAATAGAGGAAATAATATAGAGTTAGACAGAGAAAAGAGGGCTAGACTTAGAGGAAATAATATAGAGTTAGACAGAGAAAAGAGGACTAGACTTAGAGGAAATAATATAGAGTTAGACAGAGAAAAGAGGGCTAGACTTAGAGGAAATAATATAGAGTTAGACAGAGAAAAGAGGGCTGGACTTAGAGGAAATAATATAGAGTTAGACAGAGAAAAGAGGGCTGGAAATAGAGGAAATAATACAGAGTTAGACAGAGAAAAGAGGGCTGGAAATAGAGGACATAATATAGAGTTAGACAGAGAAAAGAGGGCTAGACTTAGAGGAAATAATAGAGAGTTAGACAGAGAAAAGAGGGCTAGACTTAGAGGAAATAATATAGAGTTAGACAGAGAAAAGAGGGCTAGACTTAGAGGAAATAATATAGAGTTAGACAGAGAAAAGAGGGCTGGAAATAGAGGAAATAATATAGAGTTAGACAGAGAAAAGAGGGCTAGACTCAGAGGAAATAATATAGAGTTAGACAGAGAAAAGAGGGCTGGAAATAGAGGAAATAATATAGAGTTAGACAGAGAAAAGAGGGCTGGACTTAGAGGAAATAATATAGAGTTAGAGAGAGAAAAGAGGGCTGGAAATAGAGGAAATAATATAGAGTTAGACAGAGAAAAGAGGGCTGGAAATAGAGGAAATAATATAGAGTTAGACAGAGAAAAGAGGGCTGGAAATAGAGGAAATAATATAGAGTTAGACAGAGAAAGGAGGGCTAGACTTAGAGGAAATAATGTAGAGTTAGACAGAGAAAAGAGGGCTACTCTTAGAGGAAATAATATAGAGTTAGACAGAGAAAGAGGGCTGGAAATAGAGGAAATAATATAGAGTTAGACAGAGAAAAGAGGGCTGGAAATAGAGGAAATAATATAGAGTTAGACAGAGAAAAGAGGGCTGGAAATAGAGGAAATAATATAGAGTTAGACAGAGAAAAGAGGGCTAGACTTAGAGGAAATAATATAGAGTTAGACAGAGAAAAGAGGGCTAGACTTAGAGGAAATAATATAGAGTTAGACAGAGAAAAGAGGGCTAGACTTAGAGGAAATAATATAGAGTTAGACAGAGAAAAGAGGGCTAGACTTAGAGGAAATAATATAGAGTTAGACAGAGAAAAGAGGGCTGGACTTAGAGGAAATAATATAGAGTTAGACAGAGAAAAGAGGGGGGGAAATAGCGGAAATAATATAGAGTTAGACAGAGAAAAGAGGGCTGGAAATAGAGGAAATAATATAGAGTTAGACGGAGAAAAGTGGGCTGAACTTAGAGGAAATAATATAGAGTTAGACAGAGAAAATAGGGCTTGAAATAGAGGAAATAATATAGAGTTAGACAGAGAAAAGAGGGCTGGAAATAGAGGAAATAATATAGAGTTAGACAGAGAAAAGAGGGCTGGAAATAGAGGAAATAATATAGAGTTAGACAGAGAAAAGAGGGCTGGAAATAGAGGAAATAATATAGAGTTAGACAGAGAAAAGAGGGCTGGAAATAGAGGAAATAATATAGAGTTAGACAGAGAAAAGAGGGCTAGACTTAGAGGAAATAATATAGAGTTAGACAGAGAAAAGAGGGCTAGACTTAGAGGAAATAATATAGAGTTAGACAGAGAAAAGAGGGCTACTCTTAGAGGAAATAATATAGAGTTAGACAGAGAAAGAGGGCTGGAAATAGAGGAAATAATATAGAGTTAGACAGAGAAAAGAGGGCTGCAAATAAAGGAAGTAATATAGAGTTAGACAGAGAAAAGAGGGCTGGAAATAGAGGAAATAATATAGAGTTAGACAGAGAAAAGAGGGCTGGAAATAGAGGAAATAATATAGAGTTAGACAGAGAAAAGAGGGCTGGAAATAGAGGAAATAATATAGAGTTAGACAGAGAAAAGAGGGCTAGACTTAGAGGAAATAATATAGAGTTAGACAGAGAAAAGAGGGCTGGAAATAGAGGAAATAATATAGAGTTAGACAGAGAAAAGAGGGCTGGAAATAGAGGAAATAATATAGAGTTAGACAGAGAAAAGAGGGCTGGAAATAGCGGAAATAATATAGAGTTAGACAGAGAAAAGAGGGGGGGAAATAGCGGAAATAATATAGAGTTAGACAGAGAAAAGAGGGCTAGACTTAGAGGAAATAATATAGAGTTAGACAGAGAAAAGAGGGCTAGACTTAGAGGAAATAATATAGAGTTAGACAGAGAAAAGAGGGCTACTCTTAGAGGAAATAATATAGAGTTAGACAGAGAAAGAGGGCTGGAAATAGAGGAAATAATATAGAGTTAGACAGAGAAAAGAGGGCTGCAAATAAAGGAAGTAATATAGAGTTAGACAGAGAAAAGAGGGCTGGAAATAGAGGAAATAATATAGAGTTAGACAGAGAAAAGAGGGCTGGAAATAGAGGAAATAATATAGAGTTAGACAGAGAAAAGAGGGCTGGAAATAGAGGAAATAATATAAAGGTAGACAGAGAAAAGAGGGCTAGACTTAGAGGAAATAATATAGAGTTAGACAGAGAAAAGAGGGCTGGAAATAGAGGAAATAATATAGAGTTAGACAGAGAAAAGAGGGCTGGAAATAGAGGAAATAATATAGAGTTAGACAGAGAAAAGAGGGCTGGAAATAGCGGAAATAATATAGAGTTAGACAGAGAAAAGAGGGGGGGAAATAGCGGAAATAATATAGAGTTAGACAGAGAAAAGAGGGCTAGACTTAGAGGAAATAATATAGAGTTAGACAGAGAAAAGAGGGCTGGACTTAGAGGAAATAATATAGAGTTAGACAGAGAAAAGAGGGCTAGACTTAGAGGAAATAATATAGAGTTAGACAGAGAAAAGAGGGCTAGACTCAGAGGAAATAATATAGAGTTAGACAGAGAAAAGAGGGCTAGACTTAGAGGAAATAATATAGAGTTAGACAGAGAAAAGAGGGCTGGACTTAGAGGAAATAATATAGAGTTAGAAAGAGAAAAGAGGGCTGGAAATAGAGGAAATAATATAGAGTTAGACAGAGAAAAGAGGGCTGGAAATAGAGGAAATAATATAGAGTTAGACAGAGAAAAGAGGGCTAGACTTAGAGGAAATAATATAGAGTTAGACAGAGAAAAGAGGGCTGGACTTAGAGGAAATAATATAGAGTTAGACAGAGAAAAGAGGGCTGGAAATAGAGGAAATAATATAGAGTTAGACAGAGAAAAGGGGGCTGGAAATAGAGGAAATAATATAGAGTTAGACAGAGAAAAGAGGGCTGGAAATAGAGGAAATAATATAGAGTTAGACAGAGAAAAGAGGGCTAGACTTAGAGGAAATAATATAGAGTTAGACAGAGAAAAGAGGGCTGGAAATAGAGGAAATAATATAGAGTTAGACAGAGAAAAGAGGGCTGGAAATAGAGGAAATAATATAGAGTTAGACAGAGAAAAGGGGGCTGGAAATAGAGGAAATAATATAGAGTTAGACAGAGAAAAGAGGGCTAGACTTAGAGGAAATAATATAGAGTTAGACAGAGAAAAGAGGGCTGGACTTAGAGGAAATAATATAGACTGAGACAGAGAAAAGAGGGCTGGAAATAGAGGAAATAATATAGAGTTAGACAGAGAAAAGAGGGCTAGACTTAGAGGAAATAATATAGAGTTGGAAAGAGAAAAGTGGGCTAGACTTAGAGGAAATAATATAGAGCTAGACAGAGAAAAGAGGGCTGGAAATAGAGGAAATAATATAGAGTTAGAGAAAAGAGGGCTAGACTTAGAGGAAATAATATAGAGTTAGAGAAAAGAGGGCTGGAAATAGAGGAAATAATATAGAGTTAGACAGAGAAAAGAGGGCTAGACTTAGAGGAAATAATATAGAGTTAGACAGAGAAAAGAGGGCTGGAAATAGAGGAAATAATATAGAGTTAGACAGAGAAAAGAGGGCTAGACTTAGAGGAAATAATGTAGAGTTAGACAGAGAAAAGAGGGCTGGAAATAGAGGAAATAATATAGAGTTAGACAGAGAAAAGAGGGCTAGACTTAGAGGAAATAATATAGAGTTAGACAGAGAAAAGAGGGCTAGACTTAGAAAAAATAATATAGAGTTAGACAGAGAAAAGAGGGCTGGAAATAGAGGAAATAATATAGAGTTAGACAGAGATAAGAGGGCTGGAAATAGAGGAAATAATATAGAGTTAGGCAGAGAAAAGAGGGCTGGACTTAGAGGAAATAACGTAGAGTTAGACAGAGAAAAGGGGGCTAGAAATAGAGGAAATAATATAGAGTTAGAGAAAAGAGGGCTAGACTTAGAGGAAATAATATAGAGTTAGACAGAGAAAAGAGGGCTGGAAATAGAGGAAATAATATAGAGTTAGACAGAGAAAAGAGGGCTGGAAATAGAGGAAATAATATAGAGTTAGACAGAGAAAAGAGGGCTGGAAATAGAGGAAATAATATAGAGTTAGACAGAGAAAGAGGGCTGGAAATAGAGGAAATAATATAGAGTTAGGCAGAGAAAAGAGGGCTGTAAATCGAGGAAATAATATAGAGTTAGACAGAGAAAAGAGGGCTAGACTTAGAGGAAATAATATAGAGTTAGACAGAGAAAAGAGGGCTGGAAATAGAGGAAATAATATAGAGTTAGACAGAGAAAAGAGGGCTGGAAATAGAGGAAATAATATAGAGTTAGACAGAGAAAAGAGGGCTGGAAATAGAGGAAATAATATAGAGTTAGACAGAGAAAAGAGGGCTGGAAATAGAGGAAATAATATAGAGTTAGACAGAGAAAAGAGGGCTGGAAATAGAGGAAATAATATAGAGTTAGACAGAGAAAAGAGGGCTGGACTTAGAGGAAATAATATAGACTGAGACAGAGAAAAGAGGGCTGGAAATAGAGGAAATAATATAGAGTTAGACAGAGAAAAGAGGGCTAGACTTAGAGGAAAAAATATAGAGTTGGAAAGAGAAAAGAGGGCTAGACTTAGAGGAAATAATATAGAGCTAGACAGAGAAAAGAGGGCTGGAAATAGAGGAAATAATATAGAGTTAGAGAAAAGAGGGCTAGACTTAGAGGAAATAATATAGAGTTAGACAGAGAAAAGAGGGCTGGAAATAGAGGAAATAATATAGAGTTAGACAGAGAAAAGAGGGCTAGACTTAGAGGAAATAATATAGAGTTAGACAGAGAAAAGAGGGCTAGACGTAGAGGAAATAATGTAGAGTTAGACAGAGAAAAGAGGGCTGGAAATAGAGGAAATAATATAGAGTTAGACAGAGAAAAGAGGGCTAGACTTAGAGGAAATAATATAGAGTTAGACAGAGAAAAGAGGGCTGGAAATAGAGGAAATAATATAGAGTTAGGCAGAGAAAAGAGGGCTGGACTTAGAGGAAATAATGTAGAGTTAGACAGAGAAAAGAGGGCTGGACATAGAGGAAATAATATAGAGTTAGACAGAGAAAAGAGGGCTGGAAATAGAGGAAATAATATAGAGTTAGACAGAGAAAAGAGGGCTGGAAATAGAGGAAATAATATAGAGTTAGACAGAGAAAAGAGGGCTAGACTTAGAGGAAATAATATAGAGTTAGACAGAGAAAAGAGGGCTGGACTTAGAGGAAATAATATAGACTGAGAGAGAGAAAAGAGGGCTGGAAATAGAGGAAATAATATAGACTGAGACAGAGAAAAGAGGGCTGGAAATAGAGGAAATAATATAGAGTTAGACAGAGAAAAGAGGGCTAGACTTAGAGGAAATAATATAGAGTTGGAAAGAGAAAAGAGGGCTAGACTTAGAGGAAATAATATAGAGTTAGACAGAGAAAAGAGGGCTAGACTTAGAGGAAATAATATAGAGTTAGACAGAGAAAAGAGGGCTGGACTTAGAGGAAATAATATAGAGTTAGACAGAGAAAAGTGGGCTAGACTTAGAGGAAATAATATAGAGTTAGACAGAGAAAAGAGGGCTGGAAATAGAGGAAATAATATAGAGTTAGACAGAGAAAAGAGGGCTGGAAATAGAGGAAATAATATAGAGTTAGACAGAGAAAAGAGGGCTAGACTTAGAGGAAATAATATAGAGTAAGACAGAGAAAAGAGGGCTGGAAATAGAGGAAATAATATAGAGTTAGACAGAGAAAAGAGGGCTAGACTTAGAGGAAATAATATAGAGTTAGACAGAGAAAAGAGAGCTGGAAATAGAGGAAATAATATAGAGTTAGACAGAGAAAAGAGGGCTGGAAATAGAGGAAATAATATAGAGTTAGACAGAGAAAAGATGGCTGGAATTAGAGGAAATAATATAGAGTTAGACAGAGAAAAGAGGGCTAGACTTAGAGGAAATAATATAGAGTTAGACAGAGAAAAGAGGGCTGGAAATAGAGGAAATAATATAGAGTTAGACAGAGAAAAGAGGGCTGGAAATAGAGGAAATAATATAAAGTTAGACAAAGAACAGAGGGCTAGACTTAGTGGAAATTAATATAGAGTTACACAGAGAAAGGAGGGCTAGACTTAGAGGAAATAATATAGAGTTAGACAGAGAAAAGAGGGCTGGAAATAGAGGAAATAATATAGAGTTAGACAGAGAAAAGAGGGCTGGAAATAGAGGAAATAATATAGAGTTAGACAGAGAAAAGAGGGCTGGAAATAGAGGAAATAATATAGAGTTAGACAGAGAAAAGAGGGCTGGAAATAGAGGAAATAATATAGAGTTAGACAGAGAAAAGAGGGCTGGAAATAGAGGAAATAATATAGAGTTAGACAGAGAAAAGAGGGCTAGACTTAGAGGAAATAATATAGAGTTAGACAGAGAAAAGAGGGCTAGACTTAGAGGAAATAATATAGAGTTAGACAGAGAAAAGAGGGCTGGAAATAGAGGAAATAATATAGAGTTAGACAGAGAAAAGAGGGCTGGAAATAGAGGAAATAATATAGAGGTAGACAGAGAAAAGAGGGCTGGAAATAGCGGAAATAATATAGAGTTAGACAGAGAAAAGAGGGCTGGAAATAGAGGAAATAATGTAGAGTTAGACAGAGAAAAGAGGGCTAGATTTAGAGGAAATAATACAGAGTTAGACAGAGAAAAGAGGGCTAGACTTAGAGGAAATAATATAGAGTTAGACAGAGAAAAGAGGGCTAGACTTAGAGGAAATAATATAGAGTTAGACAGAGAAAAGAGGGCTGGAAATAGAGGAAATAATATAGAGTTAGACAGAGAAAAGAGGGCTGGAAATAGAGGAAATAATATAGAGTTAGACAGAGAAAAGAGGGCTAGACTTAGAGGAAATAATATAGAGTTAGACAGAGAAAAGAGGGCTGGAAATAGAGGAAATAATATAGAGTTAGACAGAGAAAAGAGGGCTAGACTTAGAGGAAATAATATAGAGTTAGACAGAGAAAAGAGGGCTAGACTTAGAGGAAATAATATAGAGTTAGACAGAGAAAAGAGGGCTAGACTTAGAGGAAATAATATAGAGTTAGACAGAGAAAAGAGGGCTGGAAATAGAGGAAATAATATAGAGTTAGACAGAGAAAAGAGGGCTAGACTTAGAGGAAATAATGTAGAGTTAGACAGAGAAAAGAGGGCTGGAAATAGAGGAAATAATATAGAGTTAGACAGAGAAAAGAGGGCTAGACTTAGAGGAAATAATATAGAGTTAGACAGAGAAAAGAGGGCTAGACTTAGAGGAAATAATATAGAGTTAGACAGAGAAAAGAGGGCTGGAAATAGAGGAAATAATATAGAGTTAGACAGAGATAAGAGGGCTGGAAATAGAGGAAATAATATAGAGTTAGGCAGAGAAAAGAGGGCTGGACTTAGAGGAAATAACGTAGAGTTAGACAGAGAAAAGAGGGCTAGAAATAGAGGAAATAATATAGAGTTAGAGAAAAGAGGGCTAGACTTAGAGGAAATAATATAGAGTTAGACAGAGAAAAGAGGGCTGGAAATAGAGGAAATAATATAGAGTTAGACAGAGAAAAGAGGGCTGGAAATAGAGGAAATAATATAGAGTTAGACAGAGAAAAGAGGGCTGGAAATAGAGGAAATAATATAGAGTTAGACAGAGAAAGAGGGCTGGAAATAGAGGAAATAATATAGAGTTAGACAGAGAAAAGAGGGCTGTAAATCGAGGAAATAATATAGAGTTAGACAGAGAAAAGAGGGCTAGACTTAGAGGAAATAATATAGAGTTAGACAGAGAAAAGAGGGCTGGAAATAGAGGAAATAATATAGAGTTAGACAGAGAAAAGAGGGCTGGAAATAGAGGAAATAATATAGAGTTAGACAGAGAAAAGAGGGCTGGAAATAGAGGAAATAATATAGAGTTAGACAGAGAAAAGAGGGCTGGAAATAGAGGAAATAATATAGAGTTAGACAGAGAAAAGAGGGCTGGAAATAGAGGAAATAATATAGAGTTAGACAGAGAAAAGAGGGCTGGACTTAGAGGAAATAATATAGACTGAGACAGAGAAAAGAGGGCTGGAAATAGAGGAAATAATATAGAGTTAGACAGAGAAAAGAGGGCTAGACTTAGAGGAAAAAATATAGAGTTGGAAAGAGAAAAGAGGGCTAGACTTAGAGGAAATAATATAGAGCTAGACAGAGAAAAGAGGGCTGGAAATAGAGGAAATAATATAGAGTTAGAGAAAAGAGGGCTAGACTTAGAGGAAATAATATAGAGTTAGACAGAGAAAAGAGGGCTGGAAATAGAGGAAATAATATAGAGTTAGACAGAGAAAAGAGGGCTAGACTTAGAGGAAATAATATAGAGTTAGACAGAGAAAAGAGGGCTGGAAATAGAGGAAATAATATAGAGTTAGGCAGAGAAAAGAGGGCTGGACTTAGAGGAAATAATGTAGAGTTAGACAGAGAAAAGAGGGCTGGACATAGAGGAAATAATATAGAGTTAGACAGAGAAAAGAGGGCTGGAAATAGAGGAAATAATATAGAGTTAGACAGAGAAAAGAGGGCTGGAAATAGAGGAAATAATATAGAGTTAGACAGAGAAAAGAGGGCTAGACTTAGAGGAAATAATATAGAGTTAGACAGAGAAAAGAGGGCTGGACTTAGAGGAAATAATATAGACTGAGAGAGAGAAAAGAGGGCTGGAAATAGAGGAAATAATATAGAGTTAGACAGAGAAAAGAGGGCTAGACTTAGAGGAAATAATATAGAGTTGGAAAGAGAAAAGAGGGCTAGACTTAGAGGAAATAATATAGACTGAGACAGAGAAAAGAGGGCTGGAAATAGAGGAAATAATATAGAGTTAGACAGAGAAAAGAGGGCTAGACTTAGAGGAAATAATATAGAGTTGGAAAGAGAAAAGAGGGCTAGACTTAGAGGAAATAATATAGAGTTAGACAGAGAAAAGAGGGCTAGACTTAGAGGAAATAATATAGAGTTAGACAGAGAAAAGAGGGCTGGACTTAGAGGAAATAATATAGAGTTAGACAGAGAAAAGTGGGCTAGACTTAGAGGAAATAATATAGAGTTAGACAGAGAAAAGAGGGCTGGAAATAGAGGAAATAATATAGAGTTAGACAGAGAAAAGAGGGCTGGAAATAGAGGAAATAATATAGAGTTAGACAGAGAAAAGAGGGCTAGACTTAGAGGAAATAATATAGAGTAAGACAGAGAAAAGAGGGCTGGAAATAGAGGAAATAATATAGAGTTAGACAGAGAAAAGAGGGCTAGACTTAGAGGAAATAATATAGAGTTAGACAGAGAAAAGAGAGCTGGAAATAGAGGAAATAATATAGAGTTAGACAGAGAAAAGAGGGCTGGAAATAGAGGAAATAATATAGAGTTAGACAGAGAAAAGATGGCTGGAATTAGAGGAAATAATATAGAGTTAGACAGAGAAAAGAGGGCTGGAAATAGAGGAAATAATATAGAGTTAGACAGAGAAAAGAGGGCTGGAAATAGAGGAAATAATATAGAGTTAGACAGAGAAAAGAGGGCTAGACTTAGAGGAAATAATATAGAGTTAGACAGAGAAAAGAGGGCTGGAAATAGAGGAAATAATATAGAGTTAGACAGAGAAAAGAGGGCTGGAAATAGAGGAAATAATATAAAGTTAGACAAAGAACAGAGGGCTAGACTTAGTGGAAATTAATATAGAGTTACACAGAGAAAGGAGGGCTAGACTTAGAGGAAATAATATAGAGTTAGACAGAGAAAAGAGGGCTGGAAATAGAGGAAATAATATAGAGTTAGACAGAGAAAAGAGGGCTGGAAATAGAGGAAATAATATAGAGTTAGACAGAGAAAAGAGGGCTGGAAATAGAGGAAATAATATAGAGTTAGACAGAGAAAAGAGGGCTGGAAATAGAGGAAATAATATAGAGTTAGACAGAGAAAAGAGGGCTGGAAATAGAGGAAATAATATAGAGTTAGACAGAGAAAAGAGGGCTAGACTTAGAGGAAATAATATAGAGTTAGACAGAGAAAAGAGGGCTAGACTTAGAGGAAATAATATAGAGTTAGACAGAGAAAAGAGGGCTGGAAATAGAGGAAATAATATAGAGTTAGACAGAGAAAAGAGGGCTGGAAATAGAGGAAATAATATAGAGGTAGACAGAGAAAAGAGGGCTGGAAATAGCGGAAATAATATAGAGTTAGACAGAGAAAAGAGGGCTGGAAATAGAGGAAATAATGTAGAGTTAGACAGAGAAAAGAGGGCTAGATTTAGAGGAAATAATACAGAGTTAGACAGAGAAAAGAGGGCTAGACTTAGAGGAAATAATATAGAGTTAGACAGAGAAAAGAGGGCTAGACTTAGAGGAAATAATATAGAGTTAGACAGAGAAAAGAGGGCTGGAAATAGAGGAAATAATATAGAGTTAGACAGAGAAAAGAGGGCTGGAAATAGAGGAAATAATATAGAGTTAGACAGAGAAAAGAGGGCTAGACTTAGAGGAAATAATATAGAGTTAGACAGAGAAAAGAGGGCTGGAAATAGAGGAAATAATATAGAGTTAGACAGAGAAAAGAGGGCTAGACTTAGAGGAAATAATATAGAGTTAGACAGAGAAAAGAGGGCTAGACTTAGAGGAAATAATATAGAGTTAGACAGAGAAAAGAGGGCTAGACTTAGAGGAAATAATGTAGAGTTAGACAGAGAAAAGAGGGCTGGAAATAGAGGAAATAATATAGAGTTAGACAGAGAAAAGAGGGCTAGACTTAGAGGAAATAATATAGAGTTAGACAGAGAAAAGAGGGCTGGAAATAGAGGAAATAATATAGAGTTAGGCAGAGAAAAGAGGGCTGGACTTAGAGGAAATAACGTAGAGTTAGACAGAGAAAAGAGGGCTAGAAATAGAGGAAATAATATAGAGTTAGAGAAAAGAGGGCTAGACTTAGAGGAAATAATATAGAGTTAGACAGAGAAAAGAGGGCTGGAAATAGAGGAAATAATATAGAGTTAGACAGAGAAAAGAGGGCTGGAAATAGAGGAAATAATATAGAGTTAGACAGAGAAAAGAGGGCTGTAAATAGAGGAAATAATATAGAGTTAGACAGAGAAAGAGGGCTGGAAATAGAGGAAATAATATAGAGTTAGACAGAGAAAAGAGGGCTGTAAATCGAGGAAATAATATAGAGTTAGACAGAGAAAAGAGGGCTAGACTTAGAGGAAATAATATAGAGTTAGACAGAGAAAAGAGGGCTGGACTTAGAGGAAATAATATAGAGTTAGACAGAGAAAAGAGGGCTGGAAATAGAGGAAATAATATAGAGTTAGACAGAGAAAAGAGGGCTGGAAATAGAGGAAATAATATAGAGTTAGACAGAGAAAAGAGGGCTGGAAATAGAGGAAATAATATAGAGTTAGACAGAGAAAAGAGGGCTGGAAATAGAGGAAATAATATAGAGTTAGACAGAGAAAAGAGGGCTGGACTTAGAGGAAATAATATAGACTGAGACAGAGAAAAGAGGGCTGGAAATAGAGGAAATAATATAGAGTTAGACAGAGAAAAGAGGGCTAGACTTAGAGGAAAAAATATAGAGTTGGAAAGAGAAAAGAGGGCTAGACTTAGAGGAAATAATATAGAGCTAGACAGAGAAAAGAGGGCTGGAAATAGAGGAAATAATATAGAGTTAGAGAAAAGAGGGCTAGACTTAGAGGAAATAATATAGAGTTAGACAGAGAAAAGAGGGCTGGAAATAGAGGAAATAATATAGAGTTAGACAGAGAAAAGAGGGCTAGACTTAGAGGAAATAATATAGAGTTAGACAGAGAAAAGAGGGCTAGACGTAGAGGAAATAATGTAGAGTTAGACAGAGAAAAGAGGGCTGGAAATAGAGCAAATAATATAGAGTTAGACAGAGAAAAGAGGGCTAGACTTAGAGGAAATAATATAGAGTTAGACAGAGAAAAGAGGGCTGGAAATAGAGGAAATAATATAGAGTTATGCAGAGAAAAGAGGGCTGGACTTAGAGGAAATAATGTAGAGTTAGACAGAGAAAAGAGGGCTGGACATAGAGGAAATAATATAGAGTTAGACAGAGAAAAGAGGGCTGGAAATAGAGGAAATAATATAGAGTTAGACAGAGAAAAGAGGGCTGGAAATAGAGGAAATAATATAGAGTTAGACAGAGAAAAGAGGGCTAGACTTAGAGGAAATAATATAGAGTTAGACAGAGAAAAGAGGGCTGGACTTAGAGGAAATAATATAGACTGAGAGAGAGAAAAGAGGGCTGGAAATAGAGGAAATAATATAGAGTTAGACAGAGAAAAGAGGGCTGGAAATAGAGGAAATAATATAGAGTTAGACAGAGAAAAGAGGGCTAGACTTAGAGGAAATAATATAGAGTTGGAAAGAGAAAAGAGGGCTAGACTTAGAGGAAATAATATAGACTGAGACAGAGAAAAGAGGGCTGGAAATAGAGGAAATAATATAGAGTTAGACAGAGAAAAGAGGGCTAGACTTAGAGGAAATAATATAGAGTTAGACAGAGAAAAGAGGGCTAGACTTAGAGGAAATAATATAGAGTTAGACAGAGAAAAGTGGGCTAGACTTAGAGGAAATAATATAGAGTTAGACAGAGAAAAGAGGGCTGGAAATAGAGGAAATAATATAGAGTTAGACAGAGAAAAGAGGGCTGGAAATAGAGGAAATAATATAGAGGTAGACAGAGAAAAGAGGGCTGGAAATAGCGGAAATAATATAGAGTTAGACAGAGAAAAGAGGGCTGGAAATAGAGGAAATAATGTAGAGTTAGACAGAGAAAAGAGGGCTAGATTTAGAGGAAATAATACAGAGTTAGACAGAGAAAAGAGGGCTAGACTTAGAGGAAATAATATAGAGTTAGACAGAGAAAAGAGGGCTAGACTTAGAGGAAATAATATAGAGTTAGACAGAGAAAAGAGGGCTGGAAATAGAGGAAATAATATAGAGTTAGACAGAGAAAAGAGGGCTGGAAATAGAGGAAATAATATAGAGTTAGGCAGAGAAAAGAGGGCTGGACTTAGAGGAAATAATATAGAGTTAGACAGAGAAAAGAGGGCTGGAAATAGAGGAAATAATATAGAGTTAGACAGAGAAAAG
Source organism: Acanthornis magna (assembly GCA_036785705.1). Lineage (NCBI taxonomy): Eukaryota > Metazoa > Chordata > Aves > Passeriformes > Acanthizidae > Acanthornis > Acanthornis magna. Next base: position 466,708 of record JAWUZG010000628.1, on the reverse strand, counting down.
AGGGCTAGACTTAGAGGAAATAATATAGAGTTAGACAGAGAAAAGAGGGCTAGACTTAGAGGAAATAATATAGAGTTAGACAGAGAAAAGAGGGCTAGACTTAGAGGAAATAATATAGAGTTAGACAGAGAAAAGAGGGCTGGAAATAGAGGAAATAATATAGAGTTAGACAGAGAAAAGAGGGCTGGAAATAGAGGAAATAATATAGAGTTAGACAGAGAAAGGAGGGCTGGAAATAGAGGAAATAATATAGAGTTAGACAGAGAAAAGAGGGCTAGACTTAGAGGAAATAATATAGAGTTAGACAGAGAAAAGAGGGCTAGACTTAGAGGAAATAATATAGAGTTAGACAGAGAAAAGAGGGCTGGAAATAGAGGAAATAATATAGAGTTAGACAGAGAAAAGAGGGCTGGAAATAGAGGAAATAATATAGAGGTAGACAGAGAAAAGAGGGCTGGAAATAGCGGAAATAATATAGAGTTAGACAGAGAAAAGAGGGCTAGACTTAGAGGAAATAATATAGAGTTAGACAGAGAAAAGAGGGCTGGAAACAGAGGAAATAATATAGAGTTAGACAGAGAAAAGAGGGCTGGAAATAGAGGAAATAATATAGAGTTAGACAGAGAAAAGAGGGCTGGACTTAGAGGAAATAATATAGAGTTAGACAGAGAAAAGAGGGCTGGACTTAGAGGAAATAATATAGAGTTAGACAGAGAAAAGAGGGCTGGAAATAGAGGAAATAATATAGAGTTAGACAGAGAAAAGAGGGCTGGAAATAGAGGAAATAATATAGAGTTAGACAGAGAAAAGAGGGCTGGAAATAGAGGAAATAATATAGAGTTAGACAGAGAAAAGAGGGCTGGAAATAGAGCAAATAATATAGAGTTAGACAGAGAAAAGAGGGCTGGAAATAGAGGAAATAATATAGAGTTAGACAGAGAAAAGAGGGCTGGAAATAGAGGAAATAATATAGAGTTAGACAGAGAAAAGAGGGCTGGAAATAGAGGAAATAATATAGAGTTAGACAGAGAAAGAGGGCTGGAAATAGAGGAAATAATATAGAGTTAGACAGAGAAAAGAGGGCTGGAAATAGAGGAAATAATATAGAGTTAGACAGAGAAAAGAGGGCTGGAAATAGAGGAAATAATATAGAGTTAGACAGAGAAAGAGGGCTGGAAATAGAGGAAATAATATAGAGTTAGACAGAGAAAAGAGGGCTGGAAATAGAGGAAATAATATAGAGTTAGACAGAGAAAAGAGGGCTGGACATAGAGGAAATAATATAGAGTTAGACAGAGAAAAGAGGGCTGGAAATAGAGGAAATAATATAGAGTTAGACAGAGAAAAGAGGGCTAGACTTAGAGGAAATAATATAGAGTTAGACAGAGAAAAGAGGGCTGGAAATAGAGCAAATAATATAGAGTTAGACAGAGAAAAGAGGGCTGGAAATAGAGCAAATAATATAGAGTTAGACAGAGAAAAGAGGGCTGGAAATAGAGGAAATAATATAGAGTTAGAGAAAAGAGGGCGAGACTTAGAGGAAATAATATAGAGTTAGACAGAGAAAAGAGGGCTGGAAATAGAGGAAATAATATAGAGTTAGACAGAGAAAAGAGGGCTGGAAATAGAGGAAATAATATAGAGGTAGACAGAGAAAAGAGGGCTGGAAATAGAGGAAATAATATAGAGTTAGACAGAGAAAGAGGGCTGGAAATAGAGGAAATAATATAGAGTTAGACAGAGAAAAGAGGGCTGGAAATAGAGGAAATAATATAGAGTTAGACAGAGAAAAGAGGGCTGGAAATAGAGCAAATAATATAGAGTTAGACAGAGAAAGAGGGCTGGAAATAGAGGAAATAATATAGAGTTAGACAGAGAAAAGAGGGCTGGAAATAGAGGAAATAATATAGAGTTAGACAGAGAAAAGAGGGCTGGACATAGAGGAAATAATATAGAGTTAGACAGAGAAAAGAGGGCTGGAAATAGAGGAAATAATATAGAGTTAGACAGAGAAAAGAGGGCTAGACTTAGAGGAAATAATATAGAGTTAGACAGAGAAAAGAGGGCTGGAAATAGAGGAAATAATATAGAGTTAGAGAAAAGAGGGCGAGACTTAGAGGAAATAATATAGAGTTAGACAGAGAAAAGAGGGCTGGAAATAGAGGAAATAATATAGAGTTAGACAGAGAAAAGAGGGCTGGAAATAGAGGAAATAATATAGAGTTAGACAGAGAAAAGAGGGCTAGACTTAGAGGAAATAATATAGATTTAGACAGAGAAAAGAGGGCTGGACATAGAGGAAATAATATAGAGTTAGACAGAGAAAAGAGGGCTGGACATAGAGGAAATAATATAGAGTTAGACAGAGAAAAGAGGGCTGGAAATAGAGGAAATAATATAGAGTTAGACAGAGAAAAGAGGGCTAGACTTAGAGGAAATAATATAGAGTTAGACAGAGAAAAGAGGGCTGGAAACAGAGGAAATAATATAGAGTTAGAGAAAAGAGGGCTGGAAATAGAGGAAATAATATAGAGTTAGACAGAGAAAAGAGGGCTGGAAATAGAGGAAATAATATAGAGTTAGACAGAGAAAAGAGGGCTGGAAATAGAGGAAATAATATAGAGTTAGACAGAGAAAAGAGGGCTGGAAATAGAGGAAATAATATAGAGTTAGACAGAGAAAAGAGGGCTGGAAATAGAGGAAATAATATAGAGTTAGACAGAGAAAAGAGGGCTGGAAATAGAGGAAATAATATAGAGTTAGACAGAGAAAAGAGGGCTAGACTTAGAGGAAATAATATAGAGTTAGACAGAGAAAAGAGGGCTAGACTTAGAGGAAATAATATAGAGTTAGACAGAGAAAAGAGGGCTGGAAATAGAGGAAATAATATAGAGTTAGACAGAGAAAAGAGGGCTGGAAATAGAGGAAATAATATAGAGTTAGACAGAGAAAAGAGGGCTAGACTTAGAGGAAATAATATAGAGTTAGACAGAGAAAAGAGGGCTGGACATAGAGGAAATAATATAGAGTTAGACAGAGAAAAGAGGGCTGGAAATAGAGGAAATAATATAGAGTTAGACAGAGAAAAGAGGGCTAGACTTAGAGGAAATAATATAGAGTTAGACAGAGAAAAGAGGGCTGGAAATAGAGGAAATAATATAGAGTTAGAGAAAAGAGGGCGAGACTTAGAGGAAATAATATAGAGTTAGACAGAGAAAAGAGGGCTGGAAATAGAGGAAATAATATAGAGTTAGACAGAGAAAAGAGGGCTGGAAATAGAGGAAATAATATAGAGTTAGACAGAGAAAAGAGGGCTAGACTTAGAGGAAATAATATAGATTTAGACAGAGAAAAGAGGGCTGGACATAGAGGAAATAATATAGAGTTAGACAGAGAAAAGAGGGCTGGAAATAGAGGAAATAATATAGAGTTAGACAGAGAAAAGAGGGCTGGAAATAGAGGAAATAATATAGAGTTAGACAGAGAAAAGAGGGCTGGAAATAGAGGAAATAATATAGAGTTAGACAGAGAAAAGAGGGCTGGAAATAGAGGAAATAATATAGAGTTAGACAGAGAAAAGAGGGCTGGAAATAGAGGAAATAATATAGAGTTAGACAGAGAAAAGAGGGCTGGAAATAGAGGAAATAATATAGAGTTAGACAGAGAAAAGAGGGCTGGAAATAGAGGAAATAATATAGAGTTAGAGAAAAGAGGGCTGGAAATAGAGGAAATAATATAGAGTTAGACAGAGAAAAGAGGGCTGGACATAGAGGAAACAATATAGAGTTAGACAGAGAAAAGAGGGCTGGAAATAGAGGAAATAATATAGAGTTAGACAGAGAAAAGAGGGCTAGACTTAGAGGAAATAATATAGAGTTAGACAGAGAAAAGAGGGCTGGAAATAGAGGAAATAATATAGAGTTAGACAGAGAAAAGAGGGCTGGAAATAGAGGAAATAATATAGAGTTAGACAGAGAAAAGAGGGCTGGAAATAGAGGAAATAATATAGAGTTAGAGAAAAGATGGCTAGACTTAGAGGAAATAATATAGAGTTAGACAGAGAAAAGAGGGCTAGACTTAGAGGAAATAATTTAGAGTTAGACAGAGAAAAGAGGGCTGTAAATAGAAGAAATTATATAGAGTTAGACAGAGAAAAGAGGGCTAGACTTAGAGGAAATAATATAGAGTTAGACAGAGAAAAGAGGGCTGGACTTAGAGGAAATAATATAGAGTTAGACAGAGAAAAGAGGGCTGGAAATAGAGGAAATAATATAGAGTTAGACAGAGAAAAGAGGGCTGGAAATAGAGGAAATAATATAGAGTTAGACAGAGAAAAGAGGGCTAGACTTAGAGGAAATAATATAGAGTTAGACAGAGAAAAGAGGGCTAGACTTAGAGGAAATAATATAGAGTTAGACAGAGAAAAGAGGGCTGGAAATAGAGGAAATAATATAGAGTTAGACAGAGAAAAGAGGGCTGGAAATAGAGGAAATAATATAGAGTTAGACAGAGAAAAGAGGGCTGGAAATAGAGGAAATAATATAGAGTTAGACAGAGAAAAGAGGGCTGGAAATAGAGGAAATAATATAGAGTTAGACAGAGAAAAGAGGACTGGAAATAGAGGAAATAATATAGAGTTAGAGAAAAGAGGGCGAGACTTAGAGGAAATAATATAGAGTTAGACAGAGAAAAGAGGGCTAGACTTAGAGGAAATAATATAGAGTTATACAGAGAAAAGAGGGCTAGACTTAGAGGAAATAATACAGAGTTAGACAGAGAAAAGAGGGCTGGAAATAGAGGAAATAATATAGAGTTAGACAGAGAAAAGAGGGCTAGACTTAGAGGAAATAATATAGAGTTAGACAGAGAAAAGAGGGCTGGACATAGAGGAAATAATATAGAGTTAGACAGAGAAAAAAGGGCTAGACTTAGAGGAAATAATATAGAGTTAGACAGAGAAAAGAGGGCTAGACTTAGAGGAAATAGTATAGGGTTAGACAGAGAAAAGAGGGCTGGAAATAGAGGAAATAATATAGAGTTAGACAGAGAAAAGAGGGCTGGAAATAGAGGAAATAATATAGAGTTAGACAGAGAAAAGAGGGCTGGAAATAGAGGAAATAATATAGAGTTAGACAGAGAAAAGAGGGCTGGAAATAGAGGAAATAATATAGAGTTAGACAGAGAAAAGAGGGCTGGAAATAGAGGAAATAATATAGAGTTAGACAGAGAAAAGAGGGCTAGACTTAGAGGAAATAATATAGAGTTAGACAGAGAAAAGAGGGCTGGAAATAGAGGAAATAATATAGAGTTAGACAGAGAAAAGAGGGCTAGACTTAGAGGAAATAATATAGAGTTAGACAGAGAAAAGAGGGCTAGACTTAGAGGAAATAATATAGAGTTAGACAGAGAAAAGAGGGCTGGAAATAGAGGAAATAATATAGAGTTAGACAGAGAAAAGAGGGCTGGAAATAGAGGAAATAATATAGAGTTAGACAGAGAAAAGAGGGCTGGAAATAGAGGAAATAATATAGAGTTAGACAGAGAAAAGAGGGCTAGACTTAGAGGAAATAATATAGAGTTAGACAGAGAAAAGAGGGCTGGAAATAGAGGAAATAATATAGAGTTAGACAGAGAAAAGAGGGCTGGAAATAGAGGAAATAATATAGAGTTAGACAGAGAAAAGAGGGCTGGAAATAGAGGAAATAATATAGAGTTAGACAGAGAAAAGAGGGCTGGAAATAGAGGAAATAATATAGAGTTAGACAGAGAAAAGAGGGCTGGAAATAGAGGAAATAATATAGAGTTAGACAGAGAAAAGAGGGCTAGACTTAGAGGAAATAATATAGAGTTAGACAGAGAAAAGAGGGCTAGACTTAGAGGAAATAATATAGAGTTAGACAGAGAAAAGAGGGCTGGAGTTAGAGGAAATAATATAGAGTTAGACAGAGAAAATAGGGCTTGAAATAGAGGAAATAATATAGAGTTAGACAGAGAAAAGAGAGCTGGAAATAGAGGAAATAATATAGAGTTAGACAGAGAAAAGAGGGCTAGACTTAGAGGAAATAATATAGAGTTAGACAGAGAAAAGAGGGCTGGACAGAGAGGAAACAATATAGAGTTAGACAGAGAAAAGACGGCTGGAAATAGAGGAAATAATATAGAGTTAGACAGAGAAAAGAGGGCTGGAAATAGAGGAAATAATATAGAGTTAGACAGAGAAAAGAGGGTTGGAAATAGAGGAAATAATATAGAGTTAGACAGAGAAAAGAGGGCTGGAAATAAAGGCAGTAATATAGAGTTATACAGAGAAAAGAGGGCTAGACTTAGAGGAAATAATATAGAGTTAGACAGAGAAAAGAGGGCTAGACTTAGAGGAAATAATATAGAGTTAGAGAAAAGAGGGCTAGACTTAGAGGAAATAATATAGAGTTAGACAGAGAAAAGAGGGCTGGACTTAGAGGAAATAATATAGAGTTAGACAGAGAAAAGAGGGCTAGACTTAGAGGAAATAATATAGAGTTAGACAGAGAAAAGAGGGCTGGAAATAGAGGAAATAATATAGAGTTAGACAGAGAAAAGAGGGCTGGACTTAGAGGAAATAATATAGAGTTAGACAGAGAAAAGAGGGCTGGACTTAGAGGAAATAATATAGAGTGAGACAGAGAAAAGAGGGCTGGAAATAGAGGAAATAATATAGAGTTAGACAGAGAAAAGAGGGCTGGACAGAGAGGAAACAATATAGAGTGAGACAGAGAGGATAGAGAGGAAAGAGGGCTGGACAGAGAGGAACGAGAGGAACGAGAGGAACGAGAGGAAAGAGAGGAAAGAGGAAAGAGAGGACAGAGAGGACAGAGAGGACAGAGGGCTGGACAGAGAGGAAAGAGAGGAAAGAGGGGAAGACAGAGAGGACAGAGAGGACAGAGAGGAAAGAGAGGAAAGAGAGGAAAGAGAGGAAAGAGAGGAAAGAGAGGAAAGAGAGGAAAGAGAGGAAAGAGGGCTGGACAGAGAGGAAAGAGAGGACAGAGGGCTGGACAGAGAGGAAAGAGAGGACAGAGGGCTGGACAGAGAGGAAAGAGAGGAAAGAGGGCTGGACAGAGAGGACAGAGAGGACAGAGAGGACAGAGGGCTGGACAGAGAGGACAGAGAGGACAGAGAGGACAGAGAGGAAAGAGAGGAAAGAGAGGAAAGAGAGGAAAGAGAGGAAAGAGAGGAAAGAGGGCTGGACAGAGAGGAAAGAGGGCTGGACAGAGAGGAAAGAGAGGACAGAGGGCTGGACAGAGAGGAAAGAGAGGAAAGAGGGCTGGACAGAGAGGAAAGAGAGGAAAGAGGGCTGGACAGAGAGGAAAGAGAGGAAAGAGAGGAAAGAGAGGAAAGAGAGGAAAGAGAGGAAAGAGAGGAAAGAGAGGAAAGAGGGCTAGACAGAGAGGACAGAGAGGACAGAGAGGACAGAGAGGACAGAGAGGACAGAGAGGAAAGAGAGGAAAGAGAGGTAAGAGAGGAAAGAGAGTAAAGAGGGCTGGACAGAGAGGAAAGAGAGGAAAGAGAGGAAAGAGAGGAAAGAGAGGAAAGAGAGGAAAGAGAGGAAAGAGAGCTAGACAGAGAGGAAAGAGAGGAAAGAGGGCTAGACAGAGAGGACAGAGAGGAAAGAGAGCTAGACAGAGAGGAAAGAGAGGAAAGAGGGCTAGACAGAGAGGAAAGAGGGCTAGACAGAGAGGAAAGAGAGCTAGACAGAGAGGAAAGAGAGCTAGACAGAGAGGAAAGAGAGCTAGACAGAGAGGAAAGAGAGGAAAGAGAGGAAAGAGAGGAAAGAGAGGAAAGAGAGGAAAGAGAGGAAAGAGGGCTGGACAGAGAGGAAAGAGAGGAAAGAGAGGAAGGAGAGGACAGAGGGCTGGACAGAGAGGACAGAGAGGAAAGAGAGGACAGAGAGGAAAGAGAGGACAGAGAGGAAAGAGAGGACAGAGAGGACAGAGAGGACAGAGAGGACAGAGGGCTGGACAGAGAGGAAAGAGAGGACAGAGGGCTGGACAGAGAGGACAGAGGGCTGGACAGAGAGGACAGAGGGCTGGACAGAGAGGACAGAGAGGAAAGAGAGGACAGAGAGGAAAGAGAGGACAGAGAGGAAAGAGAGGAAAGAGAGGAAAGAGAGGAAAGAGGGCTGGACAGAGAGGAAAGAGGGCAGGACAGAGAGCTGGACAGAGAGCTGGACAGAGAGCTGGACAGAGAGGACAGAGAGCTGGACAGAGAGCTGGACAGAGAGGACAGAGAGGACAGAGAGCTGGACAGAGAGGACAGAGAGCTGGACAGAGAGGACAGAGAGGACAGAGGGCTGGACAGAGAGGACAGAGAGCTGGACAGAGAGGACAGAGAGCTGGACAGAGAGGACAGAGAGGACAGAGGGCTGGACAGAGAGGAAAGAGAGGACAGAGAGGACAGAGGAAAGAGGGCAGGACAGAGAGGACAGAGAGGACAGAGAGGACAGAGAGGACAGAGGGCAGGACAGAGAGGACAGAGAGGACAGAGAGGACAGAGAGGAAAGAGGGCTGGACAGAGAGGACAGAGGGCTGGACAGAGAGGACAGAGGGCTGGACAGAGGGCTGGACAGAGGGCTGGACAGAGGGCTGGACAGAGAGGACAGAGGGCTGGACAGAGAGGACAGAGAGGACAGAGGGCTGGACAGAGAGGACAGAGAGGACAGAGGGCTGGACAGAGAGGACAGAGAGGACAGAGAGGAAAGAGGGCTGGACAGAGAGGACAGAGGGCTGGACAGAGGGCTGGACAGAGGGCTGGAATAGAAAAAGAAGAAAGAGAAATTAGAGGAAATAGAGAAAACAGAACTAGAGAATTAGAAAACAGAAGAAACAGCTAGCAATCTAGGAAATAGAGAAAAGAGACTTCGAGAAAAAGAAAATAGAGAAAGTGGAGAAAATAAAGTTACAGAAAATAGAGAAAATAAAGTCAGAAAATAGAGAGTGAAGAAAATAGAGGAAATACAGTTGGAGAAAATAGGGAAAACACAGAGAAACAGGCAGTCAGAAACAACAGGAAACAGAGACACAGAGACAGACACAAATAGAAAAGTAAAGTGGAAGCAAAGCAAGAGATAGAGTGAAGAAATTACTAAACCACACCAATAACAGACAACAGCCAAAAGTGGGGGGTTGGGGAATGTATCTTTATTAGGATTTATTCAACTTTACTGAATGAATTTTATATAAATTTCAGCAGAACACATGTAAACAACAGGTACAAGCACAATTACAAATACAATCCATATACACAGCAGTAAAAGTACAATTTACATACAGAGAAAAACATGGAAATGGAGCAGCAAATACAGAATACAGACCAATACAAGCCAAATACATATCAAGCCAATGTAACCATTTCTCTATGTCTGGGAAATTTGTTACATTCAGTTTCATTGATAGAGGAAAGCCAAAACAAAAGCAGCACACAGAACACTCATCCACCACACAGACACAACCCTTCCCCAGCTCACAGACAAACCCACCATCACCCTCCTCTCAACCGCACTGCTGACACCCAGACATCACCGCACATTCGCAGCACTCCACGGGAACGTGGTTCCCGGGAGCCTCCTAAATCCTCCTGCCTGGCAAAACCCCGGCCCGGCACGGTCTGCACTCGAACATAGGCGATGAACGTCGCCTCGCAGACCGGCCGGGACCGAGGGAAAAAAAACCCCAGCTGGGGGAAAAAAAAAATCCCCCAGCTGGGGTTTTTTTTATTCTAAGTTTAAAAATTTGTTGAGAAACCTGAAAGGTAAAAGACTCTCTCTCTCTCACACACACACACACACACAAGCTTAGCACCAGGCAACACACACACACTGTCACAGGCAGCCATAACCGGCCCCAGGCAGCCACCCTTGTTCAGCTCACACACTGACTGCTGCCCTCACTCGAGACACTCTACTGAAGAAGATGCTTCGACTCATCTTCCAACTCCCTCTCCTCAATGTCAAACTCTGGACTCTGAGAAAAGCGGTAGCGGCGGTGACCGCAGTGTGACTGGAATCTTCCTCGGGGACCTGCAAGACAACGTGAGGCAGTTTACGAGTGGCTGAAGGCTAGGAGTTATCCCCACATCCAGCCCGTAAGTGTTGTACCCAAAACCCCATAATCGATAGATGAACCATTAAGTCTGGTAACTGTTCTACCTAGCCGGGACTCTACCTGCCGGGGCGGGGCGGCTCCAAGCCTAAGTGGTGCACGGACCCACGGTGCACCGCATAAAAGCAAAGATGACACGAGGACGTGAGATAACGCTCCAGAAGATTAATTATTGAGCCTGATAGGCTTTAAGATGATGCAACCTACAGAACTACGGCATTCACTGCAAGAGGGTCTAATACTCTTCATTACAGAACTCCAAGGGAATGACACATGAAAAGAAGGTACTACCAAAATGGAGAAGGAACACAGATAAGAACATCTTCCAGTCTCCAAAAGTAAAAATGTCAAGATGCCGGAATAAGCCCCATGTGGGAAAGCACACAAGTAGAAACCCCTACCGCCGATATGGCCCAGAACGATGCTGATAGAGCATCAAGACTTAATAAAGCACTATGACACAGAAGATGATGGACACAAACAACACAAAATAGACACAAACAGCACAGGACACAAACAACACAACATAGACACAAGAAACAACACAGACACAAGCTTTACAGAAATAGCATATGATAGTGAAACTTAACTCCTGACACAAAGTTATTTTAGAGGATGCTCAAGAAGCTCAGTAGGCCTAGAAGAGGAGGCAATGACTGCCAGGTGACTGGGGCGATCGCTCCAGACTCAAAAAGGTGGTCTCCTCAGGCAAAAAGATCCACAATGACATCAAGACTCAGAGATCCACGGTGACATCAAGACTCAGAGAGATCCAGGATGACATCAAGACTCAGAGAGATCCAGGATGACATCAAGACTCAGAGAGATCCAGGATGATGTGAAGCCCACGAGAACGTGGAGAGGGGTTGGAGCTGCCCTGCCCTGCCTGGCAGAGGCTCGGCTGATGCTGAGGAGAAACCCTCTCCCTTTACTTCCAAGGGGCCTGTCCCACTACAGCCCTCTCCTCTAAGCTGACTTCAGATTGCCTCCCGTGATTCCAAAGGTTTTTCCCTTCCCCCGACCGCCGATCCAGACACTTAGCTTTCGGAGGACGAGCCGACCGAGTCCGCCCTCAATGGAAAAGAATGCCTCGGCGTCGTGGACGTCGATATGTTCCCCGAGGTCTGCTTCGGCGGCTGCAAAGATTCAGAAAATTCAGACTGTGATGATACGACCCAAAAGAGACCCCTTCCGCAACACCCCTCTGCCTCGCCTGCCGAGGCTTATCGCTTACCTGCCGTTCCCAAGCTTCAGCTCCAGGCCTGCTGACAGCACCTAGAGACGACAAAACAGGAAATGTGACTATCACCCTCGAGAAGGGCAATGCCCAGGCTCCTATGCACCAGCACCCCGGCTCACCTCAAATCTTCATCTGACTCCAGAGGCCTCCTGGACAACACCTGCCAAGATGAAAAGGTACATGCTTAGCATGCTGGCTGCCGCATATCATTCCCCTATCGATCGCCCTGCCTGAACGCTGACTCACCCGCTCGCCTCTGCTCCTCGGCATGCCTAGGGCAGCGGCGACACCTGCAAAGAAACCAAGCAAAGAAACATGCTGAGACACTGTGAAACTACAAAATGTGCAGTTTCAATTTAAGTACACCACATCCATACCTTCAGCTTGCACCCATCTAGCTTCTGACATCCCGGGCCGAGACAACTTGCGAGTGGACCGCCTGAAATGCACAAACAGAAATGGATGCTTAGAGCTGCGTTGGAAATTGAGACCCGAGCACTAATGACACATTCTGTGTGCCAGCCACCGCTCACCTCGCTCCGTCGACCTCGACCGCTGACATATGGCATTACCTCCTAAAAATAAAGGCAGAGAAGAATGCTGTAACATAGTCACCGTTTCACTTTCCCCTGCAAAGACAAACGGGGACTGACCTTCACGAGGGAACCCGCTCGCCCGGTACAGGATGCTCTGCCACGGATTTAATCCATCTGCATCTGAAAGAAAGTCGTGACAAAAGTCAAAGAGCTGCATGGTAACTTAACAGGTCCAGACATCTTTTGCCAATATAGATGGGTACCGTCTAGACTATAACTACACCCTATGTTACGAACTTGGGATCCCCGGGCTCCCGCTCTCCCGAGGATGGCACGCATAAAGCCAGCGACCGGGAGGTGTGGGATGGCTGCAAAACTGTGGGCTCGACCGGCTAAGCCGACCGACAAATTAACAATATGGTCTTATTCCTGTTACACCTACATACCAGACTGTGCAGCAGGGCAGAGAAGCTCCAGGCCAAACACAGACAGACGGCCGTGAGATGAGAGATACGACGAGGGGATGGGACAACGAGAGAAAACTCTCCGCAAGAAGAATGATCGCAAAGTGTAATGAAATGATCGAGCTGAGACCGATGGTGGCAGCAGTTTGGAGGAGCAGAGCATCACCTGGAGGCTCCAGGGCCCCTCCGTGCTGCTGGCAGAGCTCCAGGACCTGGGGACATGCGGCTGGGAGTAGCCAGGGTCGCGGGAAGCTGAGGAGTCCTGGCAGGCAGCAGTGCCTGGCTTCACATTCAGGTCTTGTCAATTTAAATGTTAATTTAGTAACTAAATTAATTTCCAATGTGCCAAGCCCTGCCTGTGTAGGCTGTCCCTTGGGCTCGGCTCTCCACAGGCTCCTGAGGCAGCTCTGGAGCCAGTCCCTCCTGGATTCAGCCTGCTTGGCTTCTTGCTGTGGGAGGGACCCATCCTGCCTGAGCAGAGCAGCTTTTCCATGGATTTGGGGCTCAGGGACCCATCCTGCCTGGGCAGAGCAGCTTTTCCATGGATTTGGGGTTCAGGGTCCCATCCTGCCCGGGCAGAGCAGCAACTCTGAAGCTGAGGAGCCTGAACAATTAGAAGGGATGAAGATCATCTAAAACCAGGGATTTGTAAAGGTCAGAGGTGTGGGAAACAGCCGAGCATAAACGAATACCCAGAGAGACCTGCTGGGGACGGAGCTCTCCCTGCCGTGGTGCCGCCCTGTGCCGGCAGGTGCAGTACCGGGGTTTGCCCACAGGAGGGAGACACTGAGCGCGCCTGTGCTGCCGGCAGGTGCGGCTCCCGTGTTCCGCCACAGGAGCTCAGCCGAAGCGAGCGGTACCGAGCTCAGCCGAAGCGAACCGAACCGAGCTCGGCCGAAGCGAGCGGCACCGAGCTCAGCCGAAGGCAGCGGCACCGAGCTCAGCCGAAGCGAACCGAACCGAGCTCGGCCGAAGCGAGCGGCACCAAGCTCAGCCGAATGCAGGCGAGCTTAACCGAATCTAATCGAGTATAGGCGATAGAGCCGACTTGAGCCGAACGCACCCGACTTCAGCCGAGTTTTAGCGAACCCTGCCGACTTCTGCCGAACTGCCGAACTGTACCGAGCCTTGCCGACTTCTGCCGAGTTTTAGCGAACCCTGCCGACTTCTGCCGAACTGCCGAACTGTACCGAGCCTTGCCGACTTCCGCCGAGTTTTTCCGAACCCTGACGACTTCTGACGAACTGCCGAACTGTACCGAGCCTTGCCGACTTCTGCCGAGTTTTTCCCAACCCTGACCACTTCTGCCGAACTGTCCAACGTTACCGAACCCACACGACTTCTGCCGAGTTCTGACCGACCCAGCCGACTTTAACCGAAGCCAGACGAACCGAGCCACTTCAGCCCAACAGACACTAGTTTAGCCCAATCTTGACCACTTTAACCGAGCCCTGCCGACCTCTCCCGAGTCCTGCCGAACATGCCCGCTTCTACCGAACACACGCGACTTCAGCCCATTCCTCGCCAACACACGCCACTTTACCGAACCCACGCGAACCCACACCAGTGTCCCCAGTGCTCCGCCTGGGCACTTCTCCTGTGCGCTGCTCCATCCTGCTATTGCTGATGGGGGCTGGAAAAGCCCTTCCCCTCCTTGAGGCAGAGTCCCGGGGCTCTGCAAGCTGCCCCTTGCGAGAGAACACGCAGCAAAATGTCTTTCCTTCTCCATAACCATGGAATGGTTTGGCTTGGAAGGGATCTTAAAGCTCCTCCAGTGCCACCCCTGTCCACAGACCAGGTTGCTCCAAGCCCCGTCCAAGCTGGCCTTGGACACTTCCAAGGTGATTCAGGCCGGAGAATCTCCAAATGCTGCTTTCATCAATTCTTGTGTAGCAAATATTAGTAAAAAGAGAAGCCGAGAGAGGAAACAAAATGAGCGGGAGAGTGATGAAATGGGAAGGAAAACTCTTTTTCCAGTGACTCGCAGATGAGCCAGCCCTGAAGTCTTCAGGCTTCACCCAAACTGTCCCCATCGAACCATCCACCCGATTTCTGGCTCTAAAAAGTGTTTTCTATTGGAGATCCTGCTGATTTCAGCAAGATTGCTCTCCTGACAAAACCCAGACACTTCATTTATTTCAGAACTGGGCTTTGGGGGAAAAATTCTCAGAAATAATGAATTTGTTAGCACATCCCTGACACAGCAACACTGCTGCAAGCCCCGAGCCACAGCTGCAGCTGGAGCAGGGTAAGAGATTTCCTCCTCTCTCCACCCGTGAGCAGGGAGCTCATTTTTAGTCGCGTTCCAGAGGCACAGAGCAGAGTGCCGCCGTGAAAATCCCGTCTGAGCGCTATCGATCCGTTCCCACGCAATCGCTTCCGTCCCACAGGTTTCTAAACGACAGTGCACCGCGGTCGGGGGGGAATAAACCCCCGACTGCCTCCTCTAATTGAGCATTAGGCTGATGAGCAAACGCTGCCACCAGCGGGAGAAAAAACCTGCCCACGCCTGTCTGGCTGTGCCTGCCCTGCATTGACCTTCCGAACGCAGAGGATTTCCAATAAAATAAAGGGATAATATTCGGGAAATATTCGGAGGAAGCTGACACGGAGTGACTTCAGAAGACCGCTTCTCCTCAGCAGTTGCCAAAGTGCAGAGTATTTAAAATCCCAGCATTCCCCACCATTAGCAGATGCCTCCAGAGACCAAAGCCCAGCTGAACCCCTTCGGCACAAAGAGCCCACTCATTTCCAATCAATTTCATTGCACCGGATTCAAATCCCCCTCTGGATTTTAGCCGCTCAGACCCTGGCCCCAGCAGTGCCAGTCGTCCTCAGTGGGACAGGAGGTCAGCCTGGCTTGGATGTTGTCTCCAGCCTCGAAGGAGCGGGTCTGAAGAGGGTTTTGGGGGACGGAAAGTTGCCAGTGCTGCTGTGGGTCTTTCCTGGCATGGCCTGAGGGCTGAGCAAGACCATTTTTAACCAACTCTGCTTTACTCACAGGCATCACGTTAGAGCCACTTCGAACAGCTACCACTCTGTGTGTCCCTGATCCCGTCTTTACCGACGAGCAGCATCATTCCCTGGCAGTTCCTGCTGGTGTCCCAGTCCGGCGGCTCCTGGTCAGTGCATTTACGGCACCAGGAGCAGCAGGAGGAGGAATCCAGTTGGAAGTCTGGTGCAGGTACAGAACAACATCCTGTTCTTTGTAGACGGCACAGCAACGCAGGTGGAGATCGACGTGATCTTGGAAAATCTCCAGCTCTGGGGTGGATATTCCGTAATATTATTTAAGAATAGCTAAAAAAAATTGGTAATCTCATCAACGTTTGGTGATGAGTGTCTGCACTTAAGACCCGTGAGCCTTTTTCCCCGCCAAGACTCCTAATTAATCCTCTCTCTTTATAACTTGCTTAGAAAGTGTGTGTTCTTGGTTTGCTTTCTTCCATCTTTTAATCAGCACAACAATCTAAAAGTAGTGTTGAAATGGTTGACGCATCTAAATGTTACTTAATAGCACCCTGAAAGTCTAATTTCATTGCGCTGGCTTTGCTTTTTTCCCTAATACAAGTCACCGATTACAAGAGAAATAATAGAAAGTGTTGTGTAAGTTCAAATTGTTTCTTTGGCTACTGAAGATTATTATTAGTAATGGAGAGCGGAAGTCATAAATACAAATAGCTGTAGAAAAAGACAATAATCTGTTCATTCTGTAGTAAACAAGTCAGGCTTTTTAAAATTTGCAAAGTCACGTGAGAATTACTATGGCCTGTTTGTAAGATACAGTGCCAGAATTTGTTTTAGGATGAAGCTGAAGCCAAGCACTGCACTTACAAAAGGTTTAGAGTCACTTTTTACACTCACAAACTGGTACCACCAATCTGTTCTGCAAGAGAGGCATTTTCATTTTATTGAGGGGAAGTGAGAGCGGGGAATATTTGGCGCCACATCCTTCTCTTGTTTTCCTTTGGGATGCCATTTTTTAGTAGAGTTCCTGCTTGGTGACTTGTTAGTGCAAATAGGTATTTGTAGCATTAGCTACTTAAGCACTGACTGGTTCTTTTCTTCTGTGGAATTACATTGATTGACTTGAGCTTCTCCCTTAGCTGGGGACACTAATTAGGGTTTCAGGAGGCTCAAATTAAGGTCGACTTCTGTGCAGTTGCAAGGGAAATGTTGACGCTGATTTTTTCTGCCTTACCAGGTATTATTACCCAAATGTCCGAGACCAGCTGGTTGCCAAAGGGGCCTTGCCTTTGTCACGGCTCTGTGCCATGGTGACTATGCAGCATCATGAAGAAATCGGGGTACAAACTTTTAATCGTCCCTTGGTCCCCCGGACTGATTCCTCAGAGGAATTTCATCTGCGCTCTTCAGGTGAGGAAGGCTTGTGGGCTTTCACTTCATGTGGTAAAGCCAGGCACAGGGAGGGAAACCTCAGAGCAGCACATCAGTGTTTGATGGTGTGTTAGCAAAGGACAAAGGAAATGGCCTCTAGCTGTGCTAGGGGGGTTTAGGTTGGATATTAGGGAAAATTTCTTCCCCAAAGGGCTGTCCAGTCCTGGCACGGACTGCCCTGGCCACGGTGGAGTTCCCATCCCTGGCAGGATTTAACAGCTGTGCGGATGTGGCACTTGGGCGCGTGGGATAGTGGTGGCCTTGCCAGTGCTGGAGGAGCCGTTGAACTCCATGATTTGATGGGTCTTTTCCATCCAAACCAATTCTCTGATTCTGTGCAAAATTCCGTAAAAATAAAGTCTTTGTTTCCAGGGCAAATAAAAATATGTATTTGTGTTGGCAAGTGAAACCGACCAGGAGTGGCTTTCCTCCCAGCTTTCACTATCACCATAACAAGTGAAAAATGAGTGATTAAACCCGGGCGACCCCCAAATGCCCAAAAAGTTTTCAAAAGCCCTCTCTGTGTTTTTAACTGCTACACTGCCAGGAAGCCCCAGCATGTAGTTAAGCTTCCCGTGTAAGGTGGGGAAGGAGGATCTGAAGAAGAGCTACATCGGGTAACTAGAGATGTCTCTTGTTTGGAATACAACAAACATCAGCTCCGGGAAGACCACAAGGAATTCTGAGGCAGCTTCTTGGGAAAAAGTGGCAGTAAAATAAGGTGGGACTGGCCAGGGAGGTCAGTGTGCTTCAGTTGTTTTGTAAGATGCACGTGCAGTAGCAGAAAGCAATAGTGTTGTTTGTTGCAGCAGCTCTCGGAAGATCTTGAGACTGCAGCTCTATGAAAAGGCGGTGCTGGAATGCCCGGGGAGGTGTGTTTGGAGCTCGGGCAGCGCTCGGAGCGCCCACGGGAGCGTGCAGTGCCGGGGGATGGCCACAGGAGGGAGACACTGAGCGCGTCCTGTATTACCGGCAGGGTGCAGTACCGGACTTTCACCACAGGAGGGAGACGCTGAGCCCACGTTTTTAGGAACACTCTCGTTAAGAGAGCAAGTTTTGTATTAAGAGGTGCAGCTAAATATTGATCACGTCGGCTGTACCTGCACGAAGAGCTGAGCATTTCTTTTCTTCCTTTCGCTCATTTAAAGATGTTGATGGTGCCCGATGGCAAGGATTTTGTAGCTGAGGGCTCTGGGCCCCCCAGTTCTTGCAAAGTGTATTTAAACTGCAAACTGCTCAGCACTGAGGAGGCAAGGAGATCCGCTGTCGTCTGCGGCACAACGCAGCCTGCCTCTCTTTTTTCTCAGGCAAGTCACACATTTTCCATTTCACACTGATTGAAGCGTGGTATTCCCCACTGACAAACACATTTCGTAGTTAAGTTACCTCTGTGTACAGAGAAACATCTCTGCTTGGCTCTGTCCAATGCACATTGAATTTTCAACCTCTATCTCTAAGAAGCAGTATTCTTTAGACTGGAATAAAGTAGACACACCAGAATGTTCTGTACTTAGCTAATATTTTCCAGTGTATTCTGTGTACTGATTCTGCTTTAAATGCTTTCAGGTGATGCCTTTTTCATTGACTTCCAGACACTTGGAGTGGCTGAAGAACAATGTAATGATTATTGAAGCATGGAACGAGCTGGGAAGCCCTGGCTGTGACAAATTGCTGGGATTAGTGAAACTCCCTCTGCATCAGTTTTACATCTCGTTCAAGTAAACTTTTTTCCCCCCCCCCATATTTTATTGGGTTGGGACGCTCCTAACTGAAGCTCAGAAAAAGAAGTCGGGGATGGCGTGTGAGGGTTGTGTGGGAGGGTTCTTAGTTATCCTTTATAGCCAAAGGCATTTTTGCCTTGCCAAGCTTCCTATAGCCCTTTCCTACAGAGAGCAGGGTGTGAGTTACACTGTCCTTGTCCAGAAGTGCAGATAGAGCGTGAGAAATAAAGTCACTGTGCTGCATCGGGGTCGGTGCCTGCTTCACTTGTGGTCCTGTGACAGAACAAAACCAGAAGAAATCCAAGTGACTACAGAGGAAAATGAAGTGTGGCTTTCCATCAGTGATTTTCCAAGACTATGACCGATTGGGTTTGCCCCTAGTTCTTCATAGCCTTTGAAAATAAACTGCAAAGCCCAGCAGAATCAGTTTCCACAGCAGTAAAGCATTTTCACAGTCATGGATATTACTACTTCATTAGTTCTGCAGCACTAAATCAAAGGAGGAAAGGTAAAAGAATATGTTTGCAGCTAGTTGTTCCTGGCTAGTGGAAACATACCTTTCCTTTGCTAAGGCTCGGAATATTTACCAGTCGCAATGGCAGCCTTGTCCCAAGACGAAAACACAGTATTTTCATGAAAACCTCTGCTCTTTCGGTGAACTTTGGTGACAGTAGCACACAGGTAACTGGCACCCCACGCTACAGATGCGCAAGTCATGAAATTTCCCCTTAGTAAATGAGTAAAAAACATCTGTCCCTCTAAGCGAGAGTTAGTGTCAGCAGTCTTATCGCTTCAAATACTGTAAGATAAAGCCCAGTTTGTGTGTTAGCAGCTAGGCAGCCTGAAGGCAGACACCCATCCGCACAAACCGTGCCCTGCCACGGACTCTATTGCGAGGAAACAAAACCGGGTCAGTGGGACAAGCTATGCAACACTTTCCCTGTGCTGGATTAGCACCTACTACTCCACAATACTTACATTTATTGACCTTCAACTTGCTTCCGTCTACTGGAATCGGATCTATGTAATCCCAGTAATATTCATAAGACCAGAAATACTCAGAGGAGTTTGTTCTGTTAGCCATGTCAGTGGTGCATTTTAAGCCAGCCCAGAACTCTGACCCACCGCTTTGCTTCACTGTACTTCAGCGCCCTCAGAAAGAGAATTGCAAACTGATGCCTGTGCCAATCGCTCTGGGGTCCTGCAGCTCTCAAGGACTGCCTTGGAACTGAAAACATCTAGTGGCAATGAGTATTAATGTACGGCAGGGATGGAAGAGCAGCCCTGAAAATGCAAACCTTGCTTCCTGCCGGGCACTCACGTTATTCCTCAGGATGTTTTAAACTGAGATGGGTGTCACATCACCTAGGGATGGGGTGAACAAGTGCCAGCTGGGTCACAAACCCTTCCCTCAGAGCAGCGCACTGTTCCTGGGAGCTCCTGAGCACAGCTGGGCTGAAAGACATTCCTGAATGCATCCTGATGGAAAGGGCTGAGGGCTGGAGGGGCCACACAAGGACCGGCTGACGGAATTGGTCTATTCAGCCTGCAGGAGACTGAGATCAGACCTCACCGGGGTCTGCGGCTCCTCCCGAGGGGCAGCTCCCATCTCTGCTCCCTGGGACGGTGACAGGAGCCAGGGAAGGGCTGGAGCTGTGCCAGGGAAGGTTTAGGTTGGATATCAGGGAAAGATTCTTCCCCCAGAGGGTGCTGGGCACTGCCCAGGCTCCCCAGGGAATGGGCACGGCCCCGAGGCTACCACAGCTCCAGGAGCGTTTGGACAACGCTGCCAGGGATGCACAGGGTGGGATTGTTCGGGTGTCTGTCTGTGCAGGGCCAGGGGTTGGACTGGATGATCCCTGTTTGTCCCTTCTACCTCGGGAGAGTCTCTGAATTAGATGTACTCGATAAAACGCCTCACAGCAAAAGGATGTGCGGGAACAAGGACACACTGCTCGCGGATCCGAGGCTCTCACGGGGCGGATACGCCCTGCGGGCAGTGCGGAGCGGGGCGGTGCGGAGCGGGGCGGTGCGGAGCGGAGGCGGAGCGGAGGCGGAGCGGAGCCCGGGCGGGGCGGTGCGGAGGCGGTGCGGGCGGGCTCCGGGCGCAGTTCCGGGGCGCTGTCTCCCGTCACTGCCGCTCCCTCGGCGGGCGATTCGAAGGCCATGTCGGGCGCGGCTGGCGGTGGCTCGGCGGGCGGCCGGGCCGCGCTGTCGCCGTGCCCGGAGCTGGAGCGCTCGCTGTCGCTGCTGGAGCCGGGCGGCGGCCGGGCCGAGGAGCAGCAGCGGGCGGGCGCGGAGCCCATGCCCATGGTGTTCATGTGCGCCGGCTGCAGGCGGCCCGTGGGCGACACCTCGAGCTGGGTGCTCAATGACGAGGAGGGCGGCTGCATCCTGCTGCGCAGTGAGTGCCAGCCCGGCGCGTCCCCGCGGGCACCGCCGGCGCCCCTCCGTCCCTCCTTCCCTCCCTCCCTCCCTCTGCAGGTGCGGCCGCCAGCGTCGCCGTGGAGCCGGAGCGGAAGGTTTCCGAGATCCCCGGCGAGTGCGGATGGTGAGGGCCCGTCCCGGCCGGGCACGGTGCCGGGGCAGTCGGGGGGTCCCGGGGAAGGCGCTGAGGACGAGCCCCGGAAAGGGCCCGGAGTGCCCGTGTGCCCCCGAACACTTCTTTGGGGTGCTCTGAACAAAGGGCTTATGGCCTAAGGGAGAGGGACTTCTCCACAGACGTGTGCCGATAGACAGGGGGAATGGCCTTAAGATGAAGGAAGGCGGGTTTCGATGAAATCTTAGGAAGAAATTGTTCCCTGCGAGGGTGGGGATGCCCTGGCACAGGTTGCTCAGGGAAGCTGTGGCTGCCCCTGGATCCCTGCAAGTGTCCAAGGCCAGGTTGGACAGGGCTCGGAGGACCCTGGGATAGCGGAAGGTGTGGTGTCCCTGCCCGTGGCACACCTGGGGTGCAATGGGATGAGCTCTAAGGTGCCTTCCGTAATATTGTGATTCTATCGGCCTTGCTGAGGTCAGCCAGCCTGAGGAGCTGTTGCGAATGCTGGATGAGTGCTCCTAATAGACGCCGTGTCAAGCAAGAGTGAATGCTCTAAAAAATTCTAATGCATGTTTTTGTGGGGTTTTTTTTTGCAAAGGGATGGGGAGAGGTACTTCCAAGCTGCTGTGTTCCTGAAGCAGCTTCACCCCCGGCCCTGCAGGTCCCAGCCACCCGTCAGCCCCAGGAACACCTCCACCAGCAGGGCAGGTCTCAGGGCCATCCACAGGAGGAGGCTCTGAACAGCCTCTGGTTCCCAGGCCCTGTCCAAGGGGCACATGGATATTTCCCGGAGCCCAGCTCAGCTTTTGGGGCAAGGGTTTGGCTCAAGAAGACAGAAGCAAGAGGACGGCATTAAGACTATGGAGGGAATATTTTATGACTTATAACACTTCATTCAGCAAAATCCACATAGCAATACACAGAAACTCTTCAGAAAAGTGCAAATGCTCGCTTTGTATTTGTAATAAGCCCAAGCTGTCACCTCCAGCCCCCTCCTTGCTGCTGGGGACAGGGCAGAGCTCAGCAAAGAGCCCCCATCTCCCAGAAATAGCCCAATGTGGCTAATTAGGAGCATCCATAGGTAAATAGGAAGAATCCTTACTAATCCCACTTTCTTTGGCAGGGCACAGGAGACACCTCTGAAGCAGAGGAAGGACAACAGAGGCCTGTCCTGGGTGTGGAGGTCCCGAAGCTGCCCAGTGTCTTAAGTGAACCCTGCCAAGGACGGAAATCCACTTCTGAGGGGCTTTTTTTCCCCTGTGCAACCCCTTCCCTGCTGTCAGGAACTCGACCGGGCTTTGTTTGTGCCTCAGTTGCCCCAAGGCATAAGGGTACCATCCCCAGCGTGCTCTTCCTAAAGCAATCCATGAAGAGCAGAGAGGTATTTTTCCTCCCTCCGAAGGTTTGGGTTAATTCGTGAGAGCGGAGGAGGAGGAGGGTGAGGGTGAAGGAGCCTGGAGTGACGGTTCTCGGGGGTGAAGCTGCTTGGGGAGAATGGATTACCATTAATTCCGTTTTAATGTCAGGACGAGGCAGCTGGTGGCTGATGTCCTTCCCTGCCCCAGTGCAGGAGCATCAGCCCCGCGCTCGGCGGTGACAAGGGCGACGCTCGAGCTCAGTTCTTGTGGCACCGCGTCCGCGGGGCCACGGGACGCGCTCAGTGTGTCCCTCCTGTGGCCAGGCCCCGGTACTGCAGCTGCCGGCACAGGGCGGTGCCGCAGCAGAACGAGTCCATCCCCAGCAGGGCTGGCAGTTTATTGGTTTATGCTCGGCGCTTTCCCACACCTCTGACCTTTACAAATCCCTGGCTTTAGATGATCTTCATCCCTTCTAATTGTTCAGGCTCCTCAGCCTCAGAGATGCTGCTCTGCCCGGGGACCCAAATCCATGGAATTTCCATGTGCCCCTTGGACAGGGCCTGGGAACCAGAGGCTGTTCAGAGCCTCCTCCTGTGGATGGCCCTGAGACCTGTCCTGCTGGTGGAGGTGTTCCTGGGGCTGACGGGTGGCTGGGACCTGCAGGGCCGGGGGTGAAGCTGCTTCAGGAACACAGCAGCTTGGGAGGAGCTGGCAGAGGGAGAGAGGATTGTTCCTGTGTCCCTTCGGGGACAGCTGCAGGGTCTGCCCTGTGAGCTCCTGGGCACCAGTGGTTGTTTTATGTGCCACAGCTGTTAGCCCTGAGCCCCTCTCCTCCTCCCAGTTCACCAGAATTACCTCCCAATTCCAGCGCAACCTCTGCAGGTGGTGCTTCCTAGGGAGGGGCTCACCCATTCCCCGTCCCAGTGAGAAAACAGGAGAAGGATGTGGAGAGGGACAGGTTTGTTTGCGCTGAGAGCGAGGGGAGCAGCAGGATCAGGCCTGGGCATAGCAGGGCAGGCATGGTGTGGCTGAAGCCCCGCGGGGCTGTAGCTGCATGATGCAGCACGGGATGTCACCACCCGTCCCTGCAGAGGGACGGAGTCCCGGGGGGGTGCCAGTGTGTCCCCCTCGGTGTGGGAGACAGCCAGGGGCCGGGCTGGGTCCCTGGGGGTTCAGGGTTGGAGTTCAGAGCAGGGGGGATGCACCAGCACGGAGAGGGGGACCCTGGGGCCGGGCTCTGCTGCCCTTGTCCCGCTGAACACGGACATCTTTTTCCAGCAACAGCACGCCTGTGCCGCTCAGCCTCC
Organism: Acanthornis magna; assembly: GCA_036785705.1. NCBI lineage: Eukaryota > Metazoa > Chordata > Aves > Passeriformes > Acanthizidae > Acanthornis > Acanthornis magna. The sequence continues at coordinate 443,012 of JAWUZG010000628.1, read as the reverse complement.
TCGGGGCTGGTGGCAGCAGTTTGGAGGAGCAGAGCATCACCTGGAGGCTCCAGGGCCCCTCCGTGCTGCTGGCAGAGCTCCAGGACCTGGGGACATGCGGCTGGGAGTAGCCAGGGTCGCGGGAAGCTGAGGAGTCCTGGCAGGCAGCAGTGCTTGGCTTCACATTCAGGTCTTGTCAATTTAAATGTTAATTTAGTAACTAAATTAATTTCCAATGTGCCAAGCCCTGCCTGTGTAGGCTGTCCCTTGGGCTCGGCTCTCCACAGGCTCCTGAGGCAGCTCTGGAGCCAGTCCCTCCTGGATTCAGCCTGCTTGGCTTCTTGCTGTGGGAGGGACCCATCCTGCCTGAGCAGAGCAGCTTTTCCATGGATTTGGGGCTCAGGGACCCATCCTGCCTGGGCAGAGCAGCTTTTCCATGGATTTGGGGTTCAGGGTCCCATCCTGCCCGGGCAGAGCAGCAACTCTGAAGCTGAGGAGCCTGAACAATTAGAAGGGATGAAGATCATCTAAAACCAGGGATTTGTAAAGGTCAGAGGTGTGGGAAACAGCCGAGCATAAACGAATACCCAGAGAGACCTGCTGGGGACGGAGCTCTCCCTGCCGTGGTGCCGCCCTGTGCCGGCAGGTGCAGTACCGGGGTTTGCCCACAGGAGGGAGACACTGAGCGCGCCTGTGCTGCCGGCAGGTGCGGCTCCCGTGTTCCGCCACAGGAGCTCAGCCGAAGCGAGCGGTACCGAGCTCAGCCGAAGCGAACCGAACCGAGCTCGGCCGAAGCGAGCGGCACCGAGCTCAGCCGAAGGCAGCGGCACCGAGCTCAGCCGAAGCGAACCGAACCGAGCTCGGCCGAAGCGAGCGGCACCAAGCTCAGCCGAATGCAGGCGAGCTTAACCGAATCTAATCGAGTATAGGCGATAGAGCCGACTTGAGCCGAACGCACCCGACTTCAGCCGAGTTTTAGCGAACCCTGCCGACTTCTGCCGAACTGCCGAACTGTACCGAGCCTTGCCGACTTCTGCCGAGTTTTTCCGAACCCTGCCGACTTCTGACGAACTGCCGAACTGTACCGAGCCTTGCCGACTTCCGCCGAGTTTTTCCGAACCCTGACGACTTCTGACGAACTGCCGAACTGTACCGAGCCTTGCCGACTTCTGCCGAGTTTTTCCCAACCCTGACCACTTCTGCCGAACTGTCCAACGTTACCGAACCCACACGACTTCTGCCGAGTTCTGACCGACCCAGCCGACTTTAACCGAAGCCAGACGAACCGAGCCACTTCAGCCCAACAGACACTAGTTTAGCCCAATCTTGACCACTTTAACCGAGCCCTGCCGACCTCTCCCGAGTCCTGCCGAACATGCCCGCTTCTACCGAACACACGCGACTTCAGCCCATTCCTCGCCAACACACGCCACTTTACCGAACCCACGCGAACCCACACCAGTGTCCCCAGTGCTCCGCCTGGGCACTTCTCCTGTGCGCTGCTCCATCCTGCTATTGCTGATGGGGGCTGGAAAAGCCCTTCCCCTCCTTGAGGCAGAGTCCCGGGGCTCTGCAAGCTGCCCCTTGCGAGAGAACACGCAGCAAAATGTCTTTCCTTCTCCATAACCATGGAATGGTTTGGCTTGGAAGGGATCTTAAAGCTCCTCCAGTGCCACCCCTGTCCACAGACCAGGTTGCTCCAAGCCCCGTCCAAGCTGGCCTTGGACACTTCCAAGGTGATTCAGGCCGGAGAATCTCCAAATGCTGCTTTCATCAATTCTTGTGTAGCAAATATTAGTAAAAAGAGAAGCCGAGAGAGGAAACAAAATGAGCGGGAGAGTGATGAAATGGGAAGGAAAACTCTTTTTCCAGTGACTCGCAGATGAGCCAGCCCTGAAGTCTTCAGGCTTCACCCAAACTGTCCCCATCGAACCATCCACCCGATTTCTGGCTCTAAAAAGTGTTTTCTATTGGAGATCCTGCTGATTTCAGCAAGATTGCTCTCCTGACAAAACCCAGACACTTCATTTATTTCAGAACTGGGCTTTGGGGGAAAAATTCTCAGAAATAATGAATTTGTTAGCACATCCCTGACACAGCAACACTGCTGCAAGCCCCGAGCCACAGCTGCAGCTGGAGCAGGGTAAGAGATTTCCTCCTCTCTCCACCCGTGAGCAGGGAGCTCATTTTTAGTCGCGTTCCAGAGGCACAGAGCAGAGTGCCGCCGTGAAAATCCCGTCTGAGCGCTATCGATCCGTTCCCACGCAATCGCTTCCGTCCCACAGGTTTCTAAACGACAGTGCACCGCGGTCGGGGGGAATAAACCCCCGACTGCCTCCTCTAATTGAGCATTAGGCTGATGAGCAAACGCTGCCACCAGCGGGAGAAAAAACCTGCCCACGCCTGTCTGGCTGTGCCTGCCCTGCATTGACCTTCCGAACGCAGAGGATTTCCAATAAAATAAAGGGATAATATTCGGGAAATATTCGGAGGAAGCTGACACGGAGTGACTTCAGAAGACCGCTTCTCCTCAGCAGTTGCCAAAGTGCAGAGTATTTAAAATCCCAGCATTCCCCACCATTAGCAGATGCCTCCAGAGACCAAAGCCCAGCTGAACCCCTTCGGCACAAAGAGCCCACTCATTTCCAATCAATTTCATTGCACCGGATTCAAATCCCCCTCTGGATTTTAGCCGCTCAGACCCTGGCCCCAGCAGTGCCAGTCGTCCTCAGTGGGACAGGAGGTCAGCCTGGCTTGGATGTTGTCTCCAGCCTCGAAGGAGCGGGTCTGAAGAGGGTTTTGGGGGACGGAAAGTTGCCAGTGCTGCTGTGGGTCTTTCCTGGCATGGCCTGAGGGCTGAGCAAGACCATTTTTAACCAACTCTGCTTTACTCACAGGCATCACGTTAGAGCCACTTCGAACAGCTACCACTCTGTGTGTCCCTGATCCCGTCTTTACCGACGAGCAGCATCATTCCCTGGCAGTTCCTGCTGGTGTCCCAGTCCGGCGGCTCCTGGTCAGTGCATTTACGGCACCAGGAGCAGCAGGAGGAGGAATCCAGTTGGAAGTCTGGTGCAGGTACAGAACAACATCCTGTTCTTTGTAGACGGCACAGCAACGCAGGTGGAGATCGACGTGATCTTGGAAAATCTCCAGCTCTGGGGTGGATATTCCGTAATATTATTTAAGAATAGCTAAAAAAAATTGGTAATCTCATCAACGTTTGGTGATGAGTGTCTGCACTTAAGACCCGTGAGCCTTTTTCCCCGCCAAGACTCCTAATTAATCCTCTCTCTTTATAACTTGCTTAGAAAGTGTGTGTTCTTGGTTTGCTTTCTTCCATCTTTTAATCAGCACAACAATCTAAAAGTAGTGTTGAAATGGTTGACGCATCTAAATGTTACTTAATAGCACCCTGAAAGTCTAATTTCATTGCGCTGGCTTTGCTTTTTTCCCTAATACAAGTCACCGATTACAAGAGAAATAATAGAAAGTGTTGTGTAAGTTCAAATTGTTTCTTTGGCTACTGAAGATTATTATTAGTAATGGAGAGCGGAAGTCATAAATACAAATAGCTGTAGAAAAAGACAATAATCTGTTCATTCTGTAGTAAACAAGTCAGGCTTTTTAAAATTTGCAAAGTCACGTGAGAATTACTATGGCCTGTTTGTAAGATACAGTGCCAGAATTTGTTTTAGGATGAAGCTGAAGCCAAGCACTGCACTTACAAAAGGTTTAGAGTCACTTTTTACACTCACAAACTGGTACCACCAATCTGTTCTGCAAGAGAGGCATTTTCATTTTATTGAGGGGAAGTGAGAGCGGGGAATATTTGGCGCCACATCCTTCTCTTGTTTTCCTTTGGGATGCCATTTTTTAGTAGAGTTCCTGCTTGGTGACTTGTTAGTGCAAATAGGTATTTGTAGCATTAGCTACTTAAGCACTGACTGGTTCTTTTCTTCTGTGGAATTACATTGATTGACTTGAGCTTCTCCCTTAGCTGGGGACACTAATTAGGGTTTCAGGAGGCTCAAATTAAGGTCGACTTCTGTGCAGTTGCAAGGGAAATGTTGACGCTGATTTTTTCTGCCTTACCAGGTATTATTACCCAAATGTCCGAGACCAGCTGGTTGCCAAAGGGGCCTTGCCTTTGTCACGGCTCTGTGCCATGGTGACTATGCAGCATCATGAAGAAATCGGGGTACAAACTTTTAATCGTCCCTTGGTCCCCCGGACTGATTCCTCAGAGGAATTTCATCTGCGCTCTTCAGGTGAGGAAGGCTTGTGGGCTTTCACTTCATGTGGTAAAGCCAGGCTCAGGGAGGGAAACCTCAGAGCAGCACATCAGTGTTTGATGGTGTGTTAGCAAAGGACAAAGGAAATGGCCTCTAGCTGTGCTAGGGGGGTTTAGGTTGGATATTAGGGAAAATTTCTTCCCCAAAGGGCTGTCCAGTCCTGGCACGGACTGCCCTGGCCACGGTGGAGTTCCCATCCCTGGCAGGATTTAACAGCTGTGCGGATGTGGCACTTGGGCGCGTGGGATAGTGGTGGCCTTGCCAGTGCTGGAGGAGCCGTTGAACTCCATGATTTGATGGGTCTTTTCCATCCAAACCAATTCTCTGATTCTGTGCAAAATTCCGTAAAAATAAAGTCTTTGTTTCCAGGGCAAATAAAAATATGTATTTGTGTTGGCAAGTGAAACCGACCAGGAGTGGCTTTCCTCCCAGCTTTCACTATCACCATAACAAGTGAAAAATGAGTGATTAAACCCGGGCGACCCCCAAATGCCCAAAAAGTTTTCAAAAGCCCTCTCTGTGTTTTTAACTGCTACACTGCCAGGAAGCCCCAGCATGTAGTTAAGCTTCCCGTGTAAGGTGGGGAAGGAGGATCTGAAGAAGAGCTACATCGGGTAACTAGAGATGTCTCTTGTTTGGAATACAACAAACATCAGCTCCGGGAAGACCACAAGGAATTCTGAGGCAGCTTCTTGGGAAAAAGTGGCAGTAAAATAAGGTGGGACTGGCCAGGGAGGTCAGTGTGCTTCAGTTGTTTTGTAAGATGCACGTGCAGTAGCAGAAAGCAATAGTGTTGTTTGTTGCAGCAGCTCTCGGAAGATCTTGAGACTGCAGCTCTATGAAAAGGCGGTGCTGGAATGCCCGGGGAGGTGTGTTTGGAGCTCGGGCAGCGCTCGGAGCGCCCACGGGAGCGTGCAGTGCCGGGGGATGGCCACAGGAGGGAGACACTGAGCGCGTCCTGTATTACCGGCAGGGTGCAGTACCGGACTTTCACCACAGGAGGGAGACGCTGAGCCCACGTTTTTAGGAACACTCTCGTTAAGAGAGCAAGTTTTGTATTAAGAGGTGCAGCTAAATATTGATCACGTCGGCTGTACCTGCACGAAGAGCTGAGCATTTCTTTTCTTCCTTTCGCTCATTTAAAGATGTTGATGGTGCCCGATGGCAAGGATTTTGTAGCTGAGGGCTCTGGGCCCCCCAGTTCTTGCAAAGTGTATTTAAACTGCAAACTGCTCAGCACTGAGGAGGCAAGGAGATCCGCTGTCGTCTGCGGCACAACGCAGCCTGCCTCTCTTTTTTCTCAGGCAAGTCACACATTTTCCATTTCACACTGATTGAAGCGTGGTATTCCCCACTGACAAACACATTTCGTAGTTAAGTTACCTCTGTGTACAGAGAAACATCTCTGCTTGGCTCTGTCCAATGCACATTGAATTTTCAACCTCTATCTCTAAGAAGCAGTATTCTTTAGACTGGAATAAAGTAGACACACCAGAATGTTCTGTACTTAGCTAATATTTTCCAGTGTATTCTGTGTACTGATTCTGCTTTAAATGCTTTCAGGTGATGCCTTTTTCATTGACTTCCAGACACTTGGAGTGGCTGAAGAACAATGTAATGATTATTGAAGCATGGAACGAGCTGGGAAGCCCTGGCTGTGACAAATTGCTGGGATTAGTGAAACTCCCTCTGCATCAGTTTTACATCTCGTTCAAGTAAACTTTTTTCCCCCCCCCCCATATTTTATTGGGTTGGGACGCTCCTAACTGAAGCTCAGAAAAAGAAGTCGGGGATGGCGTGTGAGGGTTGTGTGGGAGGGTTCTTAGTTATCCTTTATAGCCAAAGGCATTTTTGCCTTGCCAAGCTTCCTATAGCCCTTTCCTACAGAGAGCAGGGTGTGAGTTACACTGTCCTTGTCCAGAAGTGCAGATAGAGCGTGAGAAATAAAGTCACTGTGCTGCATCGGGGTCGGTGCCTGCTTCACTTGTGGTCCTGTGACAGAACAAAACCAGAAGAAATCCAAGTGACTACAGAGGAAAATGAAGTGTGGCTTTCCATCAGTGATTTTCCAAGACTATGACCGATTGGGTTTGCCCCTAGTTCTTCATAGCCTTTGAAAATAAACTGCAAAGCCCAGCAGAATCAGTTTCCACAGCAGTAAAGCATTTTCACAGTCATGGATATTACTACTTCATTAGTTCTGCAGCACTAAATCAAAGGAGGAAAGGTAAAAGAATATGTTTGCAGCTAGTTGTTCCTGGCTAGTGGAAACATACCTTTCCTTTGCTAAGGCTCGGAATATTTACCAGTCGCAATGGCAGCCTTGTCCCAAGACGAAAACACAGTATTTTCATGAAAACCTCTGCTCTTTCGGTGAACTTTGGTGACAGTAGCACACAGGTAACTGGCACCCCACGCTACAGATGCGCAAGTCATGAAATTTCCCCTTAGTAAATGAGTAAAAAACATCTGTCCCTCTAAGCGAGAGTTAGTGTCAGCAGTCTTATCGCTTCAAATACTGTAAGATAAAGCCCAGTTTGTGTGTTAGCAGCTAGGCAGCCTGAAGGCAGACACCCATCCGCACAAACCGTGCCCTGCCACGGACTCTATTGCGAGGAAACAAAACCGGGTCAGTGGGACAAGCTATGCAACACTTTCCCTGTGCTGGATTAGCACCTACTACTCCACAATACTTACATTTATTGACCTTCAACTTGCTTCCGTCTACTGGAATTGGATCTATGTAATCCCAGTAATATTCATAAGACCAGAAATACTCAGAGCAGTTTGTTCTGTTAGCCATGTCAGTGGTGCATTTTAAGCCAGCCCAGAACTCTGACCCACCGCTTTGCTTCACTGTACTTCAGCGCCCTCAGAAAGAGAATTGCAAACTGATGCCTGTGCCAATCGCTCTGGGGTCCTGCAGCTCTCAAGGACTGCCTTGGAACTGAAAACATCTAGTGGCAATGAGTATTAATGTACGGCAGGGATGGAAGAGCAGCCCTGAAAATGCAAACCTTGCTTCCTGCCGGGCACTCACGTTATTCCTCAGGATGTTTTAAACTGAGATGGGTGTCACATCACCTAGGGATGGGGTGAACAAGTGCCAGCTGGGTCACAAACCCTTCCCTCAGAGCAGCGCACTGTTCCTGGGAGCTCCTGAGCACAGCTGGGCTGAAAGACATTCCTGAATGCATCCTGATGGAAAGGGCTGAGGGCTGGAGGGGCCACACAAGGACCGGCTGACGGAATTGGTCTATTCAGCCTGCAGGAGACTGAGATCAGACCTCACCGGGGTCTGCGGCTCCTCCCGAGGGGCAGCTCCCATCTCTGCTCCCTGGGACGGTGACAGGAGCCAGGGAAGGGCTGGAGCTGTGCCAGGGAAGGTTTAGGTTGGATATCAGGGAAAGATTCTTCCCCCAGAGGGTGCTGGGCACTGCCCAGGCTCCCCAGGGAATGGGCACGGCCCCGAGGCTACCACAGCTCCAGGAGCGTTTGGACAACGCTGCCAGGGATGCACAGGGTGGGATTGTTCGGGTGTCTGTCTGTGCAGGGCCAGGGGTTGGACTGGATGATCCCTGTTTGTCCCTTCTACCTCGGGAGAGTCTCTGAATTAGATGTACTCGATAAAACGCCTCACAGCAAAAGGATGTGCGGGAACAAGGACACACTGCTCGCGGATCCGAGGCTCTCACGGGGCGGATACGCCCTGCGGGCAGTGCGGAGCGGGGCGGTGCGGAGCGGGGCGGTGCGGAGCGGAGGCGGAGCGGAGGCGGAGCGGAGGCGGAGCGGAGCCCGGGCGGGGCGGTGCGGAGGCGGTGCGGGCGGGCTCCGGGCGCAGTTCCGGGGCGCTGTCTCCCGTCACTGCCGCTCCCTCGGCGGGCGATTCGAAGGCCATGTCGGGCGCGGCTGGCGGTGGCTCGGCGGGCGGCCGGGCCGCGCTGTCGCCGTGCCCGGAGCTGGAGCGCTCGCTGTCGCTGCTGGAGCCGGGCGGCGGCCGGGCCGAGGAGCAGCAGCGGGCGGGCGCGGAGCCCATGCCCATGGTGTTCATGTGCGCCGGCTGCAGGCGGCCCGTGGGCGACACCTCGAGCTGGGTGCTCAATGACGAGGAGGGCGGCTGCATCCTGCTGCGCAGTGAGTGCCAGCCCGGCGCGTCCCCGCGGGCACCGCCGGCGCCCCTCCGTCCCTCCTTCCCTCCCTCCCTCCCTCCCTCTGCAGGTGCGGCCGCCAGCGTCGCCGTGGAGCCGGAGCGGAAGGTTTCCGAGATCCCCGGCGAGTGCGGATGGTGAGGGCCCGTCCCGGCCGGGCACGGTGCCGGGGCAGTCGGGGGGTCCCGGGGAAGGCGCTGAGGACGAGCCCCGGAAAGGGCCCGGAGTGCCCGTGTGCCCCCGAACACTTCTTTGGGGTGCTCTGAACAAAGGGCTTATGGCCTAAGGGAGAGGGACTTCTCCACAGACGTGTGCCGATAGACAGGGGGAATGGCCTTAAGATGAAGGAAGGCGGGTTTCGATGAAATCTTAGGAAGAAATTGTTCCCTGCGAGGGTGGGGATGCCCTGGCACAGGTTGCTCAGGGAAGCTGTGGTTGCCCCTGGATCCCTGCAAGTGTCCAAGGCCAGGTTGGACAGGGCTCGGAGGACCCTGGGATAGCGGAAGGTGTGGTGTCCCTGCCCGTGGCACACCTGGGGTGCAATGGGATGAGCTCTAAGGTGCCTTCCGTAATATTGTGATTCTATCGGCCTTGCTGAGGTCAGCCAGCCTGAGGAGCTGTTGCGAATGCTGGATGAGTGCTCCTAATAGACGCCGTGTCAAGCAAGAGTGAATGCTCTAAAAAATTCTAATGCATGTTTTTGTGGGGTTTTTTTTTGCAAAGGGATGGGGAGAGGTACTTCCAAGCTGCTGTGTTCCTGAAGCAGCTTCACCCCCGGCCCTGCAGGTCCCAGCCACCCGTCAGCCCCAGGAACACCTCCACCAGCAGGGCAGGTCTCAGGGCATCCACAGGAGGAGGCTCTGAACAGCCTCTGGTTCCCAGGCCCTGTCCAAGGGGCACATGGATATTCCCCGGAGCCCAGCTCAGCTTTTGGGGCAAGGGTTTGGCTCAAGAAGACAGAAGCAAGAGGACGGCATTAAGACTATGGAGGGAATATTTTATGACTTATAACACTTCATTCAGCAAAATCCACATAGCAATACACAGAAACTCTTCAGAAAAGTGCAAATGCTCGCTTTGTATTTGTAATAAGCCCAAGCTGTCACCTCCAGCCCCCTCCTTGCTGCTGGGGACAGGGCAGAGCTCAGCAAAGAGCCCCCATCTCCCAGAAATAGCCCAACGTGGCTAATTAGGAGCATCCATAGGTAAATAGGAAGAATCCTTACTAATCCCACTTTCTTTGGCAGGGCACAGGAGACACCTCTGAAGCAGAGGAAGGACAACAGAGGCCTGTCCTGGGTGTGGAGGTCCCGAAGCTGCCCAGTGTCTTAAGTGAGCCCTGCCAAGGACGGAAATCCACTTCTGAGGGGCTTTTTTTCCCCTGTGCAACCCCTTCCCTGCTGTCAGGAACTCGACCGGGCTTTGTTTGTGCCTCAGTTGCCCCAAGGCATAAGGGTACCATCCCCAGCGTGCTCTTCCTAAAGCAATCCATGAAGAGCAGAGAGGTATTTTTCCTCCCTCCGAAGGTTTGGGTTAATTCGTGAGAGCGGAGGAGGAGGAGGGTGAGGGTGAAGGAGCCTGGAGTGACGGTTCTCGGGGGTGAAGCTGCTTGGGGAGAATGGATTACCATTAATTCCGTTTTAATGTCAGGACGAGGCAGCTGGTGGCTGATGTCCTTCCCTGCCCCAGTGCAGGAGCATCAGCCCCGCGCTCGGCGGTGACCAGGGCGACGCTCGAGCTCAGTTCTTGTGGCACCGCGTCCGCGGGGCCACGGGACGCGCTCAGTGTGTCCCTCCTGTGGCCAGGCCCCGGTACTGCAGCTGCCGGCACAGGGCGGTGCCGCAGCAGAACGAGTCCATCCCCAGCAGGGCTGGCAGTTTATTGGTTTATGCTCGGCGCTTTCCCACACCTCTGACCTTTACAAATCCCTGGCTTTAGATGATCTTCATCCCTTCTAATTGTTCAGGCTCCTCAGCCTCAGAGATGCTGCTCTGCCCGGGGACCCAAATCCATGGAATTTCCATGTGCCACTTGGACAGGGCCTGGGAACCAGAGGCTGTTCAGAGCCTCCTCCTGTGGATGGCCCTGAGACCTGTCCTGCTGGTGGAGGTGTTCCTGGGGCTGACGGGTGGCTGGGACCTGCAGGGCCGGGGGTGAAGCTGCTTCAGGAACACAGCAGCTTGGGAGGAGCTGGCAGAGGGAGAGAGGATTGTTCCTGTGTCCCTTCGGGGACAGCTGCAGGGTCTGCCCTGTGAGCTCCTGGGCACCAGTGGTTGTTTTATGTGCCACAGCTGTTAGCCCTGAGCCCCTCTCCTCCTCCCGGTTCACCAGAATTACCTCCCAATTCCAGCGCAACCTCTGCAGGTGGTGCTTCCTAGGGAGGGGCTCACCCATTCCCCGTCCCAGTGAGAAAACAGGAGAAGGATGTGGAGAGGGACAGGTTTGTTTGCGCTGAGAGCGAGGAGAGCAGCAGGATCAGGCCTGGGCACAGCAGGGCAGGCATGGTGTGGCTGAAGCCCCGCGGGGCTGTAGCTGCAGGATGCAGCACGGGATGTCACCACCCGTCCCTGCAGAGGGACGGAGTCCCGGGGGGTGCCAGTGTGTCCCCCTCGGTGTGGGAGACAGCCAGGGGCCGGGCTGGGTCCCTGGGGGTTCAGGGTTGGAGTTCAGAGCAGGGGGGATGCACCAGCACGGAGAGGGGGACCCTGGGGCCGGGCTCTGCTGCCCTTGTCCCGCTGAACACGGACATCTTTTTCCAGCAACAGCACGCCTGTGCCGCTCAGCCTCCTCGGGGCTGGTGGCAGCAGTTTGGAGGAGCAGAGCATCACCTGGAGGCTCCAGGGCCCCTCCGTGCTGCTGGCAGAGCTCCAGGACCTGGGGACATGCGGCTGGGAGTAGCCAGGGTCGCGGGAAGCTGAGGAGTCCTGGCAGGCAGCAGTGCCTGGCTTCACATTCAGGTCTTGTCAATTTAAATGTTAATTTAGTAACTAAATTAATTTCCAATGTGCCAAGCCCTGCCTGTGTAGGCTGTCCCTTGGGCTCGGCTCTCCACAGGCTCCTGAGGCAGCTCTGGAGCCAGTCCCTCCTGGATTCAGCCTGCTTGGCTTCTTGCTGTGGGAGGAACCCATCCTGCCTGAGCAGAGCAGCTTTTCCATGGATTTGGGGCTCAGGGACCCATCCTGCCTGGGCAGAGCAGCTTTTCCATGGATTTGGGGTTCAGGGTCCCATCCTGCCCGGGCAGAGCAGCAACTCTGAAGCTGAGGAGCCTGAACAATTAGAAGGGATGAAGATCATCTAAAACCAGGGATTTGTAAAGGTCAGAGGTGTGGGAAACAGCCGAGCATAAACGAATACCCAGAGAGACCTGCTGGGGACGGAGCTCTCCCTGCCGTGGTGCCGCCCTGTGCCGGCAGGTGCAGTACCGGGGTTTGCCCACAGGAGGGAGACACTGAGCGCGCCTGTGCTGCCGGCAGGTGCGGCTCCCGTGTTCCGCCACAGGAGCTCAGCCGAAGCGAGCGGTACCGAGCTCAGCCGAAGCGAACCGAACCGAGCTCGGCCGAAGGGAGGCGAGCTTAACCGTATGTAATGGAGTATAGGCGATGGAGCCGACTTGAGCCGAACGCACCCGACTTCAGCCGAGTTTTACCCAACCCTGACGACTTCTGCCCAACTGCCCAACTTGACCGAACTCCCCAAGATTCCAGGCAAGGAGAGCAATGCAACTTGAGATACTTCAATCACCTTGCACAAAGCCTGCTTCTCTCACTCAGCGCCGTGCCGTTCTGGGTGTCTGTGCAATTCTTCGCCGTATTCTGTAGCCCCGGAATCTGTGGCTGTCTCTCAGGGTTCTGGGGGAGAACTGTGTTTGCATTTTTGGCTTCAGAGTGGGAAGTGCATGGTCTCAACCGTGGCATCTCAGCTCTGTTGTAGGAACCCCAGAAAAGCGAGCTCTTATCGATGAGGAACTGCTTACTCTAGAACGTCAAGCTGTCCTGCAAGAGGTGCTGGAAAGGGTAAGATTGAACCTTCTAGCATTCTCTGTTTAAATCACCTCTGTGAAAAAACCTTAATATGCTTTGATAGTTTCTGCAGAGCAGCCTATTTCGCCCAGAGCAATTCAGTGCATGGGAACATATACTGGGCTGCTTCATGTCATCGGTATCTTGTGTTAGGCAAGATTTCCAGGAACTTTTCCTTCCATTTCCATGGTAATTAGCATTTTCTGTTTCTCGAGCGCAGCATTGGATTCCTATTTACGTCTCAGTCATTTGATACGTTGTTTCTAATGAGTTCTGATTGACTTCTCCAGACCTTCACTTCACTTTTAGTCACTCTCTTCCGCCTTTTGTGCAAATGGACTCAATGCTTTTGCTGTAACTTTGTATTGAAATACTACATCATGACTCCAGGTCATGTTTTGCTCTACTAAAATCTTGGGGCTGCAGGTAGGGAGAGCTGGGGTCAAATCGTGTAAGGAAGTTGACTGTGGAAGCTGATGGCTGTCCAGCAAAAGCTGGCTGTGTGGCTCTGACGCCGAGGCTGGAAAAAGCTACAGAGTGTGGACAGTGAATGTTAGAGTTGGGTGAGCTTTCAAACGATGAAAGTAGCAGGAAAAGAATCCAATCCAAAGAACTGGTGATGTGAGATCAGATTTGAGCCCTTTGTGACATGCACGCTTGCTCTTTGTGTTGTCAAAGTCTGTGTGTAACCAAGTACCCTTCTCCGATCACTTTGCAGGTGGATACCATTTTCAAAGCTCTGGAGACAAGACTGACCACTCTCGAGTCGCATGTGGCCGCTCTGCACAGGCAAGTGTGACAGGAAATACACGTGGAGCTGCAGGAGAACGGTGAATGTGAAACTCGTCCTTGTAATCCCCTGGGATCTGCGGGAGCATTGCAAAGGCCGTCCGAGAGCCGAAAGCCGTGGGTGGCCTGTGCCGCAGGGCAGAAGTGCTGAGCGAGGCTGCGTCTCAGCTGTGGAGTTCCTCTGCCGTCTCTTAAGAGGATAGCCCAGACTTTTTCTCTTAATAAAGGCTTCTGATCAGTCAGTCTGCAGACTTCTGCTTTAATGTCAATATTTCTTGAAAGTTTTGTCTCTGCAAGCAAAGCATTTATCTCCCGACTTCCCTGCTATTCAGTGTGTACTGAAGTGGGTGTGCATTTTCCTAAGCTAATAAAAAACCTCACTGTGATTCTGTAACGTCCAAAGGAAGAGCATGAAGTCACTTTTCTTTTCCTTGTCTCCGTAGCCTCAGTTTGAGCCCTTCTTAAAGAGAGGAATGACTCAGTAACTCTGTGTGGTAGTTGGTTTGTTTGGTGGGGTTTTTTGCAAGGTGGGGTCTAAAATAGGATGTAAAAAGCAGCTTTTTGAACAGCATTAGGTAAAATGCTTTTCCATGAGGTGTTGAAGGTCAGATGTTTTACAGCTTCAAAGGGAGAGAAGCAAACAAGGCTGGTGGCAGCGTTCCTGTAAGCCAGGCTTGGTATATATCTGGGCACTGAGTTCCACAGGTTTTTTTGTTAGTGCTCATGTTTCAGTTGTGTTTGGTTTTCTGTGCATTTGACTAATTGTCAGTGTTTCTCCCGCAGTAGGAGTGTTCCACTGGAGTGTTTTTCAATAAAAGCAAGCTGTTGTGGTCTAAAGCAGAAACAATCTCAACAAGTGGCTCGGTGCTTTTTGGGTTTTTTGTTACCCAACACTTGTTCATTTGACTACTGTGAGTTTTAAAGTTTTCTCCAAAAGCTCGGAATCAATTTCCCCATTGTGCCCCCCTGGTAGGCACTGTTTCTCTCAGAAAAGCTTCGACCCTCCACCTTCAGTGCCCTGTTCTGAAGTAGTGCTGCAGTTTAGCCTGCAGTGATGGGTCTTCTATCCTTTTATGTTGGGGGAACTAAAACATTTGGTAACTGACACACCTGCCAGAGGAGTTTACCTTACTGCAGTGTCTCGTGTGAGGCGGTTTCTGCTCTAACAAGTTTTTGAATGCTGCTCAACACCACTAGACCTCATTGTGGCTATCTGAAGAGAGCCACGAAGGGCCCTTTAGTTGGAGGTTGGTAAACGTTAGAGGTGGGAAGTTGAAGAACACAATGTTTCTCAAGCTGGAGGTGACGCCTCAGTGGGTACTCGTCTTGGTTCAAATCTGAAAGATACGGGTGCACTCTCCATTGACTAGGAAGGACTAGATTTGCTGGTGACAAGCAGCACCTCTAGATTGAAACATGCCCACGGAGGGCAGCAAACTGTGGTTCAGAGCTGGCTCCCTCAAGAGACTCAGCAGCTGAGCTCCTTCTGACACTCGTGTGGGTGGATTTGTGTTCCACGTCCCTGATGCAGCTCCCTTTGTGCGGTGCAAACGAAGTGTACACAAGGGAGAAAGGGTTGCTTTTGTCCAGGCAAGCGTGTGAATCCCCGCGCCCCGGCCGGTTCCGGTGCGCACGAGCAAATGACCGCCGCCGTTCTCCCGCGCACGGCCACCGGCAGAGCCCCGCTCCGGCCGCAGGCGGAGCAGGAGCGGCAGCGCCGGGCTCGTCCCCAGCGCCCGTCCCGGAGCGGCTTCTCCCGCCCGCGGCTTCTCCCGGTCCCGATCCCGATCCCGATCCCGATCCCGGTCCCGCTGCCAAGAGCGCCTCGGTCCTCCGGCCCCGGGACCTGCAGCCCGCCGGCAGCCCGGGGGAGAGGCGACAGCGCCCGGGACGCGCAGCGGACACCGGCAGGAGGCGGAGCCGAATTCCCGAGCCCGATCCCGGCCCCGCCGCAGCGCCTCGGGCTCCGCCCAGCGTCCGTCGGGAGCAGTCCCGGTTCGGGCCAGGTGAGCGGGGCGGGGCCGCGAGCGATGGTGCCGGCCCCATCCCGGGCAGGGCGGGCCCCGGGGCTCGGGGCGGAGCCGGGGCTGTGCCGGGCGGGGCCCGGAGGGGGCCGGGGCGGGGCCGGGCGGTACCGGGGGCGCGGCTTCAGGGGCCCGGGCCCGGGCCCGGCTCAGGTGCGCGGGGCCCGGGGCGGCTGCGCGGGGCGGGGCCGAGGTGATTTAAGCTCCGGCAAATGGCCTCGGCAGCCATTCGCTCGCTCGGAGCAAGGTGCGGGCGGGAGCTGCGTGTCCGCGCTGCCATCAGGTGGAGTTTCGGCGGGGGCTTCGGCCTCCCCTCCTGTCTCCCCCGCTAGCCGTCTTTTCTTCCCCTTTCTTCGCTCTCCCCGCCAAACTCTCGCCTTCTCTCCCGCAAAACGCGACCCTTCCTCTCCTCTCCCTCTTTCCACCCCTCCTGTCTCCCCCGCTAGCCCTCTTTTCTTCCGCTTTCTTCGCTCTCCCCCCCAAACCCTCGCCTTCTCTCCCGCAAAACTCGACCCTTCCTCTCCTCTCCCTCTTTCCACCCCTCCTGTCTCCCCCGCTAGCCGTCTTCCCCTTTCTTCGCTCTCCCCCCCAAACCCTCGCCTCCTTTCCCGCACGACCCGACCCTTCCTCTCCGTCCTTCCACCCCTCGTTCCTCCGCCGTCTCTAGCCCGCTACCCAAGCCGAACACCCTGTAGCCCTCTATCCACCCTCCCTCTCCCCCTCACCAGCCTTTCCCTTCCGCTGCTGCTCCCATCCGAACCCCGACATCCCACCCTACTCGTCCTCATCCCCTGCTATCCATCCTCTCTCCGTCTTTCCCCCGCAGCCGCGGGGCTCGGGGCGCCGGAGAATAAAGCCCAGAGGGCCGGAGCCCGGCGCCCCCCCTCTCGGAGGGACCCCCAGTCCCCACACGGGGCCGGGCCCGCTCGGCGGGTGCCCCCAGCCAGGTCAAAAACACCGCCCGACACCGCCGGGGCTCCGGCTTCCCCTACATCACACCGGGGGCTCCCGGGGAGGGGGGTCGGGGCTGGGGGTTCGGGGGGATCCCCTCCTTAGGAGGGGGTCCCTGGGGGGAGGGGGGATAGGTTAGGGAGGGCCCCCTCCTGAGGAGGGGGTCCGGGGGGGTGGGTTAGGGAGGGTGGGTTAGGGAGGGCCCCCTCCGGAGGAGGGGGTCCTGGGGGGGGGGGGGTGGGCCCCCTCCGGAGGAGGGGGTCCCTGGGGGGGGGTCGGGGTGGGCCCCCTCCGGAGGAGGGGGTCCGGGGAGGGGGGCGGGGCGGAGGGGGACCTCCCCCTCCAGTCCCCGCCCCCCTCCTCCGGATCCCCTCCTCCGGAGGGGGCCCACCCCGACCCCCTCCCCGGGACCCCCTCCTCCGGACCGGGGCCCGGGGGGAGGGAGGGGGGGCGGGTGGGGTGGGGGGGAAGCAGAGGGGGTCACGTCACTCTGAAGCGTGAACACACATAGAGATCGCCAGCCAAATAAACGCACCCCCCCGTCCTGCCCCCCCCCACCCCACCCGCCCCCCCCTCCCGCCCCCCGGGCCCCGGTCCGGAGGAGGGGGTCCCGGGGAGGAGGGGGGCGGGGACTGGAGGGGGAGGTCCCCCTCCGCCCCGCCCCCCTCCCCGGACCCCCTCCTCCGGAGGGGGCCCACCCCGACCCCCCCCCAGGGACCCCCTCCTCCGGAGGGGGCCCACCCCCCCCAGGACCCCCTCCTCCGGAGGGGGCCCTCCCTAACCCACCCCCCCCGGACCCCCTCCTCCGGAGGGGGCCCTCCCTAACCTATCCCCCCTCCCCCCAGGGACCCCCTCCTAAGGAGGGGATCCCCCCGAACCCCCAGCCCCGACCCCCCTCCCCGGGAGCCCCCGGTGTGATGTAGGGGAAGCCGGAGCCCCGGCGGTGTCGGGCGGTGTTTTTGACCTGGTTGGGGGCACCCGCCGAGCGGGCCCGGCCCCGTGTGGGGACTGGGGGTCCCTCCGAGAGGGGGGGCGCCGGGCTCCGGCCCTCTGGGCTTTATTCTCCGGCGCCCCGAGCCCCGCGGCTGCGGGGGAAAGACGGAGAGGAGGGGATTGAGGACGGGAACAGGGGGGCAGAGGGCAGCTGGGGGGCTCGAGGTGTGCAGGGGCAGTAGGCAGAGGGAGGTGTGGGGGGAAGAAAGGGAGGAAGAAGGACGGGGACGATTGAGGGCAGGTGAGGGGGAAGCCAGGGGGAAGGTAGCATGGAGAGGGGGCAGGGGGAGCCGCAGTGCGGGGGGGCAAGGAAGGGTGTGGAGGATGGAAGGGGAGGATTGCGGGCGGGTGGGGGGAAGTGGGGGGAGGAAAGGGAGCAGGGACAGGGGGCAGCCGGGGTGTGGGGGGAAGGAAGGGTGGAAGGAGGAGGGAGAGGGTGAAGGAGCAGCGTAGGGTTGGGGTGTGTAGGGGGATAGGGAGGATTGCCGGGGGTGGGGGGGACCGGGCCGGGCGGGTAGGGAGGGGAGGGCTGGGGGGGGGAGGGAGGGGAGGGCTAGGGGGGAGAGGGAGGGGGGGGTTAGGGGGGGGTGGGTGTAGGGGGTGGGGGAGGGGAGGAAAGGGGGGAGAAACGAGAGGTATCGAGAAAGAGAAGCCTAGAACATAAGAAGACATAGAGAGGAAGAGAGATATAGAGCCCGGCCCGGCCGCAACATCCCGCACCGAGCGCCGAGGGCCAAATGGAGGGGCGGGGCCATTCCCGGGGCTTAAATCCCATCGGTACCGCCCCGACCCGCCCCGCCGCTCTGGGGCCGCACCCCCTGAGCCGGCCCCGCCCCGCACACCTGTGCTGGCCGCGCCCCTCGGCCGGCGCCCATAAACCCCGGCCGACCGACGCCTGCTCCGTTTTGTGCGGCGGACACTCAGCCCGGGATCCTGCGAGATCGTTGCGCCGGGAGCTGCGCGGAGCCCCAGCCCGGGGGCTGCTTCCCTGCGCTGCGCACAGCCCGAGGCGCCGAGCTGGGACCAGAGCTCTGCTCCGGCTCCTGGCCGTGTCCGCCGGGGGTCCCGGGCCGTGCTGCTTCTCCCCCGGCAGGCAGGCTGCAGAAGCCGGGGCCGAAGGAGCGAGGCGCTCTTGCGGCAGGGATGGGCACCGGCATCGCCGCGGGCGGCACGAGCTACGTCGGGAAAGGCGCCGAGGCCGCGGCCGGCGCGGGGCTCCGGGCACGGTCTCGCTGTGGCTACGAGGAGCCGGGGCTCCGCCGGTGGGCGTGCTCGGGAGAAGGGCGGCGGCAATTCGCTCGTAAGTGACTTTGCTGTATTGCTGCTGGAAGCGGCCCAAGTCTGTCCGTGCCCACCCTGGGACAGCCCAGAGGCCGATGCCGCTGCCGATGCTCCTGTCCCGCGGCCCCGGCCGCACCCGCCGCGGCTGTGCAAAGGGGGCCCCCGCTCCGTCAGCCCCGAAGCCACAGCACCCCCGTGGCTAGAGCATCGCCGGGCTCCCCCTTGCCCCTGGCCGCACAGCCGTGCGACTGCCGCACGCACCGCCGCGGGCGGGAGGAGCCGCTCCGGGAGCTGCGGCCGGGGCCCCGGGCACCGTTCCGTTCCGCTCCGGCCGCTCCTGCGACACTTGCCAGCTGAGACCTGATGCTCCCCGTCCCTTTTCTTTGCTACTTACGCTCTGCAAGGGTTAAACCTGTTTTGAAAAGGCAGCTGAAGTTTTCCTCTTTCTTTCCCAGGCGGGGGAAGAACATCTGCACGATGGGTCCCTGCAGAGGATGCGCTGGAATTTGGAGGTAATTCTGGTGAGCTGGGAGGAGGAGAGGGGCTTAGAGCTAACAGCCTTGGCAGATAAAACAAGGACTGATGCCCAGGATCCCACAGGGCTGACCCGGCAGCTGTCCCTGAAGGGACACAGGACACTTCTCTCTCTCTGTGCCCGCTCCTCCCAAGCTGCTGTGTTCCTGAATATTTTATGACTTATAACACTTCATTCGGCGAAATCCACATAGCAATACACAGAAACTCTTCAGAAAAGTGCAAATGCTCGCTTTGTATTTGTAATAAGCCCAAGCTGTCACCTCCAGCCCCCTCCTTGCTGCTGGGGACAGGGCAGAACTCAGCAAAGAGCCCCCATCTCCCAGAAATAGCCCAACGTGGCCAATTAGAAGCATCCATAGGTAAATAGGAAGAATCCTTACTAATCCCACTTTCTTTGGCAGGGCACAGGAGACACCTCTGAAGCAGAGGAAGGACAACAGAGGCCTGTCCTGGGTGTGGAGGTCCCGAAGCTGCCCAGTGTCTTAAGTGAGCCCTGCCAAGGACGGAAATCCACTTCTGAGGGGCTTTTTTTCCCCTGTGCAACCCCTTCCCTGCTGTCAGGAACTCGACCGGGCTTTGTTTGTGCCTCAGTTGCCCCAAGGCATAAGGGTACCATCCCCAGCGTGCTCTTCCTAAAGCAATCCATGAAGAGCAGAGAGGTATTTTTCCTCCCTCCGAAGGTTTGGGTTAATTCGTGAGAGCGGAGGAGGAGGAGGGTGAGGGTGAAGGAGCCTGGAGTGACGGTTCTCGGGGGTGAAGCTGCTTGGGGAGAATGGATTACCATTAATTCCGTTTTAATGTCAGGACGAGGCAGCTGGTGGCTGATGTCCTTCCCTGCCCCAGTGCAGGAGCATCAGCCCCGCGCTCGGCGGTGACAAGGGCGACGCTCGAGCTCAGTTCTTGTGGCACCGCGTCCGCGGGGCCACGGGACGCGCTCAGTGTGTCCCTCCTGTGGCCAGGCCCCGGTACTGCAGCTGCCGGCACAGGGCGGTGCCGCAGCAGAACGAGTCCATCCCCAGCAGGGCTGGCAGTTTATTGGGTTATGCTCGGCGCTTTCCCACACCTCTGACCTTTACAAATCCCTGGCTTTAGATGATCTTCATCCCTTCTAATTGTTCAGGCTCCTCAGCCTCAGAGATGCTGCTCTGCCCGGGGACCCAAATCCATGGAATTTCCATGTGCCACTTGGACAGGGCCTGGGAACCAGAGGCTGTTCAGAGCCTCCTCCTGTGGATGGCCCTGAGACCTGTCCTGCTGGTGGAGGTGTTCCTGGGGCTGACGGGTGGCTGGGACCTGCAGGGCCGGGGGTGAAGCTGCTTCAGGAACACAGCAGCTTGGGAGGAGCTGGCAGAGGGAGAGAGGATTGTTCCTGTGTCCCTTCGGGGACAGCTGCAGGGTCTGCCCTGTGAGCTCCTGGGCACCAGTGGTTGTTTTATGTGCCACAGCTGTTAGCCCTGAGCCCCTCTCCTCCTCCCGGTTCACCAGAATTACCTCCCAATTCCAGCGCAACCTCTGCAGGTGGTGCTTCCTAGGGAGGGGCTCACCCATTCCCCGTCCCAGTGAGAAAACAGGAGAAGGATGTGGAGAGGGACAGGTTTGTTTGCGCTGAGAGCGAGGAGAGCAGCAGGATCAGGCCTGGGCACAGCAGGGCAGGCATGGTGTGGCTGAAGCCCCGCGGGGCTGTAGCTGCAGGATGCAGCACGGGATGTCACCACCCGTCCCTGCAGAGGGACGGAGTCCCGGGGGGTGCCAGTGTGTCCCCCTCGGTGTGGGAGACAGCCAGGGGCCGGGCTGGGTCCCTGGGGGTTCAGGGTTGGAGTTCAGAGCAGGGGGGATGCACCAGCACGGAGAGGGGGACCCTGGGGCCGGGCTCTGCTGCCCTTGTCCCGCTGAACACGGACATCTTTTTCCAGCAACAGCACGCCTGTGCCGCTCAGCCTCCTCGGGGCTGGTGGCAGCAGTTTGGAGGAGCAGAGCATCACCTGGAGGCTCCAGGGCCCCTCCGTGCTGCTGGCAGAGCTCCAGGACCTGGGGACATGCGGCTGGGAGTAGCCAGGGTCGCGGGAAGCTGAGGAGTCCTGGCAGGCAGCAGTGCCTGGCTTCACATTCAGGTCTTGTCAATTTAAATGTTAATTTAGTAACTAAATTAATTTCCAAAGTGCCAAGCCCTGCCTGTGTAGGCTGTCCCTTGGGCTCGGCTCTCCACAGGCTCCTGAGGCAGCTCTGGAGCCAGTCCCTCCTGGATTCAGCCTGCTTGGCTTCTTGCTGTGGGAGGGACCCATCCTGCCTGAGCAGAGCAGCTTTTCCATGGATTTGGGGCTCAGGGACCCATCCTGCCTGGGCAGAGCAGCTTTTCCATGGATTTGGGGTTCAGGGTCCCATCCTGCCCGGGCAGAGCAGCAACTCTGAAGCTGAGGAGCCTGAACAATTAGAAGGGATGAAGATCATCTAAAACCAGGGATTTGTAAAGGTCAGAGGTGTGGGAAACAGCCGAGCATAAACGAATACCCAGAGAGACCTGCTGGGGACGGAGCTCTCCCTGCCGTGGTGCCGCCCTGTGCCGGCAGGTGCAGTACCGGGGTTTGCCCACAGGAGGGAGACACTGAGCGCGCCTGTGCTGCCGGCAGGTGCGGCTCCCGTGTTCCGCCGCAGGAGCTCAGCCGAAGCGAGCGGTACCGAGCTCAGCCGAAGCGAACCGAACCGAGCTCGGCCGAAGCGAGCGGCACCGAGCTCAGCCGAAGCGAACCGAACCGAGCTCGGCCGAAGCGAGCGGCACCAAGCTCAGCCGAATGCAGGCGAGCTTAACCGAATCTAATCGAGTATAGGCGATAGAGCCGACTTGAGCCGAACGCACCCGACTTCAGCCGAGTTTTTCCGAACCCTGACGACTTCTGACGAACTGCCGAACTGTACCGAGCCTTGCCGACTTCTGCCGAGTTTTTCCGAACCCTGACGACTTCAGCCGAACTGCCGAACTGTACCGGGCCTTGCCGACTTCTGCCGAGTTTTTCCGAACCCTGACGACTTCTGACGAACTGCCGAACTGTACCGAGCCTTGCCGACTTCAGCCGAGTTTTTCCGAACCCTGACGACTTCTGACGAACTGCCGAACTGTACCGAGCCTTGCCGACTTCTGCCGAGTTTTTCCGAACCCTGACGACTTCTGCCGAACTGCCGAACTGTACCGAGCCTTGCCGACTTCTGCCGAGTTTTTCCGAACCCTGACGACTTCTGACGAACTGCCGAACTGTACCGAGCCTTGCCGACTTCTGCCGAGTTTTTCCGAACCCTGCCGACTTCTGACGAACTGCCGAACTGTACCGAGCCTTGCCGACTTCTGCCGAGTTTTTCCCAACCCTGACCACTTCTGCCGAACTGCCGAACTGTACCGAGCCTTGCCGACTTCTGCCGAGTTTTTCCCAACCCTGACCACTTCTGCCGAGTTTTTCCCAACCCTGACCACTTCTGCCGAACTGTCCAACGTTACCGAACCCACACGACTTCTGCCGAGTTCTGACCGACCCAGCCGACTTTAACCGAAGCCAGAAGAACCGAGCCACTTCAGCCCAACAGACACTAGTTTAGCCCAATCTTGACCACTTTAACCGAGCCCTGCCGACCTCTCCCGAGTCCTGCCGAACATGCCCGCTTCTACCGAACACACGCGACTTCAGCCCATTCCTCGCCAACACACGCCACTTTACCGAACCCACGCGAACCCACACCAGTGTCCCCAGTGCTCCGCCTGGGCACTTCTCCTGTGCGCTGCTCCATCCTGCTATTGCTGATGGGGGCTGGAAAAGCCCTTCCCCTCCTTGAGGCAGAGTCCCGGGGCTCTGCAAGCTGCCCCTTGCGAGAGAACACGCAGCAAAATGTCTTTCCTTCTCCATAACCATGGAATGGTTTGGCTTGGAAGGGATCTTAAAGCTCCTCCAGTGCCACCCCTGTCCACAGACCAGGTTGCTCCAAGCCCCGTCCAAGCTGGCCTTGGACACTTCCAAGGTGATTCAGGCCGGAGAATCTCCAAATGCTGCTTTCATCAATTCTTGTGTAGCAAATATTAGTAAAAAGAGAAGCCGAGAGAGGAAACAAAATGAGCGGGACAGTGATGAAATGGGAAGGAAAACTCTTTTTCCAGTGACTCGCAGATGAGCCAGCCCTGAAGTCTTCAGGCTTCACCCAAACTGTCCCCATCGAACCATCCACCCGATTTCTGGCTCTAAAAAGTGTTTTCTATTGGAGATCCTGCTGATTTCAGCAAGATTGCTCTCCTGACAAAACCCAGACACTTCATTTATTTCAGAACTGGGCTTTGGGGGAAAAAGTCTCAGAAATAATGAATTTGTTAGCACATCCCTGACACAGCAACACTGCTGCAAGCCCCGAGCCACAGCTGCAGCTGGAGCAGGGTAAGAGATTTCCTCCTCTCTCCACCCGTGAGCAGGGAGCTCATTTTTAGTCGCGTTCCAGAGGCACAGAGCAGAGTGCCGCCGTGAAAATCCCGTCTGAGCGCTATCGATCCGTTCCCACGCAATCGCTTCCGTCCCACAGGTTTCTAAACGACAGTGCACCGCGGTCGGGGGGGAATAAACCCCCGACTGCCTCCTCTAATTGAGCATTAGGCTGATGAGCAAACGCTGCCACCAGCGGGAGAAAAAACCTGCCCACGCCTGCCTGGCTGTGCCTGCCCTGCATTGACCTTCCGAACGCAGAGGAGTTCCAATAAAATAAAGGGATAATATTCGGGAAATATTCGGAGGAAGCTGACACGGAGTGACTTCAGAAGACCGCTTCTCCTCAGCAGTTGCCAAAGTGCAGAGTATTTAAAATCCCAGAATTCCCCACCATTAGCAGATGCCTCCAGAGACCAAAGCCCAGCTGAACCCCTTCGGCACAAAGAGCCCACTCATTTCCAATCAATTTCATTGCACCGGATTCAAATCCCCCTCTGGATTTTAGCCGCTCAGACCCTGGCCCCAGCAGTGCCAGTCGTCCTCAGTGGGACAGGAGGTCAGCCTGGCTTGGATGTTGTCTCCAGCCTCGAAGGAGCGGGTCTGAAGAGGGTTTTGGGGGACGGAAAGTTGCCAGTGCTGCTGTGGGTCTTTCCTGGCATGGCCTGAGGGCTGAGCAAGACCATTTTTAACCAACTCTGCTTTACTCACAGGCATCACGTTAGAGCCACTTCGAACAGCTACCACTCTGTGTGTCCCTGATCCCGTCTTTACCGACGAGCAGCATCATTCCCTGGCAGTTCCTGCTGGTGTCCCAGTCCGGCGGCTCCTGGTCAGTGCATTTACGGCACCAGGAGCAGCAGGAGGAGGAATCCAGTTGGAAGTCTGGTGCAGGTACAGAACAACATCCCGTTCTTTGTAGACGGCACAGCAACGCAGGTGGAGATCGATGTGATCTTGGAAAATCTCCAGCTCTGGGGTGGATATTCCGTAATATTATTTAAGAATAGCTAAAAAAAATTGGTAATCTCATCAACGTTTGGTGATGAGTGTCTGCACTTAAGACCTGTGAGCCTTTTTCCCCGCCAAGACTCCTAATTAATCCTCTCTCTTTATAACTTGCTTAGAAAGTGTGTGTTCTTAGTTTGCTTTCTTCCATCTTTTAATCAGCACAACAATCTAAAAGTAGTGTTGAAATGGTTGACGCATCTAAATGTTACTTAATAGCACCCTGAAAGTCTAATTTCATTGCGCTGGCTTTGCTTTTTTCCCTAATACAAGTCACCGATTACAAGAGAAATAATAGAAAGTGTTGTGTAAGTTCAAATTGTTTCTTTGGCTACTGAAGATTATTATTAGTAATGGAGAGCGGAAGTCATAAATACAAATAGCTGTAGAAAAAGACAATAATCTGTTCATTCTGTAGTAAACAAGTCAGGCTTTTTAAAATTTGCAAAGTCACGTGAGAATTACTATGGCCTGTTTGTAAGATACAGTGCCAGAATTTGTTTTAGGATGAAGCTGAAGCCAAGCACTGCACTTACAAAAGGTTTAGAGTCACTTTTTACACTCACAAACTGGTACCACCAATCTGTTCTGCAAGAGAGGCATTTTCATTTTATTGAGGGGAAGTGAGAGCGGGGAATATTTGGCGCCACATCCTTCTCTTGTTTTCCTTTGGGATGCCATTTTTTAGTAGAGTTCCTGCTTGGTGACTTGTTAGTGCAAATAGGTATTTGTAGCATTAGCTACTTAAGCACTGACTGGTTCTTTTCTTCTGTGGAATTACATTGATTGACTTGAGCTTCTCCCTTAGCTGGGGACACTAATTAGGGTTTCAGGAGGCTCAAATTAAGGTCGACTTCTGTGCAGTTGCAAGGGAAATGTTGACGCTGATTTTTTCTGCCTTACCAGGTATTATTACCCAAATGTCCGAGACCAGCTGGTTGCCAAAGGGGCCTTGCCTTTGTCACGGCTCTGTGCCATGGTGACTATGCAGCATCATGAAGAAATCGGGGTACAAACTTTTAATCGTCCCTTGGTCCCCCGGACTGATTCCTCAGAGGAATTTCATCTGCGCTCTTCAGGTGAGGAAGGCTTGTGGGCTTTCACTTCATGTGGTAAAGCCAGGCTCAGGGAGGGAAACCTCAGAGCAGCACATCAGTGTTTGATGGTGTGTTAGCAAAGGACAAAGGAAATGGCCTCTAGCTGTGCTAGGGGGGTTTAGGTTGGATATTAGGGAAAATTTCTTCCCCAAAGGGCTGTCCAGTCCTGGCACGGACTGCCCTGGCCACGGTGGAGTTCCCATCCCTGGCAGGATTTAACAGCTGTGCGGATGTGGCACTTGGGCGCATGGGATAGTGGTGGCCTTGCCAGTGCTGGAGGAGCCGTTGAACTCCATGATTTGATGGGTCTTTTCCATCCAAACCAATTCTCTGATTCTGTGCAAAATTCCGTAAAAATAAAGTCTTTGTTTCCAGGGCAAATAAAAATATGTATTTGTGTTGGCAAGTGAAACCGACCAGGAGTGGCTTTCCTCCCAGCTTTCACTATCACCATAACAAGTGAAAAATGAGTGATTAAACACGGGCGACCCCCAAATGCCCAAAAAGTTTTCAAAAGCCCTCTCTGTGTTTTTAACTGCTACACTGCCAGGAAGCCCCAGCATGTAGTTAAGCTTCCCGTGTAAGGTGGGGAAGGAGGATCTGAAGAAGAGCTACATCGGGTAACTAGAGATGTCTCTTGTTTGGAATACAACAAACATCAGCTCCGGGAAGACCACAAGGAATTCTGAGGCAGCTTCTTGGGAAAAAGTGGCAGTAAAATAAGGTGGGACTGGCCAGGGAGGTCAGTGTGCTTCAGTTGTTTTGTAAGATGCACGTGCAGTAGCAGAAAGCAATAGTGTTGTTTGTTGCAGCAGCTCTCGGAAGATCTTGAGACTGCAGCTCTATGAAAAGGCGGTGCTGGAATGCCCGGGGAGGTGTGTTTGGAGCTCGGGCAGCGCTCGGAGCGCCCACGGGAGCGTGCAGTGCCGGGGGATGGCCACAGGAGGGAGACACTGAGCGCGTCCTGTATTACCGGCAGGGTGCAGTACCGGACTTTCACCACAGGAGGGAGACGCTGAGCCCACGTTTTTAGGAAAACTCTCGTTAAGAGAGCAAGTTTTGTATTAAGAGGTGCAGCTAAATATTGATCACGTCGGCTGTACCTGCACGAAGAGCTGAGCATTTCTTTTCTTCCTTTCGCTCATTTAAAGATGTTGATGGTGCCCGATGGCAAGGATTTTGTAGCTGAGGGCTCTGGGCCCCCCAGTTCTTGCAAAGTGTATTTAAACTGCAAACTGCTCAGCACTGAGGAGGCAAGGAGATCCGCTGTCGTCTGCGGCACAACGCAGCCTGCCTCTCTTTTTTCTCAGGCAAGTCACACATTTTCCATTTCACACTGATTGAAGCGTGGTATTCCCCACTGACAAACACATTTCGTAGTTAAGTTACCTCTGTGTACAGAGAAACATCTCTGCTTGGCTCTGTCCAATGCACATTGAATTTTCAACCTCTATCTCTAAGAAGCAGTATTCTTTAGACTGGAATAAAGTAGACACACCAGAATGTTCTGTACTTAGCTAATATTTTCCAGTGTATTCTGTGTACTGATTCTGCTTTAAATGCTTTCAGGTGATGCCTTTTTCATTGACTTCCAGACACTTGGAGTGGCTGAAGAACAATGTAATGATTATTGAAGCATGGAACGAGCTGGGAAGCCCTGGCTGTGACAAATTGCTGGGATTAGTGAAACTCCCTCTGCATCAGTTTTACATCTCGTTCAAGTAAACTTTTTTTTCCCCCCCCATATTTTATTGGGTTGGGACGCTCCTAACTGAAGCTCAGAAAAAGAAGTCGGGGATGGCGTGTGAGGGTTGTGTGGGAGGGTTCTTAGTTATCCTTTATAGCCAAAGGCATTTTTGCCTTGCCAAGCTTCCTATAGCCCTTTCCTACAGAGAGCAGGGTGTGAGTTACACTGTCCTTGTCCAGAAGTGCAGATAGAGCGTGAGAAATAAAGTCACTGTGCTGCATCGGGGTCGGTGCCTGCTTCACTTGTGGTCCTGTGACAGAACAAAACCAGAAGAAATCCAAGTGACTACAGAGGAAAATGAAGTGTGGCTTTCCATCAGTGATTTTCCAAGACTATGACCGATTGGGTTTGCCCCTAGTTCTTCATAGCCTTTGAAAATAAACTGCAAAGCCCAGCAGAATCAGTTTCCACAGCAGTAAAGCATTTTCACAGTCATGGATATTACTACTTCATTAGTTCTGCAGCACTAAATCAAAGGAGGAAAGGTAAAAGAATATGTTTGCAGCTAGTTGTTCCTGGCTAGTGGAAACATACCTTTCCTTTGCTAAGGCTCGGAATATTTACCAGTCGCAATGGCAGCCTTGTCCCAAGACGAAAACACAGTATTTTCATGAAAACCTCTGCTCTTTCGGTGAACTTTGGTGACAGTAGCACACAGGTAACTGGCACCCCACGCTACAGATGCGCAAGTCATGAAATTTCCCCTTAGTAAATGAGTAAAAAACATCTGTCCCTCTAAGCGAGAGTTAGTGTCAGCAGTCTTATCGCTTCAAATACTGTAAGATAAAGCCCAGTTTGTGTGTTAGCAGCTAGGCAGCCTGAAGGCAGACACCCATCCGCACAAACCGTGCCCTGCCACGGACTCTATTGCGAGGAAACAAAACCGGGTCAGTGGGACAAGCTATGCAACACTTTCCCTGTGCTGGATTAGCACCTACTACTCCACAATACTTACATTTATTGACCTTCAACTTGCTTCCGTCTACTGGAATCGGATCTATGTAATCCCAGTAATATTCATAAGACCAGAAATACTCAGAGGAGTTTGTTCTGTTAGCCATGTCAGTGGTGCATTTTAAGCCAGCCCAGAACTCTGACCCACCGCTTTGCTTCACTGTACTTCAGCGCCCTCAGAAAGAGAATTGCAAACTGATGCCTGTGCCAATCGCTCTGGGGTCCTGCAGCTCTCAAGGACTGCCTTGGAACTGAAAACATCTAGTGGCAATGAGTATTAATGTACGGCAGGGATGGAAGAGCAGCCCTGAAAATGCAAACCTTGCTTCCTGCCGGGCACTCACGTTATTCCTCAGGATGTTTTAAACTGAGATGGGTGTCACATCACCTAGGGATGGGGTGAACAAGTGCCAGCTGGGTCACAAACCCTTCCCTCAGAGCAGCGCACTGTTCCTGGGAGCTCCTGAGCACAGCTGGGCTGAAAGACATTCCTGAATGCATCCTGATGGAAAGGGCTGAGGGCTGGAGGGGCCACACAAGGACCGGCTGACGGAATTGGTCTATTCAGCCTGCAGGAGACTGAGATCAGACCTCACCGGGGTCTGCGGCTCCTCCCGAGGGGCAGCTCCCATCTCTGCTCCCTGGGACGGTGACAGGAGCCAGGGAAGGGCTGGAGCTGTGCCAGGGAAGGTTTAGGTTGGATATCAGGGAAAGATTCTTCCCCCAGAGGGTGCTGGGCACTGCCCAGGCTCCCCAGGGAATGGGCACGGCCCCGAGGCTACCACAGCTCCAGGAGCGTTTGGACAACGCTGCCAGGGATGCACAGGGTGGGATTGTTCGGGTGTCTGTCTGTGCAGGGCCAGGGGTTGGACTGGATGATCCCTGTTTGTCCCTTCTACCTCGGGAGAGTCTCTGAATTAGATGTACTCGATAAAACGCCTCACAGCAAAAGGATGTGCGGGAACAAGGACACACTGCTCGCGGATCCGAGGCTCTCACGGGGCGGATACGCCCTGCGGGCAGTGCGGAGCGGGGCGGTGCGGAGCGGGGCGGTGCGGGGCGGGGCGGTGCGGAGGCGGAGCGGAGGCGGAGCGGAGCCCGGGCGGGGCGGTGCGGAGGCGGTGCGGGCGGGCTCCGGGCGCAGTTCCGGGGCGCTGTCTCCCGTCACTGCCGCTCCCTCGGCGGGCGATTCGAAGGCCATGTCGGGCGCGGCTGGCGGT
The DNA here is from genome assembly GCA_036785705.1 of Acanthornis magna. NCBI lineage: Eukaryota > Metazoa > Chordata > Aves > Passeriformes > Acanthizidae > Acanthornis > Acanthornis magna. Next base: position 413,519 of record JAWUZG010000628.1, on the reverse strand, counting down.
GGCTCGGCGGGCGGCCGGGCCGCGCTGTCGCCGTGCCCGGAGCTGGAGCGCTCGCTGTCGCTGCTGGAGCCGGGCGGCGGCCGGGCCGAGGAGCAGCAGCGGGCGGGCGCGGAGCCCATGCCCATGGTGTTCATGTGCGCCGGCTGCAGGCGGCCCGTGGGCGACACCTCGAGCTGGGTGCTCAATGACGAGGAGGGCGGCTGCATCCTGCTGCGCAGTGAGTGCCAGCCCGGCGCGTCCCCGCGGGCACCGCCGGCGCCCCTCCGTCCCTCCTTCCCTCCCTCCCTCCCTCTGCAGGTGCGGCCGCCAGCGTCGCCGTGGAGCCGGAGCGGAAGGTTTCCGAGATCCCCGGCGAGTGCGGATGGTGAGGGCCCGTCCCGGCCGGGCACGGTGCCGGGGCAGTCGGGGGGTCCCGGGGAAGGCGCTGAGGACGAGCCCCGGAAAGGGCCCGGAGTGCCCGTGTGCCCCCGAACACTTCTTTGGGGTGCTCTGAACAAAGGGCTTATGGCCTAAGGGAGAGGGACTTCTCCACAGACGTGTGCCGATAGACAGGGGGAATGGCCTTAAGATGAAGGAAGGCGGGTTTCGATGAAATCTTAGGAAGAAATTGTTCCCTGCGAGGGTGGGGATGCCCTGGCACAGGTTGCTCAGGGAAGCTGTGGTTGCCCCTGGATCCCTGCAAGTGTCCAAGGCCAGGTTGGACAGGGCTCGGAGGACCCTGGGATAGCGGAAGGTGTGGTGTCCCTGCCCGTGGCACACCTGGGGTGCAATGGGATGAGCTCTAAGGTGCCTTCCGTAATATTGTGATTCTATCGGCCTTGCTGAGGTCAGCCAGCCTGAGGAGCTGTTGCGAATGCTGGATGAGTGCTCCTAATAGACGCCGTGTCAAGCAAGAGTGAATGCTCTAAAAAATTCTAATGCATGTTTTTGTGGGGTTTTTTTTTGCAAAGGGATGGGGAGAGGTACTTCCAAGCTGCTGTGTTCCTGAAGCAGCTTCACCCCCGGCCCTGCAGGTCCCAGCCACCCGTCAGCCCCAGGAACACCTCCACCAGCAGGGCAGGTCTCAGGGCATCCACAGGAGGAGGCTCTGAACAGCCTCTGGTTCCCAGGCCCTGTCCAAGGGGCACATGGATATTCCCCGGAGCCCAGCTCAGCTTTTGGGGCAAGGGTTTGGCTCAAGAAGACAGAAGCAAGAGGACGGCATTAAGACTATGGAGGGAATATTTTATGACTTATAACACTTCATTCAGCAAAATCCACATAGCAATACACAGAAACTCTTCAGAAAAGTGCAAATGCTCGCTTTGTATTTGTAATAAGCCCAAGCTGTCACCTCCAGCCCCCTCCTTGCTGCTGGGGACAGGGCAGAGCTCAGCAAAGAGCCCCCATCTCCCAGAAATAGCCCAACGTGGCTAATTAGGAGCATCCATAGGTAAATAGGAAGAATCCTTACTAATCCCACTTTCTTTGGCAGGGCACAGGAGACACCTCTGAAGCAGAGGAAGGACAACAGAGGCCTGTCCTGGGTGTGGAGGTCCCGAAGCTGCCCAGTGTCTTAAGTGAACCCTGCCAAGGACGGAAATCCACTTCTGAGGGGCTTTTTTTCCCCTGTGCAACCCCTTCCCTGCTGTCAGGAACTCGACCGGGCTTTGTTTGTGCCTCAGTTGCCCCAAGGCATAAGGGTACCATCCCCAGCGTGCTCTTCCTAAAGCAATCCATGAAGAGCAGAGAGGTATTTTTCCTCCCTCCGAAGGTTTGGGTTAATTCGTGAGAGCGGAGGAGGAGGAGGGTGAGGGTGAAGGAGCCTGGAGTGACAGTTCTCGGGGGTGAAGCTGCTTGGGGAGAATGGATTACCATTAATTCCGTTTTAATGTCAGGACGAGGCAGCTGGTGGCTGATGTCCTTCCCTGCCCCAGTGCAGGAGCATCAGCCCCGCGCTCGGCGGTGACCAGGGCGACGCTCGAGCTCAGTTCTTGTGGCACCGCGTCCGCGGGGCCACGGGACGCGCTCAGTGTGTCCCTCCTGTGGCCAGGCCCCGGTACTGCAGCTGCCGGCACAGGGCGGTGCCGCAGCAGAACGAGTCCATCCCCAGCAGGGCTGGCAGTTTATTGGGTTATGCTCGGCGCTTTCCCACACCTCTGACCTTTACAAATCCCTGGCTTTAGATGATCTTCATCCCTTCTAATTGTTCAGGCTCCTCAGCCTCAGAGATGCTGCTCTGCCCGGGGACCCAAATCCATGGAATTTCCATGTGCCCCTTGGACAGGGCCTGGGAACCAGAGGCTGTTCAGAGCCTCGTCCTGTGGATGGCCCTGAGACCTGTCCTGCTGGTGGAGGTGTTCCTGGGGCTGACGGGTGGCTGGGACCTGCAGGGCCGGGGGTGAAGCTGCTTCAGGAACACAGCAGCTTGGGAGGAGCTGGCAGAGGGAGAGAGGATTGTTCCTGTGTCCCTTCGGGGACAGCTGCAGGGTCTGCCCTGTGAGCTCCTGGGCACCAGTGGTTGTTTTATGTGCCACAGCTGTTAGCCCTGAGCCCCTCTCCTCCTCCCGGTTCACCAGAATTACCTCCCAATTCCAGCGCAACCTCTGCAGGTGGTGCTTCCTAGGGAGGGGCTCACCCATTCCCCGTCCCAGTGAGAAAACAGGAGAAGGATGTGGAGATGGACAGGTTTGTTTGCGCTGAGAGCGAGGGGAGCAGCAGGATCAGGCCTGGGCACAGCAGGGCAGGCATGGTGTGGCTGAAGCCCCGCGGGGCTGTAGCTGCATGATGCAGCACGGGATGTCACCACCCGTCCCTGCAGAGGGACGGAGTCCCGGGGGGGTGCCAGTGTGTCCCCCTCGGTGTGGGAGACAGCCAGGGGCCGGGCTGGGTCCCTGGGGGTTCAGGGTTGGAGTTCAGAGCAGGGGGGATGCACCAGCACGGAGAGGGGGACCCTGGGGCCGGGCTCTGCTGCCCTTGTCCTGCTGAACACGCACATCTTTTTCCAGCAACAGCACGCCTGTGCCGCTCAGCCTCCTCGGGGCTGGTGGCAGCAGTTTGGAGGAGCAGAGCATCACCTGGAGGCTCCAGGGCCCCTCCGTGCTGCTGGCAGAGCTCCAGGACCTGGGGACATGCGGCTGGGAGTAGCCAGGGTCGCGGGAAGCTGAGGAGTCCTGGCAGGCAGCAGTGCCTGGCTTCACATTCAGGTCTTGTCAATTTAAATGTTAATTTAGTAACTAAATTAATTTCCAATGTGCCAAGCCCTGCCTGTGTAGGCTGTCCCTTGGGCTCGGCTCTCCACAGGCTCCTGAGGCAGCTCTGGAGCCAGTCCCTCCTGGATTCAGCCTGCTTGGCTTCTTGCTGTGGGAGGGACCCATCCTGCCTGAGCAGAGCAGCTTTTCCATGGATTTGGGGCTCAGGGACCCATCCTGCCTGGGCAGAGCAGCTTTTCCATGGATTTGGGGTTCAGGGTCCCATCCTGCCCGGGCAGAGCAGCAACTCTGAAGCTGAGGAGCCTGAACAATTAGAAGGGATGAAGATCATCTAAAACCAGGGATTTGTAAAGGTCAGAGGTGTGGGAAACAGCCGAGCATAAACGAATACCCAGAGAGACCTGCTGGGGACGGAGCTCTCCCTGCCGTGGTGCCGCCCTGTGCCGGCAGGTGCAGTACCGGGGTTTGCCCACAGGAGGGAGACACTGAGCGCGCCTGTGCTGCCGGCAGGTGCGGCTCCCGTGTTCCGCCACAGGAGCTCAGCCGAAGCGAGCGGTACCGAGCTCAGCCGAAGCGAACCGAACCGAGCTCAGCCGAAGCGAACCGAACCGAGCTCGGCCGAAGCGAGCGGCACCGAGCTCAGCCGAAGGCAGCGGCACCGAGCTCAGCCGAAGCGAACCGAACCGAGCTCGGCCGAAGCGAGCGGCACCAAGCTCAGCCGAATGCAGGCGAGCTTAACCGAATCTAATCGAGTATAGGCGATAGAGCCGACTTGAGCCGAACGCACCCGACTTCAGCCGAGTTTTTCCGAACCCTGCCGACTTCTGACGAACTGCCGAACTGTACCGAGCCTTGCCGACTTCTGCCGAGTTTTTCCGAACCCTGACGACTTCTGCCGAACTGCCGAACTGTACCGAGCCTTGCCGACTTCTGCCGAGTTTTTCCCAACCCTGACGACTTCTGCCGAACTGCCGAACTGTACCGAGCCTTGCCGACTTCTGCCGAGTTTTTCCGAACCCTGAGGACTTCTGCCGAACTGCCGAACTGTACCGAGCCTTGCCGACTTCTGCCGAGTTTTTCCGAACCCTACCGACTTCTGCCGAACTGTACCGAGCCTTGCCGACTTCTGCCGAGTTTTTCCGAACCCTGCCGACTTCTGCCGAACTGCCGAACTGTACCGAGCCTTGCCGACTTCTGCCGAGTTTTTCCCAACCCTGACCACTTCTGCCGAGTTTTTCCCAACCCTGACCACTTCTGCCGAGTTTTTCCCAACCCTGACCACTTCTGCCGAACTGTCCAACGTTACCGAACCCACACGACTTCTGCCGAGTTCTGACCGACCCAGCCGACTTTAACCGAAGCCAGACGAACCGAGCCACTTCAGCCCAACAGACACTAGTTTAGCCCAATCTTGACCACTTTAACCGAGCCCTGCCGACCTCTCCCGAGTCCTGCCGAACATGCCCGCTTCTACCGAACACACGCGACTTCAGCCCATTCCTCGCCAACACACGCCACTTTACCGAACCCACGCGAACCCACACCAGTGTCCCCAGTGCTCCGCCTGGGCACTTCTCCTGTGCGCTGCTCCATCCTGCTATTGCTGATGGGGGCTGGAAAAGCCCTTCCCCTCCTTGAGGCAGAGTCCCGGGGCTCTGCAAGCTGCCCCTTGCGAGAGAACACGCAGCAAAATGTCTTTCCTTCTCCATAACCGTGGAATGGTTTGGCTTGGAAGGGATCTTAAAGCTCCTCCAGTGCCACCCCTGTCCACAGACCAGGTTGCTCCAAGCCCCGTCCAAGCTGGCCTTGGACACTTCCAAGGTGATTCAGGCCGGAGAATCTCCAAATGCTGCTTTCATCAATTCTTGTGTAGCAAATATTAGTAAAAAGAGAAGGCGAGAGAGGAAACAAAATGAGCGGGACAGTGATGAAATGGGAAGGAAAACTCTTTTTCCAGTGACTTGCAGATGAGCCAGCCCTGAAGTCTTCAGGCTTCACCCAAACTGTCCCCATCGAACCATCCACCCGATTTCTGGCTCTAAAAAGTGTTTTCTATTGGAGATCCTGCTGATTTCAGCAAGATTGCTCTCCTGACAAAACCCAGACACTTCATTTATTTCAGAACTGGGCTTTGGGGGAAAAATTCTCAGAAATAATGAATTTGTTAGCACATCCCTGACACAGCAACACTGCTGCAAGCCCCGAGCCACAGCTGCAGCTGGAGCAGGGTAAGAGATTTCCTCCTCTCTCCACCCGTGAGTAGGGAGCTCATTTTTAGTCGCGTTCCAGAGGCACAGAGCAGAGTGCCGCCGTGAAAATCCCGTCTGAGCGCTATCGATCCGTTCCCACGCAATCGCTTCCGTCCCACAGGTTTCTAAACGACAGTGCACCGCGGTCGGGGGGGAATAAACCCCCGACTGCCTCCTCTAATTGAGCATTAGGCTGATGAGCAAACGCTGCCACCAGCGGGAGAAAAAACCTGCCCACGCCTGCCTGGCTGTGCCTGCCCTGCATTGACCTTCCGAACGCAGAGGATTTCCAATAAAATAAAGGGATAATATTCGGGAAATATTCGGAGGAAGCTGACACGGAGTGACTTCAGAAGACCGCTTCTCCTCAGCAGTTGCCAAAGTGCAGAGTATTTAAAATCCCAGAATTCCCCACCATTAGCAGATGCCTCCAGAGACCAAAGCCCAGCTGAACCCCTTCGGCACAAAGAGCCCACTCATTTCCAATCAATTTCATTGCACCGGATTCAAATCCCCCTCTGGATTTTAGCCGCTCAGACCCTGGCCCCAGCAGTGCCAGTCGTCCTCAGTGGGACAGGAGGTCAGCCTGGCTTGGATGTTGTCTCCAGCCTCGAAGGAGCGGGTCTGAAGAGGGTTTTGGGGGACGGAAAGTTGCCAGTGCTGCTGTGGGTCTTTCCTGGCATGGCCTGAGGGCTGAGCAAGACCATTTTTAACCAACTCTGCTTTACTCACAGGCATCACGTTAGAGCCACTTCGAACAGCTACCACTCTGTGTGTCCCTGATCCCGTCTTTACCGACGAGCAGCATCATTCCCTGGCAGTTCCTGCTGGTGTCCCAGTCCGGCGGCTCCTGGTCAGTGCATTTACGGCACCAGGAGCAGCAGGAGGAGGAATCCAGTTGGAAGTCTGGTGCAGGTACAGAACAACATCCCGTTCTTTGTAGACGGCACAGCAACGCAGGTGGAGATCGATGTGATCTTGGAAAATCTCCAGCTCTGGGGTGGATATTCCGTAATATTATTTAAGAATAGCTAAAAAAAATTGGTAATCTCATCAACGTTTGGTGATGAGTGTCTGCACTTAAGACCTGTGAGCCTTTTTCCCCGCCAAGACTCCTAATTAATCCTCTCTCTTTATAACTTGCTTAGAAAGTGTGTGTTCTTAGTTTGCTTTCTTCCATCTTTTAATCAGCACAACAATCTAAAAGTAGTGTTGAAATGGTTGACGCATCTAAATGTTACTTAATAGCACCCTGAAAGTCTAATTTCATTGCGCTGGCTTTGCTTTTTTCCCTAATACAAGTCACCGATTACAAGAGAAATAATAGAAAGTGTTGTGTAAGTTCAAATTGTTTCTTTGGCTACTGAAGATTATTATTAGTAATGGAGAGCGGAAGTCATAAATACAAATAGCTGTAGAAAAAGACAATAATCTGTTCATTCTGTAGTAAACAAGTCAGGCTTTCTAAAATTTGCAAAGTCACGTGAGAATTTCTATGGCCTGTTTGTAAGATACAGTGCCAGAATTTGTTTTAGGATGAAGCTGAAGCCAAGCACTGCACTTACAAAAGGTTTAGAGTCACTTTTTACACTCACAAACTGGTACCACCAATCTGTTCTGCAAGAGAGGCATTTTCATTTTATTGAGGGGAAGTGAGAGCGGGGAATATTTGGCGCCACATCCTTCTCTTGTTTTCCTTTGGGATGCCATTTTTTAGTAGAGTTCCTGCTTGGTGACTTGTTAGTGCAAATAGGTATTTGTAGCATTAGCTACTTAAGCACTGACTGGTTCTTTTCTTCTGTGGAATTACATTGATTGACTTGAGCTTCTCCCTTAGCTGGGGACACTAATTAGGGTTTCAGGAGGCTCAAATTAAGGTCGACTTCTGTGCAGTTGCAAGGGAAATGTTGACGCTGATTTTTTCTGCCTTACCAGGTATTATTACCCAAATGTCCGAGACCAGCTGGTTGCCAAAGGGGCCTTGCCTTTGTCACGGCTCTGTGCCATGGTGACTATGCAGCATCATGAAGAAATCGGGGTACAAACTTTTAATCGTCCCTTGGTCCCCCGGACTGATTCCTCAGAGGAATTTCATCTGCGCTCTTCAGGTGAGGAAGGCTTGTGGGCTTTCACTTCATGTGGTAAAGCCAGGCTCAGGGAGGGAAACCTCAGAGCAGCACATCAGTGTTTGATGGTGTGTTAGCAAAGGACAAAGGAAATGGCCTCTAGCTGTGCTAGGGGGGTTTAGGTTGGATATTAGGGAAAATGTCTTCCCCAAAGGGCTGTCCAGTCCTGGCACGGACTGCCCTGGCCACGGTGGAGTTCCCATCCCTGGCAGGATTTAACAGCTGTGAGGATGTGGCACTTGGGCGCATGGGATAGTGGTGGCCTTGCCAGTGCTGGAGGAGCCGTTGAACTCCATGATTTGATGGGTCTTTTCCATCCAAACCAATTCTCTGATTCTGTGCAAAATTCCGTAAAAATAAAGTCTTTGTTTCCAGGGCAAATAAAAATATGTATTTGTGTTGGCAAGTGAAACCGACCAGGAGTGGCTTTCCTCCCAGCTTTCACTATCACCATAACAAGTGAAAAATGAGTGATTAAACCCGGGCGACCCCCAAATGCCCAAAAAGTTTTCAAAAGCCCTCTCTGTGTTTTTAACTGCTACACTGCCAGGAAGCCCCAGCATGTAGTTAAGCTTCCCGTGTAAGGTGGGGAAGGAGGATCTGAAGAAGAGCTACATCGGGTAACTAGAGATGTCTCTTGTTTGGAATACAACAAACATCAGCTCCGGGAAGACCACAAGGAATTCTGAGGCAGCTTCTTGGGAAAAAGTGGCAGTAAAATAAGGTGGGACTGGCCAGGGAGGTCAGTGTGCTTCAGTTGTTTTGTAAGATGCACGTGCAGTAGCAGAAAGCAATAGTGTTGTTTGTTGCAGCAGCTCTCGGAAGATCTTGAGACTGCAGCTCTATGAAAAGGCGGTGCTGGAATGCCCGGGGAGGTGTGTTTGGAGCTCGGGCAGCGCTCGGAGCGCCCACGGGAGCGTGCAGTGCCGGGGGATGGCCACAGGAGGGAGACACTGAGCGCGTCCTGTATTACCGGCAGGGTGCAGTACCGGACTTTCACCACAGGAGGGAGACGCTGAGCCCACGTTTTTAGGAACACTCTCGTTAAGAGAGCAAGTTTTGTATTAAGAGGTGCAGCTAAATATTGATCACGTCGGCTGTACCTGCACGAAGAGCTGAGCATTTCTTTTCTTCCTTTCGCTCATTTAAAGATGTTGATGGTGCCCGATGGCAAGGATTTTGTAGCTGAGGGCTCTGGGCCCCCCAGTTCTTGCAAAGTGTATTTAAACTGCAAACTGCTCAGCACTGAGGAGGCAAGGAGATCCGCTGTCGTCTGCGGCACAACGCAGCCTGCCTCTCTTTTTTCTCAGGCAAGTCACACATTTTCCATTTCACACTGATTGAAGCGTGGTATTCCCCACTGACAAACACATTTCGTAGTTAAGTTACCTCTGTGTACAGAGAAACATCTCTGCTTGGCTCTGTCCAATGCACATTGAATTTTCAACCTCTATCTCTAAGAAGCAGAATTCTTTAGACTGGAATAAAGTAGACACACCAGAATGTTCTGTACTTAGCTAATATTTTCCAGTGTATTCTGTGTACTGATTCTGCTTTAAATGCTTTCAGGTGATGCCTTTTTCATTGACTTCCAGACACTTGGAGTGGCTGAAGAACAATGTCATGATTATTGAAGCATGGAACGAGCTGGGAAGCCCTGGCTGTGACAAATTGCTGGGATTAGTGAAACTCCCCCTGCATCAGTTTTGCATCTCGTTCAAGTAAACTTTTTTTTCCCCCCCCATATTTTATTGGGTTGGGACGCTCCTAACTGAAGCTCAGAAAAAGAAGTCGGGGATGGCGTGTGAGGGTTGTGTGGGAGGGTTCTTAGTTATCCTTTATAGCCAAAGGCATTTTTGCCTTGCCAAGCTTCCTATAGCCCTTTCCTACAGAGAGCAGGGTGTGAGTTACACTGTCCTTGTCCAGAAGTGCAGATAGAGCGTGAGAAATAAAGTCACTGTGCTGCATCGGGGTCGGTGCCTGCTTCACTTGTGGTCCTGTGACAGAACAAAACCAGAAGAAATCCAAGTGACTACAGAGGAAAATGAAGTGTGGCTTTCCATCAGTGATTTTCCAAGACTATGACCGATTGGGTTTGCCCCTAGTTCTTCATAGCCTTTGAAAATAAACTGCAAAGCCCAGCAGAATCAGTTTCCACAGCACTAAAGCATTTTCACAGTCATGGATATTACTACTTCATTAGTTCTGCAGCACTAAATCAAAGGAGGAAAGGTAAAAGAATATGTTTGCAGCTAGTTGTTCCTGGCTAGTGGAAACATACCTTTCCTTTGCTAAGGCTCGGAATATTTACCAGTCGCAATGGCAGCCTTGTCCCAAGACGAAAACACAGTATTTTCATGAAAACCTCTGCTCTTTCGGTGAACTTTGGTGACAGTAGCACACAGGTAACTGGCACCCCACGCTACAGATGCGCAAGTCATGAAATTTCCCCTTAGTAAATGAGTAAAAAACATCTGTCCCTCTAAGCGAGAGTTAGTGTCAGCAGTCTTATCGCTTCAAATACTGTAAGATAAAGCCCAGTTTGTGTGTTAGCAGCTAGGCAGCCTGAAGGCAGACACCCATCCGCACAAACCGTGCCCTGCCACGGACTCTATTGCGAGGAAACAAAACCGGGTCAGTGGGACAAGCTATGCAACACTTTCCCTGTGCTGGATTAGCACCTACTACTCCACAATACTTACATTTATTGACCTTCAACTTGCTTCCGTCTACTGGAATCGGATCTATGTAATCCCAGTAATATTCATAAGACCAGAAATACTCAGAGGAGTTTGTTCTGTTAGCCATGTCAGTGGTGCATTTTAAGCCAGCCCAGAACTCTGACCCACCGCTTTGCTTCACTGTACTTCAGCGCCCTCAGAAAGAGAATTGCAAACTGATGCCTGTGCCAATCGCTCTGGGGTCCTGCAGCTCTCAAGGACTGCCTTGGAACTGAAAACATCTAGTGGCAATGAGTATTAATGTACGGCAGGGATGGAAGAGCAGCCCTGAAAATGCAAACCTTGCTTCCTGCCGGGCACTCACGTTATTCCTCAGGATGTTTTAAACTGAGATGGGTGTCACATCACCTAGGGATGGGGTGGACAAGTGCCAGCTGGGTCACAAACCCTTCCCTCAGAGCAGCGCACTGTTCCTGGGAGCTCCTGAGCACAGCTGGGCTGAAAGACATTCCTGAATGCATCCTGATGGAAAGGGCTGAGGGCTGGAGGGGCCACACAAGGACCGGCTGACGGAATTGGTCTATTCAGCCTGCAGGAGACTGAGATCAGACCTCACCGGGGTCTGCGGCTCCTCCCGAGGGGCAGCTCCCATCTCTGCTCCCTGGGACGGTGACAGGAGCCAGGGAAGGGCTGGAGCTGTGCCAGGGAAGGTTTAGGTTGGATATCAGGGAAAGATTCTTCCCCCAGAGGGTGCTGGGCACTGCCCAGGCTCCCCACGGAATGGGCACGGCCCCGAGGCTACCACAGCTCCAGGAGCGTTTGGACAACGCTGCCAGGGATGCACAGGGTGGGATTGTTCGGGTGTCTGTCTGTGCAGGGCCAGGGGTTGGACTGGATGATCCCTGTTTGTCCCTTCTACCTCGGGAGAGTCTCTGAATTAGATGTACTCGATAAAACGCCTCACAGCAAAAGGATGTGCGGGAACAAGGACACACTGCTCGCGGATCCGAGGCTCTCACGGGGCGGATACGCCCTGCGGGCAGTGCGGAGCGGGGCGGTGCGGAGCGGTGCGGGGCGGAGGCGGAGCGGAGGCGGAGCGGAGGCGGAGCGGAGCCCGGGCGGGGCGGTGCGGAGCGGGGCGGTGCGGAGCGGTGCGGGGCGGAGGCGGAGCGGAGGCGGAGCGGAGCCCGGGCGGGGCGGTGCGGAGGCGGTGCGGGCGGGCTCCGGGCGCAGTTCCGGGGCGGTGTCTCCCGTCACTGCCGCTCCCTCGGCGGGCGATTCGAAGGCCATGTCGGGCGCGGCTGGCGGTGGCTCGGCGGGCGGCCGGGCCGCGCTGTCGCCGTGCCCGGAGCTGGAGCGCTCGCTGTCGCTGCTGGAGCCGGGCGGCGGCCGGGCCGAGGAGCAGCAGCGGGCGGGCGCGGAGCCCATGCCCATGGTGTTCATGTGCGCCGGCTGCAGGCGGCCCGTGGGCGACACCTCGAGCTGGGTGCTCAATGACGAGGAGGGCGGCTGCATCCTGCTGCGCAGTGAGTGCCAGCCCGGCGCGTCCCCGCGGGCACCGCCGGCGCCCCTCCGTCCCTCCTTCCCTCCCTCCCTCCCTCTGCAGGTGCGGCCGCCAGCGTCGCCGTGGAGCCGGAGCGGAAGGTTTCCGAGATCCCCGGCGAGTGCGGATGGTGAGGGCCCGTCCCGGCCGGGCACGGTGCCGGGGCAGTCGGGGGGTCCCGGGGAAGGCGCTGAGGACGAGCCCCGGAAAGGGCCCGGAGTGCCCGTGTGCCCCCGAACACTTCTTTGGGGTGCTCTGAACAAAGGGCTTATGGCCTAAGGGAGAGGGACTTCTCCACAGACGTGTGCCGATAGACAGGGGGAATGGCCTTAAGATGAAGGAAGGCGGGTTTCGATGAAATCTTAGGAAGAAATTGTTCCCTGCGAGGGTGGGGATGCCCTGGCACAGGTTGCTCAGGGAAGCTGTGGCTGCCCCTGGATCCCTGCAAGTGTCCAAGGCCAGGTTGGACAGGGCTCGGAGGACCCTGGGATAGCGGAAGGTGTGGTGTCCCTGCCCGTGGCACACCTGGGGTGCAATGGGATGAGCTCTAAGGTGCCTTCCGTAATATTGTGATTCTATCGGCCTTGCTGAGGTCAGCCAGCCTGAGGAGCTGTTGCGAATGCTGGATGAGTGCTCCTAATAGACGCCGTGTCAAGCAAGAGTGAATGCTCTAAAAAATTCTAATGCATGTTTTTGTGGGGTTTTTTTTTGCAAAGGGATGGGGAGAGGTACTTCCAAGCTGCTGTGTTCCTGAAGCAGCTTCGCCCCCGGCCCTGCAGGTCCCAGCCACCCGTCAGCCCCAGGAACACCTCCACCAGCAGGACAGGTCTCAGGGCATCCACAGGAGGAGGCTCTGAACAGCCTCTGGTTCCCAGGCCCTGTCCAAGGGGCACATGGATATTCCCCGGAGCCCAGCTCAGCTTTTGGGGCAAGGGTTTGGCTCAAGAAGACAGAAGCAAGAGGACGGCATTAAGACTATGGAGGGAATATTTTATGACTTCTAACACTTCATTCAGCAAAATCCACATAGCAATACACAGAAACTCTTCAGAAAAGTGCAAATGCTCGCTTTGTATTTGTAATAAGCCCAAGCTGTCACCTCCAGCCCCCTCCTTGCTGCTGGGGACAGGGCAGAGCTCAGCAAAGAGCCCCCATCTCCCAGAAATAGCCCAATGTGGCTAATTAGGAGCATCCATAGGTAAATAGGAAGAATCCTTACTAATCCCACTTTCTTTGGCAGGGCACAGGAGACACCTCTGAAGCAGAGGAAGGACAACAGAGGCCTGTCCTGGGTGTGGAGGTCCCGAAACTGCCCAGTGTCTTAAGTGAACCCTGCCAAGGACGGAAATCCACTTCTGAGGGGCTTTTTTTCCCCTGTGCAACCCCTTCCCTGCTGTCAGGAACTCGACCGGGCTTTGTTTGTGCCTCAGTTGCCCCAAGGCATAAGGGTACCATCCCCAGCGTGCTCTTCCTAAAGCAATCCATGAAGAGCAGAGAGGTATTTTTCCTCCCTCCGAAGGTTTGGGTTAATTCGTGAGAGCGGAGGAGGAGGAGGGTGAGGGTGAAGGAGCCTGGAGTGACGGTTCTCGGGGGTGAAGCTGCTTGGGGAGAATGGATTACCATTAATTCCGTTTTAATGTCAGGACGAGGCAGCTGGTGGCTGATGTCCTTCCCTGCCCCAGTGCAGGAGCATCAGCCCCGCGCTCGGCGGTGACAAGGGCGACGCTCGAGCTCAGTTCTTGTGGCACCGCGTCCGCGGGGCCACGGGACGCGCTCAGTGTGTCCCTCCTGTGGCCAGGCCCCGGTACTGCAGCTGCCGGCACAGGGCGGTGCCGCAGCAGAACGAGTCCATCCCCAGCAGGGCTGGCAGTTTATTGGTTTATGCTCGGCGCTTTCCCACACCTCTGACCTTTACAAATCCCTGGCTTTAGATGATCTTCATCCCTTCTAATTGTTCAGGCTCCTCAGCCTCAGAGATGCTGCTCTGCCCGGGGACCCAAATCCATGGAATTTCCATGTGCCCCTTGGACAGGGCCTGGGAACCAGAGGCTGTTCAGAGCCTCCTCCTGTGGATGGCCCTGAGACCTGTCCTGCTGGTGGAGGTGTTCCTGGGGCTGACGGGTGGCTGGGACCTGCAGGGCCGGGGGTGAAGCTGCTTCAGGAACACAGCAGCTTGGGAGGAGCTGGCAGAGGGAGAGAGGATTGTTCCTGTGTCCCTTTGGGGACAGCTGCAGGGTCTGCCCTGTGAGCTCCTGGGCACCAGTGGTTGTTTTATGTGCTACAGCTGTTAGCCCTGAGCCCCTCTCCTCCTCCCGGTTCACCAGAATTACCTCCCAATTCCAGCGCAACCTCTGCAGGTGGTGCTTCCTAGGGAGGGGCTCACCCATTCCCCGTCCCAGTGAGAAAACAGGAGAAGGATGTGGAGAGGGACAGGTTTGTTTGCGCTGAGAGCGAGGGGAGCAGCAGGATCAGGCCTGGGCACAGCAGGGCAGGCATGGTGTGGCTGAAGCCCCGCGGGGCTGTAGCTGCAGGATGCAGCACGGGATGTCACCACCCGTCCCTGCAGAGGGACGGAGTCCCGGGGAGTGCCAGTGTGTCCCCCTCGGTGTGGGAGACAGCCAGGGGCCGGGCTGGGTCCCTGGGGGTTCAGGGTTGGAGTTCAGAGCAGGGGGGATGCACCAGCACGGAGAGGGGGACCCTGGGGCCGGGCTCTGCTGCCCTTGTCCCGCTGAACACGGACATCTTTTTCCAGCAACAGCACGCCTGTGCCGCTCAGCCTCCTCGGGGCTGGTGGCAGCAGTTTGGAGGAGCAGAGCATCACCTGGAGGCTCCAGGGCCCCTCCGTGCTGCTGGCAGAGCTCCAGGACCTGGGGACATGCGGCTGGGAGTAGCCAGGGTCGCGGGAAGCTGAGGAGTCCTGGCAGGCAGCAGTGCCTGGCTTCACATTCAGGTCTTGTCAATTTAAATGTTAATTTAGTAACTAAATTAATTTCCAATGTGCCAAGCCCTGCCTGTGTAGGCTGTCCCTTGGGCTCGGCTCTCCACAGGCTCCTGAGGCAGCTCTGGAGCCAGTCCCTCCTGGATTCAGCCTGCTTGGCTTCTTGCTGTGGGAGGGACCCATCCTGCCTGAGCAGAGCAGCTTTTCCATGGATTTGGGGCTCAGGGACCCATCCTGCCTGGGCAGAGCAGCTTTTCCATGGATTTGGGGTTCAGGGTCCCATCCTGCCCGGGCAGAGCAGCAACTCTGAAGCTGAGGAGCCTGAACAATTAGAAGGGATGAAGATCATCTAAAACCAGGGATTTGTAAAGGTCAGAGGTGTGGGAAACAGCCGAGCATAAACGAATACCCAGAGAGACCTGCTGGGGACGGAGCTCTCCCTGCCGTGGTGCCGCCCTGTGCCGGCAGGTGCAGTACCGGGGTTTGCCCACAGGAGGGAGACACTGAGCGCGCCTGTGCTGCCGGCAGGTGCGGCTCCCGTGTTCCGCCACAGGAGCTCAGCCGAAGCGAGCGGTACCGAGCTCAGCCGAAGCGAACCGAACCGAGCTCGGCCGAAGCGAGCGGCACCGAGCTCAGCCGAAGGCAGCGGCACCGAGCTCAGCCGAAGCGAACCGAACCGAGCTCAGCCGAAGCGAGCGGTACCGAGCTCAGCCGAAGCGAACCGAACCGAGCTCGGCCGAAGCGAGCGGCACCGAGCTCAGCCGAAGCGAACCGAACCGAGCTCGGCCGAAGGGAGGCGAGCTTAACCGTATGTAATGGAGTATAGGCGATGGAGCCGACTTGAGCCGAACGCACCCGACTTCAGCCGAGTTTTACCCAACCCTGACGACTTCTGCCCAGCTGCCCAACTTGACCGAACTCCCCAAGATTCCAGGCAAGGAGAGCAATGCAACTTGAGATACTTCAATCACCTTGCACAAAGCCTGCTTCTCTCACTCAGCGCCGTGCCGTTCTGGGTGTCTGTGCAATTCTTCGCCGTATTCTGTAGCCCCGGAATCTGTGGCTGTCTCTCAGGGTTCTGGGGGAGAACTGTGTTTGCATTTTTGGCTTCAGAGTGGGAAGTGCATGGTCTCAACCGTGGCATCTCAGCTCTGTTGTAGGAACCCCAGAAAAGCGAGCTCTTATCGATGAGGAACTGCTTACTCTAGAACGTCAAGCTGTCCTGCAAGAGGTGCTGGAAAGGGTAAGATTGAACCTTCTAGCATTCTCTGTTTAAATCACCTCTGTGAAAAAACCTTAATATGCTTTGATAGTTTCTGCAGAGCAGCCTATTTCGCCCAGAGCAATTCAGTGCATGGGAACATATACTGGGCTGCTTCATGTCATCGGTATCTTGTGTTAGGCAAGATTTCCAGGAACTTTTCCTTCCATTTCCATGGTAATTAGCATTTTCTGTTTCTCGAGCGCAGCATTGGATTCCTATTTACGTCTCAGTCATTTGATACGTTGTTTCTAATGAGTTCTGATTGACTTCTCCAGACCTTCACTTCACTTTTAGTCACTCTCTTCCGCCTTTTGTGCAAATGGACTCAGTGCTTTTGCTGTAACTTTGTATTGAAATACTACATCATGACTCCAGGTCATGTTTTGCTCTACTAAAATCTTGGGGCTGCAGGTAGGGAGAGCTGGGGTCAAATCGTGTAAGGAAGTTGACTGTGGAAGCTGATGGCTGTCCAGCAAAAGCTGGCTGTGTGGCTCTGACGCCGAGGCTGGAAAAAGCTACAGAGTGTGGACAGTGAATGTTAGAGTCGGGTGAGCTTTCAAACGATGAAAGTAGCAGGAAAAGAATCCAATCCAAAGAACCGGTGATGTGAGATCAGATTTGAGCCGTTTGTGACATGCACGCTTGCTCTTTGTGTTGTCAAAGTCTGTGTGTAACCAAGTACCCTTCTCCGATCACTTTGCAGGTGGATACCATTTTCAAAGCTCTGGAGACAAGACTGACCACTCTCGAGTCGCATGTGGCCGCTCTGCACAGGCAAGTGTGACAGGAAATACACGTGGAGCTGCAGGAGAACGGTGAATGTGAAACTCGTCCTTGTAATCCCCTGGGATCTGCGGGAGCATTGCAAAGGCCGTCCGAGAGCCGAAAGCCGTGGGTGGCCTGTGCCGCAGGGCAGAAGTGCTGAGCGAGGCTGCGTCTCAGCTGTGGAGTTCCTCTGCCGTCTCTTAAGAGGATAGCCCAGACTTTTTCTCTTAATAAAGGCTTCTGATCAGTCAGTCTGCAGACTTCTGCTTTAATGTCAATATTTCTTGAAAGTTTTGTCTCTGCAAGCAAAGCATTTATCTCCCGACTTCCCTGCTATTCAGTGTGTACTGAAGTGGGTGTGCATTTTCCTAAGCTAATAAAAAACCTCACTGTGATTCTGTAACGTCCAAAGGAAGAGCATGAAGTCACTTTTCTTTTCCTTGTCTCCGTAGCCTCAGTTTGAGCCCTTCTTAAAGAGAGGAATGACTCAGTAACTCTGTGTGGTAGTTGGTTCGTTTGGTGGGGTTTTTTGCAAGGTGGGGTCTAAAATAGGATGTAAAAAGCAGCTTTTTGAACAGCATTAGGTAAAATGCTTTTCCATGAGGTGTTGAAGGTCAGATGTTTTACAGCTTCAAAGGGAGAGAAGCAAACAAGGCTGGTGGCAGCGTTCCTGTAAGCCAGGCTTGGTATATATCTGGGCGCTGAGTTCCACAGGTTTTTTTGTTAGTGCTCATGTTTCAGTTGTGTTTGGTTTTCTGTGCATTTGACTAATTGTCAGTGTTTCTCCCGCAGTAGGAGTGTTCCACTGGAGTGTTTTTCAATAAAAGCAAGCTGTTGTGGTCTAAAGCAGAAACAATCTCAACAAGTGGCTCGGTGCTTTTTGGGTTTTTTGTTACCCAACACTTGTTCATTTGACTACTGTGAGTTTTAAAGTTTTCTCCAAAAGCTCGGAATCAATTTCCCCATTGTGCCCCCCTGGTAGGCACTGTTTCTCTCAGAAAAGCTTCGACCCTCCACCTTCAGTGCCCTGTTCTGAAGTAGTGCTGCAGTTTAGCCTGCAGTGATGGGTCTTCTATCCTTTTATGTTGGGGGAACTAAAACATTTGGTAACTGACACACCTGCCAGAGGAGTTTACCTTACTGCAGTGTCTCGTGTGAGGCGGTTTCTGCTCTAACAAGTTTTTGAATGCTGCTCAACACCACTAGACCTCATTGTGGCTATCTGAAGAGAGCCACGAAGGGCCCTTTAGTTGGAGGTTGGTAAACGTTAGAGGTGGGAAGTTGAAGAACACAATGTTTCTCAAGCTGGAGGTGACGCCTCAGTGGGTACTCGTCTTGGTTCAAATCTGAAAGATACGGGTGCACTCTCCATTGACTAGGAAGGACTAGATTTGCTGGTGACAAGCAGCACCTCTAGATTGAAACATGCCCACGGAGGGCAGCAAACTGTGGTTCAGAGCTGGCTCCCTCAAGAGACTCAGCAGCTGAGCTCCTTCTGACACTCGTGTGGGTGGATTTGTGTTCCACGTCCCTGATGCAGCTCCCTTTGTGCGGTGCAAACGAAGTGTACACAAGGGAGAAAGGGTTGCTTTTGTCCAGGCAAGCGTGTGAATCCCCGCGCCCCGGCCGGTTCCGGTGCGCACGAGCAAATGACCGCCGCCGTTCTCCCGCGCACGGCCACCGGCAGAGCCCCGCTCCGGCCGCAGGCGGAGCAGGAGCGGCAGCGCCGGGCTCGTCCCCAGCGCCCGTCCCGGAGCGGCTTCTCCCGCCCGCGGCTTCTCCCGGTCCCGATCCCGATCCCGATCCCGATCCCGGTCCCGCTGCCAAGAGCGCCTCGGTCCTCCGGCCCCGGGACCTGCAGCCCGCCGGCAGCCCGGGGGAGAGGCGACAGCGCCCGGGACGCGCAGCGGACACCGGCAGGAGGCGGAGCCGAATTCCCGAGCCCGATCCCGGCCCCGCCGCAGCGCCTCGGGCTCCGCCCAGCGTCCGTCGGGAGCAGTCCCGGTTCGGGCCAGGTGAGCGGGGCGGGGCCGCGAGCGATGGTGCCGGCCCCATCCCGGGCAGGGCGGGCCCCGGGGCTCGGGGCGGAGCCGGGGCTGTGCCGGGCGGGGCCCGGAGGGGGCCGGGGCGGGGCCGGGCGGTACCGGGGGCGCGGCTTCAGGGGCCCGGGCCCGGGCCCGGCTCAGGTGCGCGGGGCCCGGGGCGGCTGCGCGGGGCGGGGCCGAGGTGATTTAAGCTCCGGCAAATGGCCTCGGCAGCCATTCGCTCGCTCGGAGCAAGGTGCGGGCGGGAGCTGCGTGTCCGCGCTGCCATCAGGTGGAGTTTCGGCGGGGGCTTCGGCCTCCCCTCCTGTCTCCCCCGCTAGCCGTCTTTTCTTCCCCTTTCTTCGCTCTCCCCCCCAAACTCTCGCCTTCTCTCCCGCAAAACGCGACCCTTCCTCTCCTCTCCCTCTTTCCACCCCTCCTGTCTCCCCCGCTAGCCCTCTTTTCTTCCGCTTTCTTCGCTCTCCCCCCCAAACCCTCGCCTTCTCTCCCGCAAAACTCGACCCTTCCTCTCCTCTCCCTCTTTCCACCCCTCCTGTCTCCCCCGCTAGCCGTCTTCCCCTTTCTTCGCTCTCCCCCCCAAACCCTCGCCTCCTTTCCCGCACGACCCGACCCTTCCTCTCCGTCCTTCCACCCCTCGTTCCTCCGCCGTCTCTAGCCCGCTACCCAAGCCGAACACCCTGTAGCCCTCTATCCACCCTCCCTCTCCCCCTCACCAGCCTTTCCCTTCCGCTGCTGCTCCCATCCGAACCCCGACATCCCACCCTACTCGTGCTCATCCCCTGCTATCCATCCTCTCTCCGTCTTTCCCCCGCAGCCGCGGGGCTCGGGGCGCCGGAGAATAAAGCCCAGAGGGCCGGAGCCCGGCGCCCCCCCTCTCGGAGGGACCCCCAGTCCCCACACGGGGCCGGGCCCGCTCGGCGGGTGCCCCCAACCAGGTCAAAAACACCGCCCGACACCGCCGGGGCTCCGGCTTCCCCTACATCACACCGGGGGCTCCCGGGGAGGGGGTTCGGGGCTGGGGGTTCGGGGGGATCCCCTCCTTAGGAGGGGGTCCCTGGGGGGAGGGGGGATAGGTTAGGGAGGGCCCCCTCCTGAGGAGGGGGTCCGGGGGGGTGGGTTAGGGAGGGTGGGTTAGGGAGGGCCCCCTCCGGAGGAGGGGGTCCTGGGGGGGGGGGGGTGGGCCCCCTCCGGAGGAGGGGGTCCGGGGAGGGGGGCGGGGCGGAGGGGGACCTCCCCCTCCAGTCCCCGCCCCCCTCCTCCGGATCCCCTCCTCCGGAGCGGGCCCACCCCGACCCCCTCCCCGGGACCCCCTCCTCCGGACCGGGGCCCGGGGGGAGGGAGGGGGGGCGGGTGGGGTGGGGGGGAAGCAGAGGGGGTCACGTCACTCTGAAGCGTGAACACACATAGAGATCGCCAGCCAAATAAACGCACCCCCCCGTCCTGCCCCCCCCCCACCCCACCCGCCCCCCCCTCCCGCCCCCCGGGCCCCGGTCCGGAGGAGGGGGTCCCGGGGAGGGAGCCGGAGCGGTCCCCATCCAGAGGAGGGGGTCCGGAGGAGGGGGGCGGGGACTGGAGGGGGAGGTCCCCCTCCGCCCCGCCCCCCTCCCCGGACCCCCTCCTCCGGAGGGGGTCCACCCCGACCCCCCCCCAGGGACCCCCTCCTCCGGAGGGGGCCCACCCCCCCCAGGACCCCCTCCTCCGGAGGGGGCCCACCCCCCCCAGGACCCCCTCCTCCGGAGGGGGCCCTCCCTAACCCACCCCCCCCGGACCCCCTCCTCCGGAGGGGGCCCTCCCTAACCTATCCCCCCTCCCCCCAGGGACCCCCTCCTAAGGAGGGGATCCCCCCGAACCCCCAGCCCCGACCCCCCTCCCCGGGAGCCCCCGGTGTGATGTAGGGGAAGCCGGAGCCCCGGCGGTGTCGGGCGGTGTTTTTGACCTGGTTGGGGGCACCCGCCGAGCGGGCCCGGCCCCGTGTGGGGACTGGGGGTCCCTCCGAGAGGGGGGGCGCCGGGCTCCGGCCCTCTGGGCTTTATTCTCCGGCGCCCCGAGCCCCGCGGCTGCGGGGGAAAGACGGAGAGGAGGGGATTGAGGACGGGAACAGGGGGGCAGAGGGCAGCTGGGGGGCTCGAGGTGTGCAGGGGCAGTAGGCAGAGGGAGGTGTGGGGGGAAGAAAGGGAGGAAGAAGGACGGGGACGATTGAGGGCAGGTGAGGGGGAAGCTAGGGGGAAGGTAGCATGGAGAGGGGGCAGGGGGAGCCGCAGTGCGGGGGGGCAAGGAAGGGTGTGGAGGATGGAAGGGGAGGATTGCGGGCGGGTGGGGGGAAGTGGGGGGAGGAAAGGGAGCAGGGACAGGGGGCAGCCGGGGTGTGGGGGGAAGGAAGGGTGGAAGGAGGAGGGAGAGGGTGAAGGAGCAGCGTAGGGTTGGGGTGTGTAGGGGGATAGGGAGGATTGCCGGGGGTGGGGGGGACCGGGCCGGGCGGGTAGGGAGGGGAGGGCTGGGGGGGGGAGGGAGGGGAGGGCTAGGGGGGAGAGGGAGGGGGGGGTTGGGGGGGGTGGGTGTAGGGGGTGGGGGAGGGGAGGAAAGGGGGGAGAAACGAGAGGTATCGAGAAAGAGAAGCCTAGAACATAAGAAGACATAGAGAGGAAGAGAGATATAGAGCCCGGCCCGGCCGCAACATCCCGCACCGAGCGCCGAGGGCCAAATGGAGGGGCGGGGCCATTCCCGGGGCTTAAATCCCATCGGTACCGCCCCGACCCGCCCCGCCGCTCTGGGGCCGCACCCCCTGAGCCGGCCCCGCCCCGCACACCTGTGCTGGCCGCGCCCCTCGGCCGGCGCCCATAAACCCCGGCCGACCGACGCCTGCTCCGTTTTGTGCGGCGGACACTCAGCCCGGGATCCTGCGAGATCGTTGCGCCGGGAGCTGCGCGGAGCCCCAGCCCGGGGGCTGCTTCCCTGCGCTGCGCACAGCCCGAGGCGCCGAGCTGGGACCAGAGCTCTGCTCCGGCTCCTGGCCGTGTCCGCCGGGGGTCCCGGGCCGTGCTGCTTCTCCCCCGGCAGGCAGGCTGCAGAAGCCGGGGCCGAAGGAGCGAGGCGCTCTTGCGGCAGGGATGGGCACCGGCATCGCCGCGGGCGGCACGAGCTACGTCGGGAAAGGCGCCGAGGCCGCGGCCGGCGCGGGGCTCCGGGCACGGTCTCGCTGTGGCTACGAGGAGCCGGGGCTCCGCCGGTGGGCGTGCTCGGGAGAAGGGCGGCGGCAATTCGCTCGTAAGTGACTTTGCTGTATTGCTGCTGGAAGCGGCCCAAGTCTGTCCGTGCCCACCCTGGGACAGCCCAGAGGCCGATGCCGCTGCCGATGCTCCTGTCCCGCGGCCCCGGCCGCACCCGCCGCGGCTGTGCAAAGGGGGCCCCCGCTCCGTCAGCCCCGAAGCCACAGCACCCCCGTGGCTAGAGCATCGCCGGGCTCCCCCTTGCCCCTGGCCGCACAGCCGTGCGACTGCCGCACGCACCGCCGCGGGCGGGAGGAGCCGCTCCGGGAGCTGCGGCCGGGGCCCCGGGCACCGTTCCGTTCCGCTCCGGCCGCTCCTGCGACACTTGCCAGCTGAGACCTGATGCTCCCCGTCCCTTTTCTTTGCTACTTATGCTCTGCAAGGGTTAAACCTGTTTTGAAAAGGCAGCTGAAGTTTTCCTCTTTCTTTCCCAGGCGGGGGAAGAACATCTGCACGATGGGTCCCTGCAGAGGATGCGCTGGAATTTGGAGGTAATTCTGGTGAGCTGGGAGGAGGAGAGGGGCTTAGAGCTAACAGCCTTGGCAGATAAAACAAGGACTGATGCCCAGGATCCCACAGGGCTGACCCGGCAGCTGTCCCTGAAGGGACACAGGACACTTCTCTCTCTCTGTGCCCGCTCCTCCCAAGCTGCTGTGTTCCTGAATATTTTATGACTTATAACACTTCATTCGGCGAAATCCACATAGCAATACACAGAAACTCTTCAGAAAAGTGCAAATGCTCGCTTTGTATTTGTAATAAGCCCAAGCTGTCACCTCCAGCCCCCTCCTTGCTGCTGGGGACAGGGCAGAGCTCAGCAAAGAGCCCCCATCTCCCAGAAATAGCCCAACGTGGCCAATTAGAAGCATCCATAGGTAAATAGGAAGAATCCTTACTAATCCCACTTTCTTTGGCAGGGCACAGGAGACACCTCTGAAGCAGAGGAAGGACAACAGAGGCCTGTCCTGGGTGTGGAGGTCCCGAAGCTGCCCAGTGTCTTAAGTGAGCCCTGCCAAGGACGGAAATCCACTTCTGAGGGGCTTTTTTTCCCCTGTGCAACCCCTTCCCTGCTGTCAGGAACTCGACCGGGCTTTGTTTGTGCCTCAGTTGCCCCAAGGCATAAGGGTACCATCCCCAGCGTGCTCTTCCTAAAGCAATCCATGAAGAGCAGAGAGGTATTTTTCCTCCCTCCGAAGGTTTGGGTTAATTCGTGAGAGCGGAGGAGGAGGAGGGTGAGGGTGAAGGAGCCTGGAGTGACGGTTCTCGGGGGTGAAGCTGCTTGGGGAGAATGGATTACCATTAATTCCGTTTTAATGTCAGGACGAGGCAGCTGGTGGCTGATGTCCTTCCCTGCCCCAGTGCAGGAGCATCAGCCCCGCGCTCGGCGGTGACAAGGGCGACGCTCGAGCTCAGTTCTTGTGGCACCGCGTCCGCGGGGCCACGGGACGCGCTCAGTGTGTCCCTCCTGTGGCCAGGCCCCGGTACTGCAGCTGCCGGCACAGGGCGGTGCCGCAGCAGAACGAGTCCATCCCCAGCAGGGCTGGCAGTTTATTGGTTTATGCTCGGCGCTTTCCCACACCTCTGACCTTTACAAATCCCTGGCTTTAGATGATCTTCATCCCTTCTAATTGTTCAGGCTCCTCAGCCTCAGAGATGCTGCTCTGCCCGGGGACCCAAATCCATGGAATTTCCATGTGCCACTTGGACAGGGCCTGGGAACCAGAGGCTGTTCAGAGCCTCCTCCTGTGGATGGCCCTGAGACCTGTCCTGCTGGTGGAGGTGTTCCTGGGGCTGACGGGTGGCTGGGACCTGCAGGGCCGGGGGTGAAGCTGCTTCAGGAACACAGCAGCTTGGGAGGAGCTGGCAGAGGGAGAGAGGATTGTTCCTGTGTCCCTTCGGGGACAGCTGCAGGGTCTGCCCTGTGAGCTCCTGGGCACCAGTGGTTGTTTTATGTGCTACAGCTGTTAGCCCTGAGCCCCTCTCCTCCTCCCGGTTCACCAGAATTACCTCCCAATTCCAGCGCAACCTCTGCAGGTGGTGCTTCCTAGGGAGGGGCTCACCCATTCCCCGTCCCAGTGAGAAAACAGGAGAAGGATGTGGAGATGGACAGGTTTGTTTGCGCTGAGAGTGAGGGGAGCAGCAGGATCAGGCCTGGGCATAGCAGGGCAGGCATGGTGTGGCTGAAGCCCCGCGGGGCTGTAGCTGCAGGATGCAGCACGGGATGTCACCACCCGTCCCTGCAGAGGGACGGAGTCCCGGGGGGTGCCAGTGTGTCCCCCTCGGTGTGGGAGACAGCCAGGGGCCGGGCTGGGTCCCTGGGGGTTCAGGGTTGGAGTTCAGAGCAGGGGGGATGCACCAGCACGGAGAGGGGGACCCTGGGGCCGGGCTCTGCTGCCCTTGTCCCGCTGAACACGGACATCTTTTTCCAGCAACAGCACGCCTGTGCCGCTCAGCCTCCTCGGGGCTGGTGGCAGCAGTTTGGAGGAGCAGAGCATCACCTGGAGGCTCCAGGGCCCCTCCGTGCTGCTGGCAGAGCTCCAGGACCTGGGGACATGCGGCTGGGAGTAGCCAGGGTCGCGGGAAGCTGAGGAGTCCTGGCAGGCAGCAGTGCCTGGCTTCACATTCAGGTCTTGTCAATTTAAATGTTAATTTAGTAACTAAATTAATTTCCAATGTGCCAAGCCCTGCCTGTGTAGGCTGTCCCTTGGGCTCGGCTCTCCACAGGCTCCTGAGGCAGCTCTGGAGCCAGTCCCTCCTGGATTCAGCCTGCTTGGCTTCTTGCTGTGGGAGGGACCCATCCTGCCTGAGCAGAGCAGCTTTTCCATGGATTTGGGGCTCAGGGACCCATCCTGCCTGGGCAGAGCAGCTTTTCCATGGATTTGGGGTTCAGGGTCCCATCCTGCCCGGGCAGAGCAGCAACTCTGAAGCTGAGGAGCCTGAACAATTAGAAGGGATGAAGATCATCTAAAACCAGGGATTTGTAAAGGTCAGAGGTGTGGGAAACAGCCGAGCATAAACGAATACCCAGAGAGACCTGCTGGGGACGGAGCTCTCCCTGCCGTGGTGCCGCCCTGTGCCGGCAGGTGCAGTACCGGGGTTTGCCCACAGGAGGGAGACACTGAGCGCGCCTGTGCTGCCGGCAGGTGCGGCTCCCGTGTTCCGCCACAGGAGCTCAGCCGAAGCGAGCGGTACCGAGCTCAGCCGAAGCGAACCGAACCGAGCTCGGCCGAAGCGAGCGGCACCAAGCTCAGCCGAAGGCAGCGGCACCGAGCTCAGCCGAAGCGAACCGAACCGAGCTCGGCCGAAGCGAGCGGCACCAAGCTCAGCCGAATGCAGGCGAGCTTAACCGAATCTAATCGAGTATAGGCGATAGAGCCGACTTGAGCCGAACGCACCCGACTTCAGCCGAGTTTTACCCAACCCTGCCGACTTCTGCCGAACTGCCGAACTGTACCGAGCCTTGCCGACTTCTGCCGAGTTTTTCCGAACCCTGCCGACTTCTGCCGAACTGCCGAACTGTACCGAGCCTTGCCGACTTCTGCCGAGTTTTTCCGAACCCTGCCGACTTCTGCCGAACTGCCGAACTGTACCGAGCCTTGCCGACTTCTGCCGAGTTTTTCCGAACCCTGACGACTTCTGCCGAACTGCCGAACTGTACCGAGCCTTGCGACTTCTGCCGAGTTTTTCCGAACCCTGACGACTTCTGCCGAACTGCCGAACTGTACCGAGCCTTGCCGACTTCTGCCGAGTTTTTCCCAACCCTGACGACTTCTGCCGAACTGCCGAACTTTACCGAGCCTTGCCGACTTCTGCCGAGTTTTTCCGAACCATGACGACTTCTGACGAACTGCCGAACTGTACCGAGCCTTGCCGACTTCTGCCGAGTTTTTCCCAACCCTGACCACTTCTGCCGAACTGTCCAACGTTACCGAACCCACACGACTTCTGCCGAGTCCTGACCGACCCAGCCGACTTTAACCGAAGCCAGACGAACCGAGCCACTTCAGCCCAACAGACACTAGTTTAGCCCAATCTTGACCACTTTAACCGAGCCCTGCCGACCTCTCCCGAGTCCTGCCGAACATGCCCGCTTCTACCGAACACACGCGACTTCAGCCCATTCCTCGCCAACACACGCCACTTTACCGAATCCACGCGAACCCACACCAGTGTCCCCAGTGCTCCGCCTGGGCACTTCTCCTGTGCGCTGCTCCATCCTGCTATTGCTGATGGGGGCTGGAAAAGCCCTTCCCCTCCTTGAGGCAGAGTCCCGGGGCTCTGCAAGCTGCCCCTTGCGAGAGAACACGCAGCAAAATGTCTTTCCTTCTCCATAACCATGGAATGGTTTGGCTTGGAAGGGATCTTAAAGCTCCTCCAGTGCCACCCCTGTCCACAGACCAGGTTGCTCCAAGCCCCGTCCAAGCTGGCCTTGGACACTTCCAAGGTGATTCAGGCCGGAGAATCTCCAAATGCTGCTTTCATCAATTCTTGTGTAGCAAATATTAGTAAAAAGAGAAGCCGAGAGAGGAAACAAAATGAGCGGGACAGTGATGAAATGGGAAGGAAAACTCTTTTTCCAGTGACTCGCAGATGAGCCAGCCCTGAAGTCTTCAGGCTTCACCCAAACTGTCCCCATCGAACCATCCACCCGATTTCTGGCTCTAAAAAGTGTTTTCTATTGGAGATCCTGCTGATTTCAGCAAGATTGCTCTCCTGACAAAACCCAGACACTTCATTTATTTCAGAACTGGGCTTTGGGGGAAAAATTCTCAGAAATAATGAATTTGTTAGCACATCCCTGACACAGCAACACTGCTGCAAGCCCCGAGCCACAGCTGCAGCTGGAGCAGGGTAAGAGATTTCCTCCTCTCTCCACCCGTGAGCAGGGAGCTCATTTTTAGTCGCGTTCCAGAGGCACAGAGCAGAGTGCCGCCGTGAAAATCCCGTCTGAGCGCTATCGATCCGTTCCCACGCAATCGCTTCCGTCCCACAGGTTTCTAAACGACAGTGCACCGCGGTCGGGGGGGAATAAACCCCCGACTGCCTCCTCTAATTGAGCATTAGGCTGATGAGCAAACGCTGCCACCAGCGGGAGAAAAAACCTGCCCACGCCTGCCTGGCTGTGCCTGCCCTGCATTGACCTTCCGAACGCAGAGGATTTCCAATAAAATAAAGGGATAATATTCGGGAAATATTCGGAGGAAGCTGACACGGAGTGACTTCAGAAGACCGCTTCTCCTCAGCAGTTGCCAAAGTGCAGAGTATTTAAAATCCCAGAATTCCCCACCATTAGCAGATGCCTCCAGAGACCAAAGCCCAGCTGAACCCCTTCGGCACAAAGAGCCCACTCATTTCCAATCAATTTCATTGCACCGGATTCAAATCCCCCTCTGGATTTTAGCCGCTCAGACCCTGGCCCCAGCAGTGCCAGTCGTCCTCAGTGGGACAGGAGGTCAGCCTGGCTTGGATGTTGTCTCCAGCCTCGAAGGAGCGGGTCTGAAGAGGGTTTTGGGGGACGGAAAGTTGCCAGTGCTGCTGTGGGTCTTTCCTGGCATGGCCTGAGGGCTGAGCAAGACCATTTTTAACCAACTCTGCTTTACTCACAGGCATCACGTTAGAGCCACTTCGAACAGCTACCACTCTGTGTGTCCCTGATCCCGTCTTTACCGACGAGCAGCATCATTCCCTGGCAGTTCCTGCTGGTGTCCCAGTCCGGCGGCTCCTGGTCAGTGCATTTACGGCACCAGGAGCAGCAGGAGGAGGAATCCAGTTGGAAGTCTGGTGCAGGTACAGAACAACATCCTGTTCTTTGTAGACGGCACAGCAACGCAGGTGGAGATCGATGTGATCTTGGAAAATCTCCAGCTCTGGGGTGGATATTCCGTAATATTATTTAAGAATAGCTAAAAAAAATTGGTAATCTCATCAACGTTTGGTGATGAGTGTCTGCACTTAAGACCTGTGAGCCTTTTTCCCCGCCAAGACTCCTAATTAATCCTCTCTCTTTATAACTTGCTTAGAAAGTGTGTGTTCTTAGTTTGCTTTCTTCCATCTTTTAATCAGCACAACAATCTAAAAGTAGTGTTGAAATGGTTGACGCATCTAAATGTTACTTAATAGCACCCTGAAAGTCTAATTTCATTGCGCTGGCTTTGCTTTTTTCCCTAATACAAGTCACCGATTACAAGAGAAATAATAGAAAAAGTGTTGTGTAAGTTCAAATTGTTTCTTTGGCTACTGAAGATTATTATTAGTAATGGAGAGCGGAAGTCATAAATACAAATAGCTGTAGAAAAAGACAATAATCTGTTCATTCTGTAGTAAACAAGTCAGGCTTTTTAAAATTTGCAAAGTCACGTGAGAATTACTATGGCCTGTTTGTAAGATACAGTGCCAGAATTTGTTTTAGGATGAAGCTGAAGCCAAGCACTGCACTTACAAAAGGTTTAGAGTCACTTTTTACACTCACAAACTGGTACCACCAATCTGTTCTGCAAGAGAGGCATTTTCATTTTATTGAGGGGAAGTGAGAGCGGGGAATATTTGGCGCCACATCCTTCTCTTGTTTTCCTTTGGGATGCCATTTTTTAGTAGAGTTCCTGCTTGGTGACTTGTTAGTGCAAATAGGTATTTGTAGCATTAGCTACTTAAGCACTGACTGGTTCTTTTCTTCTGTGGAATTACATTGATTGACTTGAGCTTCTCCCTTAGCTGGGGACACTAATTAGGGTTTCAGGAGGCTCAAATTAAGGTCGACTTCTGTGCAGTTGCAAGGGAAATGTTGACGCTGATTTTTTCTGCCTTACCAGGTATTATTACCCAAATGTCCGAGACCAGCTGGTTGCCAAAGGGGCCTTGCCTTTGTCACGGCTCTGTGCCATGGTGACTATGCAGCATCATGAAGAAATCGGGGTACAAACTTTTAATCGTCCCTTGGTCCCCCGGACTGATTCCTCAGAGGAATTTCATCTGCGCTCTTCAGGTGAGGAAGGCTTGTGGGCTTTCACTTCATGTGGTAAAGCCAGGCTCAGGGAGGGAAACCTCAGAGCAGCACATCAGTGTTTGATGGTGTGTTAGCAAAGGACAAAGGAAATGGCCTCTAGCTGTGCTAGGGGGGTTTAGGTTGGATATTAGGGAAAATTTCTTCCCCAAAGGGCTGTCCAGTCCTGGCACGGACTGCCCTGGCCACGGTGGAGTTCCCATCCCTGGCAGGATTTAACAGCTGTGCGGATGTGGCACTTGGGCGCATGGGATAGTGGTGGCCTTGCCAGTGCTGGAGGAGCCGTTGAACTCCATGATTTGATGGGTCTTTTCCATCCAAACCAATTCTCTGATTCTGTGCAAAATTCCGTAAAAATAAAGTCTTTGTTTCCAGGGCAAATAAAAATATGTATTTGTGTTGGCAAGTGAAACCGACCAGGAGTGGCTTTCCTCCCAGCTTTCACTATCACCATAACAAGTGAAAAATGAGTGATTAAACCCGGGCGACCCCCAAATGCCCAAAAAGTTTTCAAAAGCCCTCTCTGTGTTTTTAACTGCTACACTGCCAGGAAGGCCCAGCATGTAGTTAAGCTTCCCGTGTAAGGTGGGGAAGGAGGATCTGAAGAAGAGCTACATCGGGTAACTAGAGATGTCTCTTGTTTGGAATACAACAAACATCAGCTCCGGGAAGACCACAAGGAATTCTGAGGCAGCTTCTTGGGAAAAAGTGGCAGTAAAATAAGGTGGGACTGGCCAGGGAGGTCAGTGTGCTTCAGTTGTTTTGTAAGATGCACGTGCAGTAGCAGAAAGCAATAGTGTTGTTTGTTGCAGCAGCTCTCGGAAGATCTTGAGACTGCAGCTCTATGAAAAGGCGGTGCTGGAATGCCCGGGGAGGTGTGTTTGGAGCTCGGGCAGCGCTCGGAGCGCCCACGGGAGCGTGCAGTGCCGGGGGATGGCCACAGGAGGGAGACACTGAGCGCGTCCTGTATTACCGGCAGGGTGCAGTACCGGACTTTCACCACAGGAGGGAGACGCTGAGCCCACGTTTTTAGGAACACTCTCGTTAAGAGAGCAAGTTTTGTATTAAGAGGTGCAGCTAAATATTGATCACGTCGGCTGTACCTGCACGAAGAGCTGAGCATTTCTTTTCTTCCTTTCGCTCATTTAAAGGTGTTGATGGTGCCCGATGGCAAGGATTTTGTAGCTGAGGGCTCTGGGCCCCCCAGTTCTTGCAAAGTGTATTTAAACTGCAAACTGCTCAGCACTGAGGAGGCAAGGAGATCCGCTGTCGTCTGCGGCACAACGCAGCCTGCCTCTCTTTTTTCTCAGGCAAGTCACACATTTTCCATTTCACACTGATTGAAGCGTGGTATTCCCCACTGACAAACACATTTCGTAGTTAAGTTACCTCTGTGTACAGAGAAACATCTCTGCTTGGCTCTGTCCAATGCACATTGAATTTTCAACCTCTATCTCTAAGAAGCAGTATTCTTTAGACTGGAATAAAGTAGACACACCAGAATGTTCTGTACTTAGCTAATATTTTCCAGTGTATTCTGTGTACTGATTCTGCTTTAAATGCTTTCAGGTGATGCCTTTTTCATTGACTTCCAGACACTTGGAGTGGCTGAAGAACAATGTAATGATTATTGAAGCATGGAACGAGCTGGGAAGCCCTGGCTGTGACAAATTGCTGGGATTAGTGAAACTCCCTCTGCATCAGTTTTACATCTCGTTCAAGTAAACTTTTTCCCCCCCCCCCATATTTTATTGGGTTGGGACGCTCCTAACTGAAGCTCAGAAAAAGAAGTCGGGGATGGCGTGTGAGGGTTGTGTGTGAGGGTTCTTAGTTATCCTTTATAGCCAAAGGCATTTTTGCCTTGCCAAGCTTCCTATAGCCCTTTCCTACAGAGAGCAGGGTGTGAGTTACACTGTCCTTGTCCAGAAGTGCAGATAGAGCGTGAGAAATAAAGTCACTGTGCTGCATCGGGGTCGGTGCCTGCTTCACTTGTGGTCCTGTGACAGAACAAAACCAGAAGAAATCCAAGTGACTACAGAGGAAAATGAAGTGTGACTTTCCATCAGTGATTTTCCAAGACTATGACCGATTGGGTTTGCCCCTAGTTCTTCATAGCCTTTGAAAATAAACTGCAAAGCCCAGCAGAATCAGTTTCCACAGCAGTAAAGCATTTTCACAGTCATGGATATTACTACTTCATTAGTTCTGCAGCACTAAATCAAAGGAGGAAAGGTAAAAGAATATGTTTGCAGCTAGTTGTTCCTGGCTAGTGGAAACATACCTTTCCTTTGCTAAGGCTCGGAATATTTACCAGTCGCAATGGCAGCCTTGTCCCAAGACGAAAACACAGTATTTTCATGAAAACCTCTGCTCTTTCGGTGAACTTTGGTGACAGTAGCACACAGGTAACTGGCACCCCACGCTACAGATGCGCAAGTCATGAAATTTCCCCTTAGTAAATGAGTAAAAAACATCTGTCCCTCTAAGCGAGAGTTAGTGTCAGCAGTCTTATCGCTTCAAATACTGTAAGATAAAGCCCAGTTTGTGTGTTAGCAGCTAGGCAGCCTGAAGGCAGACACCCATCCGCACAAACCGTGCCCTGCCACGGACTCTATTGCGAGGAAACAAAACCGGGTCAGTGGGACAAGCTATGCAACACTTTCCCTGTGCTGGATTAGCACCTACTACTCCACAATACTTACATTTATTGACCTTCAACTTGCTTCCGTCTACTGGAATCGGATCTATGTAATCCCAGTAATATTCATAAGACCAGAAATACTCAGAGGAGTTTGTTCTGTTAGCCATGTCAGTGGTGCATTTTAAGCCAGCCCAGAACTCTGACCCACCGCTTTGCTTCACTGTACTTCAGCGCCCTCAGAAAGAGAATTGCAAACTGATGCCTGTGCCAATCGCTCTGGGGTCCTGCAGCTCTCAAGGACTGCCTTGGAACTGAAAACATCTAGTGGCAATGAGTATTAATGTACGGCAGGGATGGAAGAGCAGCCCTGAAAATGCAAACCTTGCTTCCTGCCGGGCACTCACGTTATTCCTCAGGATGTTTTAAACTGAGATGGGTGTCACATCACCTAGGGATGGGGTGGACAAGTGCCAGCTGGGTCACAAACCCTTCCCTCAGAGCAGCGCACTGTTCCTGGGAGCTCCTGAGCACAGCTGGGCTGAAAGACATTCCTGAATGCATCCTGATGGAAAGGGCTGAGGGCTGGAGGGGCCACACAAGGACCGGCTGACGGAATTGGTCTATTCAGCCTGCAGGAGACTGAGATCAGACCTCACCGGGGTCTGCGGCTCCTCCCGAGGGGCAGCTCCCATCTCTGCTCCCTGGGACGGTGACAGGAGCCAGGGAAGGGCTGGAGCTGTGCCAGGGAAGGTTTAGGTTGGATATCAGGGAAAGATTCTTCCCCCAGAGGGTGCTGGGCACTGCCCAGGCTCCCCAGGGAATGGGCACGGCCCCGAGGCTACCACAGCTCCAGGAGCGTTTGGACAACGCTGCCAGGGATGCACAGGGTGGGATTGTTCGGGTGTCTGTCTGTGCAGGGCCAGGGGTTGGACTGGATGATCCCTGTTTGTCCCTTCTACCTCGGGAGAGTCTCTGAATTAGATGTACTCGATAAAACGCCTCACAGCAAAAGGATGTGCGGGAACAAGGACACACTGCTCGCGGATCCGAGGCTCTCACGGGGCGGATACGCCCTGCGGGCGGTGCGGAGCGGGGCGGTGCGGAGCGGGGCGGGGCGGAGGCGGAGCGGAGGCGGAGCGGAGGCGGAGCGGAGCCCGGGCGGGGCGGTGCGGAGGCGGTGCGGGCGGGCTCCGGGCGCAGTTCCGGGGCGGTGTCTCCCGTCACTGCCGCTCCCTCGGCGGGCGATTCGAAGGCCATGTCGGGCGCGGCTGGCGGTGGCTCGGCGGGCGGCCGGGCCGCGCTGTCGCCGTGCCCGGAGCTGGAGCGCTCGCTGTCGCTGCTGGAGCCGGGCGGCGGCCGGGCCGAGGAGCAGCAGCGGGCGGGCGCGGAGCCCATGCCCATGGTGTTCATGTGCGCCGGCTGCAGGCGGCCCGTGGGCGACACCTCGAGCTGGGTGCTCAATGACGAGGAGGGCGGCTGCATCCTGCTGCGCAGTGAGTGCCAGCCCGGCGCGTCCCCGCGGGCACCGCCGGCGCCCCTCCGTCCCTCCTTCCCTCCCTCCCTCCCTCCCTCTGCAGGTGCGGCCGCCAGCGTCGCCGTGGAGCCGGAGCGGAAGGTTTCCGAGATCCCCGGCGAGTGCGGATGGTGAGGGCCCGTCCCGGCCGGGCACGGTGCCGGGGCAGTCGGGGGGTCCCGGGGAAGGCGCTGAGGACGAGCCCCGGAAAGGGCCCGGAGTGCCCGTGTGCCCCCGAACACTTCTTTGGGGTGCTCTGAACAAAGGGCTTCTGGCCTAAGGGAGAGGGACTTCTCCACAGACGTGTGCCGATAGACAGGGGGAATGGCCTTAAGATGAAGGAAGGCGGGTTTCGATGAAATCTTAGGAAGAAATTGTTCCCTGCGAGGGTGGGGATGCCCTGGCACAGGTTGCTCAGGGAAGCTGTGGCTGCCCCTGGATCCCTGCAAGTGTCCAAGGCCAGGTTGGACAGGGCTCGGAGGACCCTGGGATAGCGGAAGGTGTGGTGTCCCTGCCCGTGGCACACCTGGGGTGCAATGGGATGAGCTCTAAGGTGCCTTCCGTAATATTGTGATTCTATCGGCCTTGCTGAGGTCAGCCAGCCTGAGGAGCTGTTGCGAATGCTGGATGAGTGCTCCTAATAGACGCCGTGTCAAGCAAGAGTGAATGCTCTAAAAAATTCTAATGCATGTTTTTGTGGTTTTTTTTTTTTTTGCAAAGGGATGGGGAGAGGTACTTCCAAGCTGCTGTGTTCCTGAAGCAGCTTCACCCCCGGCCCTGCAGGTCCCAGCCACCCGTCAGCCCCAGGAACACCTCCACCAGCAGGACAGGTCTCAGGGCATCCACAGGAGGAGGCTCTGAACAGCCTCTGGTTCCCAGGCCCTGTCCAAGGGGCACATGGATATTTCCCGGAGCCCAGCTCAGCTTTTGGGGCAAGGGTTTGGCTCAAGAAGACAGAAGCAAGAGGACGGCATTAAGACTATGGAGGGAATATTTTATGACTTCTAACACTTCATTCAGCAAAATCCACATAGCAATACACAGAAACTCTTCAGAAAAGTGCAAATGCTCGCTTTGTATTTGTAATAAGCCCAAGCTGTCACCTCCAGCCCCCTCCTTGCTGCTGGGGACAGGGCAGAGCTCAGCAAAGAGCCCCCATCTCCCAGAAATAGCCCAATGTGGCTAATTAGGAGCATCCATAGGTAAATAGGAAGAATCCTTACTAATCCCACTTTCTTTGGCAGGGCACAGGAGACACCTGTGAAGCAGAGGAAGGACAACGGAGGCCTGTCCTGGGTGTGGAGGTCCCGAAGCTGCCCAGTGTCTTAAGTGAACCCTGCCAAGGACGGAAATCCACTTCTGAGGGGCTTTTTTTCCCCTGTGCAACCCCTTCCCTGCTGTCAGGAACTCGACCGGGCTTTGTTTGTGCCTCAGTTGCCCCAAGGCATAAGGGTACCATCCCCAGCGTGCTCTTCCTAAAGCAATCCATGAAGAGCAGAGAGGTATTTTTCCTCCCTCCGAAGGTTTGGGTTAATTCGTGAGAGCGGAGGAGGAGGAGGGTGAGGGTGAAGGAGCCTGGAGTGACGGTTCTCGGGGGTGAAGCTGCTTGGGGAGAATGGATTACCATTAATTCCGTTTTAATGTCAGGACGAGGCAGCTGGTGGCTGATGTCCTTCCCTGCCCCAGTGCAGGAGCATCAGCCCCGCGCTCGGCGGTGACAAGGGCGACGCTCGAGCTCAGTTCTTGTGGCACCGCGTCCGCGGGGCCACGGGACGCGCTCAGTGTGTCCCTCCTGTGGCCAGGCCCCGGTACTGCAGCTGCCGGCACAGGGCGGTGCCGCAGCAGAACGAGTCCATCCCCAGCAGGGCTGGCAGTTTATTGGTTTATGCTCGGCGCTTTCCCACACCTCTGACCTTTACAAATCCCTGGCTTTAGATGATCTTCATCCCTTCTAATTGTTCAGGCTCCTCAGCCTCAGAGATGCTGCTCTGCCCGGGGACCCAAATCCATGGAATTTCCATGTGCCCCTTGGACAGGGCCTGGGAACCAGAGGCTGTTCAGAGCCTCCTCCTGTGGATGGCCCTGAGACCTGTCCTGCTGGTGGAGGTGTTCCTGGGGCTGACGGGTGGCTGGGACCTGCAGGGCCGGGGGTGAAGCTGCTTCAGGAACACAGCAGCTTGGGAGGAGCTGGCAGAGGGAGAGAGGATTGTTCCTGTGTCCCTTCGGGGACAGCTGCAGGGTCTGCCCTGTGAGCTCCTGGGCACCAGTGGTTGTTTTATGTGCCACAGCTGTTAGCCCTGAGCCCCTCTCCTCCTCCCGGTTCACCAGAATTACCTCCCAATTCCAGCGCAACCTCTGCAGGTGGTGCTTCCTAGGGAGGGGCTCACCCATTCCCCGTCCCAGTGAGAAAACAGGAGAAGGATGTGGAGATGGACAGGTTTGTTTGCGCTGAGAGTGAGGGGAGCAGCAGGATCAGGCCTGGGCATAGCAGGGCAGGCATGGTGTGGCTGAAGCCCCGCGGGGCTGTAGCTGCAGGATGCAGCACGGGATGTCACCACCCGTCCCTGCAGAGGGACGGAGTCCCGGGGGGGTGCCAGTGTGTCCCCCTCGGTGTGGGAGACAGCCAGGGGCCGGGCTGGGTCCCTGGGGGTTCAGGGTTGGAGTTCAGAGCAGGGGGGATGCACCAGCACGGAGAGGGGGACCCTGGGGCCGGGCTCTGCTGCCCTTGTCCCTGCTGAACACGGACATCTTTTTCCAGCAACAGCACGCCTGTGCCGCTCAGCCTCCTCGGGGCTGGTGGCAGCAGTTTGGAGGAGCAGAGCATCACCTGGAGGCTCCAGGGCCCCTCCGTGCTGCTGGCAGAGCTCCAGGACCTGGGGACATGCGGCTGGGAGTAGCCAGGGTCGCGGGAAGCTGAGGAGTCCTGGCAGGCAGCAGTGCCTGGCTTCACATTCAGGTCTTGTCAATTTAAATGTTAATTTAGTAACTAAATTAATTTCCAATGTGCCAAGCCCTGCCTGTGTAGGCTGTCCCTTGGGCTCGGCTCTCCACAGGCTCCTGAGGCAGCTCTGGAGCCAGTCCCTCCTGGATTCAGCCTGCTTGGCTTCTTGCTGTGGGAGGGACCCATCCTGCCTGAGCAGAGCAGCTTTTCCATGGATTTGGGGCTCAGGGACCCATCCTGCCTGGGCAGAGCAGCTTTTCCATGGATTTGGGGTTCAGGGTCCCATCCTGCCCGGGCAGAGCAGCAACTCTGAAGCTGAGGAGCCTGAACAATTAGAAGGGATGAAGATCATCTAAAACCAGGGATTTGTAAAGGTCAGAGGTGTGGGAAACAGCCGAGCATAAACGAATACCCAGAGAGACCTGCTGGGGACGGAGCTCTCCCTGCCGTGGTGCCGCCCTGTGCCGGCAGGTGCAGTACCGGGGTTTGCCCACAGGAGGGAGACACTGAGCGCGCCTGTGCTGCCGGCAGGTGCGGCTCCCGTGTTCCGCCACAGGAGGGAGACACTGAGCGCGCCTGTGCTGCCGGCAGGTGCGGCTCCCGTGTTCCGCCCCAGGAGCTCAGCCGAAGCGAGCGGTACCGAGCTCAGCCGAAGCGAACCGAACCGAGCTCGGCCGAAGCGAGCGGCACCGAGCTCAGCCGAAGGCAGCGGCACCGAGCTCAGCCGAAGCGAACCGAACCGAGCTCGGCCGAAGCGAGCGGCACCAAGCTCAGCCGAATGCAGGCGAGCTTAACCGAATCTAATCGAGTATAGGCGATAGAGCCGACTTGAGCCGAACGCACCCGACTTCAGCCGAGTTTTTCCGAACCCTGACGACTTCTGCCGAACTGCCGAACTGTACCGAGCCTTGCCGACTTCTGCCGAGTTTTTCCCTACCCTGACCACTTCTGACGAACTGCCGAACTGTACCGAGCCTTGCCGACTTCTGCCGAGTTTTTCCGAACCCTGAGGACTTCTGCCGAACTGCCGAACTGTACCGAGCCTTGCCGACTTCTGCCGAGTTTTTCCGAACCCTACCGACTTCTGCCGAACTGCCGAACTGTACCGAGCCTTGCCGACTTCTGCCGAGTTTTTCCCAACCCTACCGACTTCTGCCGAACTGCCGAACTGTACCGAGCCTTGCCGACTTCTGCCGAGTTTTTCCCAACCCTGACGACTTCTGACGAACTGCCGAACTGTACCGAGCCTTGCCGACTTCTGCCGAGTTTTTCCCAACCCTGACCACTTCTGCCGAGTTTTTCCCAACCCTGACCACTTCTGCCGAACTGTCCAACGTTACCGAACCCACACGACTTCTGCCGAGTCCTGACCGACCCAGCCGACTTTAACCGAAGCCAGACGAACCGAGCCACTTCAGCCCAACAGACACTAGTTTAGCCCAATCTTGACCACTTTAACCGAGCCCTGCCGACCTCTCCCGAGCCCTGCCGAACATGCCCGCTTCTACCGAACACACGCGACTTCAGCCCATTCCTCGCCAACACACGCCACTTTACCGAACCCACGCGAACCCACACCAGTGTCCCCAGTGCTCCGCCTGGGCACTTCTCCTGTGCGCTGCTCCATCCTGCTATTGCTGATGGGGGCTGGAAAAGCCCTTCCCCTCCTTGAGGCAGAGTCCCGGGGCTCTGCAAGCTGCCCCTTGCGAGAGAACACGCAGCAAAATGTCTTTCCTTCTCCATAACCATGGAATGGTTTGGCTTGGAAGGGATCTTAAAGCTCCTCCAGTGCCACCCCTGTCCACAGACCAGGTTGCTCCAAGCCCCGTCCAAGCTGGCCTTGGACACTTCCAAGGTGATTCAGGCCGGAGAATCTCCAAATGCTGCTTTCATCAATTCTTGTGTAGCAAATATTAGTAAAAAGAGAAGCCGAGAGAGGAAACAAAATGAGCAGGACAGTGATGAAATGGGAAGGAAAACTCTTTTTCCAGTGACTCGCAGATGAGCCAGCCCTGAAGTCTTCAGGCTTCACCCAAACTGTCCCCATCGAACCATCCACCCGATTTCTGGCTCTAAAAAGTGTTTTCTATTGGAGATCCTGCTGATTTCAGCAAGATTGCTCTCCTGACAAAACCCAGACACTTCATTTATTTCAGAACTGGGCTTTGGGGGAAAAATTCTCAGAAATAATGAATTTGTTAGCACATCCCTGACACAGCAACACTGCTGCAAGCCCCGAGCCACAGCTGCAGCTGGAGCAGGGTAAGAGATTTCCTCCTCTCTCCACCCGTGAGCAGGGAGCTCATTTTTAGTCGCGTTCCAGAGGCACAGAGCAGAGTGCCGCCGTGAAAATCCCGTCTGAGCGCTATCGATCCGTTCCCACGCAATCGCTTCCGTCCCACAGGTTTCTAAACGACAGTGCACCGCGGTCGGGGGGGAATAAAGCCCCGACTGCCTCCTCTAATTGAGCATTAGGCTGATGAGCAAACGCTGCCACCAGCGGGAGAAAAAACCTGCCCACGCCTGCCTGGCTGTGCCTGCCCTGCATTGACCTTCCGAACGCAGAGGATTTCCAATAAAATAAAGGGATAATATTCGGGAAATATTCGGAGGAAGCTGACACGGAGTGACTTCAGAAGACCGCTTCTCCTCAGCAGTTGCCAAAGTGCAGAGTATTTAAAATCCCAGAATTCCCCACCATTAGCAGATGCCTCCAGAGACCAAAGCCCAGCTGAACCCCTTCGGCACAAAGAGCCCACTCATTTCCAATCAATTTCATTGCACCGGATTCAAATCCCCCTCTGGATTTTAGCCGCTCAGACCCTGGCCCCAGCAGTGCCAGTCGTCCTCAGTGGGACAGGAGGTCAGCCTGGCTTGGATGTTGTCTCCAGCCTCGAAGGAGCGGGTCTGAAGAGGGTTTTGGGGGACGGAAAGTTGCCAGTGCTGCTGTGGGTCTTTCCTGGCATGGCCTGAGGGCTGAGCAAGACCATTTTTAACCAACTCTGCTTTACTCACAGGCATCACGTTAGAGCCACTTCGAACAGCTACCACTCTGTGTGTCCCTGATCCCGTCTTTACCGACGAGCAGCATCATTCCCTGGCAGTTCCTGCTGGTGTCCCAGTCCGGCGGCTCCTGGTCAGTGCATTTACGGCACCAGGAGCAGCAGGAGGAGGAATCCAGTTGGAAGTCTGGTGCAGGTACAGAACAACATCCTGTTCTTTGTAGACGGCACAGCAACGCAGGTGGAGATCGATGTGATCTTGGAAAATCTCCAGCTCTGGGGTGGATATTCCGTAATATTATTTAAGAATAGCTAAAAAAAACTGGTAATCTCATCAACGTTTGGTGATGAGTGTCTGCACTTAAGACCTGTGAGCCTTTTTCCCCGCCAAGACTCCTAATTAATCCTCTCTCTTTATAACTTGCTTAGAAAGTGTGTGTTCTTAGTTTGCTTTCTTCCATCTTTTAATCAGCACAACAATCTAAAAGTAGTGTTGAAATGGTTGACGCATCTAAATGTTACTTAATAGCACCCTGAAAGTCTAATTTCATTGCGCTGGCTTTGCTTTTTTCCCTAATACAAGTCACCGATTACAAGAGAAATAATAGAAAAAGTGTTGTGTAAGTTCAAATTGTTTCTTTGGCTACTGAAGATTATTATTAGTAATGGAGAGCGGAAGTCATAAATACAAATAGCTGTAGAAAAAGACAATAATCTGTTCATTCTGTAGTAAACAAGTCAGGCTTTTTAAAATTTGCAAAGTCACGTGAGAATTACTATGGCCTGTTTGTAAGATACAGTGCCAGAATTTGTTTTAGGATGAAGCTGAAGCCAAGCACTGCACTTACAAAAGGTTTAGAGTCACTTTTTACACTCACAAACTGGTACCACCAATCTGTTCTGCAAGAGAGGCATTTTCATTTTATTGAGGGGAAGTGAGAGCGGGGAATATTTGGCGCCACATCCTTCTCTTGTTTTCCTTTGGGATGCCATTTTTTAGTAGAGTTCCTGCTTGGTGACTTGTTAGTGCAAATAGGTATTTGTAGCATTAGCTACTTAAGCACTGACTGGTTCTTTTCTTCTGTGGAATTACATTGATTGACTTGAGCTTCTCCCTTAGCTGGGGACACTAATTAGGGTTTCAGGAGGCTCAAATTAAGGTCGACTTCTGTGCAGTTGCAAGGGAAATGTTGACGCTGATTTTTTCTGCCTTACCAGGTATTATTACCCAAATGTCCGAGACCAGCTGGTTGCCAAAGGGGCCTTGCCTTTGTCACGGCTCTGTGCCATGGTGACTATGCAGCATCATGAAGAAATCGGGGTACAAACTTTTAATCGTCCCTTGGTCCCCCGGACTGATTCCTCAGAGGAATTTCATCTGCGCTCTTCAGGTGAGGAAGGCTTGTGGGCTTTCACTTCATGTGGTAAAGCCAGGCTCAGGGAGGGAAACCTCAGAGCAGCACATCAGTGTTTGATGGTGTGTTAGCAAAGGACAAAGGAAATGGCCTCTAGCTGTGCTAGGGGGGTTTAGGTTGGATATTAGGGAAAATTTCTTCCCCAAAGGGCTGTCCAGTCCTGGCACGGACTGCCCTGGCCACGGTGGAGTTCCCATCCCTGGCAGGATTTAACAGCTGTGCGGATGTGGCACTTGGGCGCGTGGGATAGTGGTGGCCTTGCCAGTGCTGGAGGAGCCGTTGAACTCCATGATTTGATGGGTCTTTTCCATCCAAACCAATTCTCTGATTCTGTGCAAAATTCCGTAAAAATAAAGTCTTTGTTTCCAGGGCAAATAAAAATATGTATTTGTGTTGGCAAGTGAAACCGACCAGGAGTGGCTTTCCTCCCAGCTTTCACTATCACCATAACAAGTGAAAAATGAGTGATTAAACCCGGGCGACCCCCAAATGCCCAAAAAGTTTTCAAAAGCCCTCTCTGTGTTTTTAACTGCTACACTGCCAGGAAGCCCCAGCATGTAGTTAAGCTTCCCGTGTAAGGTGGGGAAGGAGGATCTGAAGAAGAGCTACATCGGGTAACTAGAGATGTCTCTTGTTTGGAATACAACAAACATCAGCTCCGGGAAGACCACAAGGAATTCTGAGGCAGCTTCTTGGGAAAAAGTGGCAGTAAAATAAGGTGGGACTGGCCAGGGAGGTCAGTGTGCTTCAGTTGTTTTGTAAGATGCACGTGCAGTAGCAGAAAGCAATAGTGTTGTTTGTTGCAGCAGCTCTCGGAAGATCTTGAGACTGCAGCTCTATGAAAAGGCGGTGCTGGAATGCCCGGGGAGGTGTGTTTGGAGCTCGGGCAGCGCTCGGAGCGCCCACGGGAGCGTGCAGTGCCGGGGGATGGCCACAGGAGGGAGACACTGAGCGCGTCCTGTATTACCGGCAGGGTGCAGTACCGGACTTTCACCACAGGAGGGAGACGCTGAGCCCACGTTTTTAGGAACACTCTCGTTAAGAGAGCAAGTTTTGTATTAAGAGGTGCAGCTAAATATTGATCACGTCGGCTGTACCTGCACGAAGAGCTGAGCATTTCTTTTCTTCCTTTCGCTCATTTAAAGGTGTTGATGGTGCCCGATGGCAAGGATTTTGTAGCTGAGGGCTCTGGGCCCCCCAGTTCTTGCAAAGTGTATTTAAACTGCAAACTGCTCAGCACTGAGGAGGCAAGGAGATCCGCTGTCGTCTGCGGCACAACGCAGCCTGCCTCTCTTTTTTCTCAGGCAAGTCACACATTTTCCATTTCACACTGATTGAAGCGTGGTATTCCCCACTGACAAACACATTTCGTAGTTAAGTTACCTCTGTGTACAGAGAAACATCTCTGCTTGGCTCTGTCCAATGCACATTGAATTTTCAACCTCTATCTCTAAGAAGCAGTATTCTTTAGACTGGAATAAAGTAGACACACCAGAATGTTCTGTACTTAGCTAATATTTTCCAGTGTATTCTGTGTACTGATTCTGCTTTAAATGCTTTCAGGTGATGCCTTTTTCATTGACTTCCAGACACTTGGAGTGGCTGAAGAACAATGTAATGATTATTGAAGCATGGAACGAGCTGGGAAGCCCTGGCTGTGACAAATTGCTGGGATTAGTGAAACTCCCTCTGCATCAGTTTTACATCTCGTTCAAGTAAACTTTTTCCCCCCCCCCCATATTTTATTGGGTTGGGACGCTCCTAACTGAAGCTCAGAAAAAGAAGTCGGGGATGGCGTGTGAGGGTTGTGTGGGAGGGTTCTTAGTTATCCTTTTGTTGGAGGTTGGGGGGGGGAAGTGGAATTTTTCCCATTCTGTTGCTAGGCAAGTAACGATCGGTACTTAGAGGACATTTTACTCTCACAAAAGAGACAAAGACTTTTTTGGCTGGGCGGGCACGGGAACAAGAGATAGCAAGACTTGATAACGACACACGGACTCGCTCACAAGTCTCGGAGGAGACAGCAGTGGAAGGAACGGCTCTCCGTTTTTTTGGCTGCGACTGCAGGAAAAGAAAAGCCCGGCTTTGCACTAGTTTTTCTCTACCTGGTGGGTGAGTTCTCGGGGCACGGGACTCCAATCATCTCTTCCCCTCCGGGAGGGTGCATCTCCCAGCTGCACTGCAGCGGAACGGGACCCCCGCCTGCCACCACCCCGCGCCCTGCCTGCTGCCCCGCACCCTGCCTGCCCCAACTGCGGAGTTTCCTGCCGCCTCCTCTGCTGGCTGGCCCGGGTGGGCTGACCCGGCCGCTCCATCTCCCGGCTCTGGGCTCTCTGCTGCGCCCCCCGTCCATCTGCGCTCCACCCTGCTCCAGCCCGTCGGCCATTACGCGCGACACAGATCCAACCTCGCGGCACAGCGCCATCTGCAGCTTCCCGGGAGTCATCGCACCTGTCCGGCTGGTCTAGGAGCCCAACAGCGTCCCTGCTGGCCGTGACCGTGACTGCACCAACCGAGAACGTGCCTGACAGTCCAGGGACATTTGCCACCGAGTTTTTTTGGTTTTGTTTACTGTTTTTCTTTACCTTGTTTACTGTTTTTTGTTACTGATTGTTTACCTCAGTATAGATACTAGTAAAAAAACTCTTATTCCTTTTCCCATACCTTTGCCTGAGAGCCCTTGATTCTAAAGTTATAATAATTCGGAGGGAAGGGGATTCACATTCTCTGTTCTAAGGAAGGTTCCCACCTTCCTAAACAGACACCTGTCTATCAAACGAAGACAGATTTTGGCGCCCAACGTGGGGCTCGAGGGCATTGAGGGAAAAAAAAAAAAAGGGTGCAAAAGGAATAACAGTTTCTGGGAGACCCATTTTTAGTGTGCTGAACATAGAAACCTCACTAAGTGACACCATGTGGTCTAGCATACCTTGGTCTGGCTGGCACATTCTCGTGGCCACGGTTTTCCCATTTGCAGCTCCCTATCTAAACATGGGTCCTATAACTAAGGCTATAGTGGCTGTTATCCAGTTCTCACAATGGGTCAATAAGGTGAGGAATCTATGGATTTTCCATTTCCTTTGGACGGCGGTCACTTGGTTACAGGGCTTTAACACCGTGCGTACATGTTTTTGGAGTCTGTTTGGTAATGGTACCTTTTGTGACGAGACGACACTAGGGGAAGATTTTTCTCAACCCTTCACCCATCTCTTTGGGCCTACCCTACCAGGGCTCAGAGGGTTCATATACTCTCTAAATACCAATGATGTCGTACTGTGGCTGGTGTTGCTGATGGGCCTGTTCAACTTTGCATTCCAAGTGAGAGGGGAAAAGATACATCAGGTGTTGAAAGAATATACTTCCTCAGCTGGTGGGAAGCCCTCTCCTTGCCCAACAGGGGAAGAGTTAGATGGTGCAGCAGCGGAACCCACGGACATTACAACCGTCCAGGTTCCAGCTGAACCTCAAGGGCAGTCACAGTCAGCAGCAGTTGCTCCTGTACAGCGGAGGAAGTATAAGACCAAATCGGTACGCCCAGTTGATGATGATGGGGAACCAGGGCCTTCACAACCCGCAGGGGAGCCTGGGCCTATAATCATCACCGAGTCCCTGCCATACGACACTATCCGTA
This sequence comes from Acanthornis magna, assembly GCA_036785705.1. NCBI lineage: Eukaryota > Metazoa > Chordata > Aves > Passeriformes > Acanthizidae > Acanthornis > Acanthornis magna. Next base: position 369,308 of record JAWUZG010000628.1, on the reverse strand, counting down.
ATCTGCACGATGACATTGTGCGGCGGAAGGGCGAGGCTTTCTCAACCTGGTTACTTCGGGTTTGGGACCGCATGGGCCCAGGCGTGCAGCTGGATGGTAATGAGGCCAGGAATTTGGGTTCCGTGGCCCTGGACGCGGGTGTTGAAAAGGTGTTCGTGAGGGAGGCGGGACCCATTTCTCTCTGGGAGAGGCTTTTAATGAGTGTAAGAGAGAGGTTTGTTCACAAAGACAGAATGCAGGAGAACTACCGTAGATTGCCCTGGAAGACCGTTGAGGAAGCGATCCAACGGCTGAGAGAAGTGGCAGTACAGGAGGTGCTTTTTGGGAGGGATGGACAGCACGAAAATGATCCTGACAAGGTCAGATGCACAGGGCAAATGTTGTGGAACCTGGCAAGTCTAGGGCCAACCCAATATGCCACCTACATTGCAATGTTTAATGCCGATGACAACCGTGAGACAGTGGGCTCTGTAGCTGACAAGCTCAGGCATTATGCAAGTGTGATCAATGGCCCATTGCAGGCTCAGATCTCTGCTGTGGTTAAGGAGTTGAAGGAAGAGATGAGGGAGATCAGGGAGGAGGTGAGGAAAAACAGTGTGGCACCAGTGAGAGTCACAGGCCCCAACACTGGAGCCCAACGTCCTCCAGCTAGAGAAAGAGGGTACACCCCACGAGCTGAGTTGTGGTTCTTTCTGCATGACCATGGGGAAGACATGAAAAGGTGGGATGGGAAGCCCACCTCTGTCCTGGCAGAACGGGTGCGTCAGCTTAAGGAGGGCAACGCTAGCCGAGGGGGTTCTGCCAGAGCCAAGGTAGCCTCAGCTTCCTGTAGCCAACCTGCTGAGTACAACAGAAGGGAAAATGTTGTGTCAGATTCCCTTGACGGTGGAATGCATGCTCAGGAAGGGAATGATAACCAGGGCTAGAGGGGCCCTGCCTCTAGCCAGGTAGAGGCATGGGAAAACCGTGTCTTTTGGACTGTGTGGATTCGATGGCCTGGTACATCAGAGCCACAAAAATATGAAGCATTAGTTGATACAGGTGCGCAGTGTACCTTAATGCCATCGGGACATGTTGGGGCTGAACCCATTTCTATTGCTGGGGTGACAGGGGGATCACAAGAGTTGACGCTGGTGGAAGCCGAGGTGAGCCTGACTGGGAAGGAGTGGCAGAAACATCCCATTGTGACTGGTCCAAAGGCCCCGTGTATTCTGGGCATAGACTTCCTCCGGAATGGCTATTTCAAAGACCCGAAAGGACTCAGGTGGGCTTTTGGAATAGCTGCTGTTGAGGCAGAGGGCGTTAGGCAATTGAACACCTTGCCTGGACTGTCAGAGAACCCTTCTGCAGTTGGACTCTTGAAGGAGGAGGAACAACATGTACCAATTGCCACCTCGACAGTGCACCGCCGGCAGTACCGAACGAATCGAGATGCTGTGATTCCCATCCACAAGCTGATCCGTGAGCTGGAGAGCCAAGGGGTGGTCAGCAAGGCCCACTCACCCTTCAACAGCCCCATCTGGCCTGTGCGCCGATCTGATGGAGACTGGAGATTGACTGTGGACTATCGTGCCTTGAACGAGGTGACTCCACCGCTGAGCGCTGCCGTGCCAGACATGCTGGAGCTCCAGTATGAACTGGAGTCCAAAGCAGCAAAGTGGTACGCCACTATTGACATTGCAAATGCATTTTTCTCCATTCCTCTGGCAGCAGAGTGCAGGCCTCAGTTTGCTTTCACCTGGAGGGGCGTGCAGTACACCTGGAACCGACTGCCCCAGGGGTGGAAACACAGTCCCACCATCTGCCACGGACTGATCCAGGCTGCACTGGAAAAGGGTGAGGCTCCAGAACATCTGCAGTACATCGATGACATCATTGTGTGGGGGGACACAGCAGAAGAAGTGTTTGAGAAAGGAGAGAAAATCATCCAGATTCTTCTGGAAGCCGGTCTCGCCATCAAAAGGAGCAAAGTCAAGGGGCCTGCCAAAGAGATCCAGTTCCTGGGAGTGAAGTGGCAAGATGGACGGCGTCAGATTCCCACCGAAGTCATCAATAAAATCACAGCGATGTCCCCACCAACCAACAAGAAGGAGACACAAGCTTTCCTAGGTGCCATAGGCTTCTGGAGGATGCACATCCCTGAGTACAGCCAGATTGTGAGCCCTCTCTACCTACTGACATGCAAGAAGAATGATTTCCGCTGGGGCCCTGAACAACAACAAGCCTTCGCCCAGATCAAGCAAGAGATCGCTCATGCGGTAGCCCTTGGCCCAGTCAGGACAGGACCAGAAGTGAAGAATGTGCTCTACTCTGCAGCCGGGGGCAACGGTCTGTCCTGGAGCCTTTGGCAGAAGGTGCCTGGTGAGACTCGAGGTCGTCCACTGGGATTCTGGAGCCGAAGCTACAGAGGGTCCGAAGCCAACTACACTCCCACAGAGAAGGAAATTCTGGCAGCCTATGAAGGCGTCCAAGCCGCCTCAGAAGTTATTGGCACGGAAGCACAACTTCTTCTTGCACCCCGACTACCGGTGCTGGGGTGGATGTTCAAGGGAAAGGTTCCCTCTACCCACCATGCCACCGATGCCACGTGGAGTAAATGGATTGCCCTCATCACGCAGCGCGCCCGTATTGGAAGCCCGAATCGCCCTGGGATCTTGGAAATAATTACAAATTGGCCCGAAGGTGAAAACTTTGGTCTCACCGATGAAGAGGAGCAGGAACAGGTGACTCGCGCAGAGGAAGCTCCACCATACAACCAACTGCCGCAAGATGAAACATGCTACGCTCTCTTCACTGATGGTTCCTGTCGCATTGTGGGGGCAAACCGAAAATGGAAAGCAGCTGTATGGAGCCCCACACGGCAGGTCGCAGAGGCTACAGAAGGAGAAGGTGGATCAAGCCAACTTGCCGAACTCAAAGCCGTTCAGCTGGCCCTGGACATTGCTGAAAGAGAGAAGTGGCCAAAGCTGTACCTGTACACTGATTCATGGATGGTAGCCAATGCTCTGTGGGGTTGGTTGGAAAGGTGGAAAAAGGCCAACTGGCAACGTAGAGGAAGACCAATCTGGGCTGCTGACGAATGGCGAGACATTGCCAGTCGGGTAGAGAAGCTACCTGTGAAAGTCCGTCATGTGGATGCCCATGTCCCCAAGAGCCGAGCTAATGAGGAACACCGAAACAATGAACAGGTAGATCAGGCTGCAAAAATACAGGTGTCACAGGTAGATTTAGATTGGCAGCACAAAGGAGAGTTGTTCCTAGCCCGATGGGCCCATGATGCCTCAGGCCATCAGGGCAGAGATGCCACCTATAAGTGGGCACGAGACCGAGGGGTGGATCTAACTATGGACTGTATCTCCCAGGTGATCCATAACTGTGAGACATGCGCTGCCATCAAGCAAGCCAAGCGGGTGAAACCCCTGTGGTATGGGGGAAGGTGGACCAAATATAAGTATGGGGAGGCCTGGCAGATCGATTACATCACACTGCCTCAAACCCGCCACGCCAAGCGCTACGTGCTCACAATGGTAGAGGCCACCACTGGGTGGCTGGAGACCTACCCTGTACCTCATGCCACTGCCCGCAACACCATCCTGGGCCTTGAAAGGCAAGTCCTTTGGAGGCATGGTACCCCTGAGAGAATTGAGTCGGACAACGGGACTCATTTCAAAAATAGCCTCATAAACACCTGGGCTAAGGAACATGGCATTGAGTGGGTGTACCACATTCCTTATCATGCACCTGCTGCTGGTAAAGTAGAGCGATGCAACGGCCTGCTAAAAACCACCTTGAAGGCTTTAGGTGGGGGGACTTTCAAAAATTGGGAACAGCATTTAGCCAAGGCCACCTGGCTAGTTAACACCCGAGGCTCCACCAACAGGGCTGGCCCTGCCCAATCTGAACCCTTGCAAACAGCAGACGGGGATAAGGTTCCAGTAGTGCAAATGAGAGGCATGCTGGGGAAAACTGTTTGGATTAATTCTGCCTTGAGCAAAGATAGACCCACCCGTGGGGTTGTCTTTGCTCAAGGACCAGGGTGTACCTGGTGGGTGATGCAAGAGGATGGAGAGACACGATGCATACCTCAGGGAGACCTCAGTTGGGGTTGAACTGCCCATAACACGGTGCCTGTATGCATATCTGTATGTGTATATTCAGAGTAATGCTTGTATGTATATAGTTTAAAGGCTTAAGTTCAATGTAATATGTTGGAATGGAAAAAATTCGGGGTGGATAATGTTGGAGGTTGGGGGGGGGAAGTGGAATTTTTCCCATTCTGTTGCTAGGCAAGTAACGATCGGTACTTAGAGGACATTTTACTCTCACAAAAGAGACAAAGACTTTTTTGGCTGGGCGGGCACGGGAACAAGAGATAGCAAGACTTGATAACGACACACGGACTCGCTCACAAGTCTCGGAGGAGACAGCAGTGGAAGGAACGGCTCTCCGTTTTTTTGGCTGCGACTGCAGGAAAAGAAAAGCCCGGCTTTGCACTAGTTTTTCTCTACCTGGTGGGTGAGTTCTCGGGGCACGGGACTCCAATCATCTCTTCCCCTCCGGGAGGGTGCATCTCCCAGCTGCACTGCAGCGGAACGGGACCCCCGCCTGCCACCACCCCGCGCCCTGCCTGCTGCCCCGCACCCTGCCTGCCCCAACTGCGGAGTTTCCTGCCGCCTCCTCTGCTGGCTGGCCCGGGTGGGCTGACCCGGCCGCTCCATCTCCCGGCTCTGGGCTCTCTGCTGCGCCCCCCGTCCATCTGCGCTCCACCCTGCTCCAGCCCGTCGGCCATTACGCGCGACACAGATCCAACCTCGCGGCACAGCGCCATCTGCAGCTTCCCGGGAGTCATCGCACCTGTCCGGCTGGTCTAGGAGCCCAACAGCGTCCCTGCTGGCCGTGACCGTGACTGCACCAACCGAGAACGTGCCTGACAGTCCAGGGACATTTGCCACCGAGTTTTTTTGGTTTTGTTTACTGTTTTTCTTTACCTTGTTTACTGTTTTTTGTTACTGATTGTTTACCTCAGTATAGATACTAGTAAAAAAACTCTTATTCCTTTTCCCATACCTTTGCCTGAGAGCCCTTGATTCTAAAGTTATAATAATTCGGAGGGAAGGGGATTCACATTCTCTGTTCTAAGGAAGGTTCCCACCTTCCTAAACAGACACCTGTCTATCAAACGAAGACACCTTTATAGCCAAAGGCATTTTTGCCTTGCCAAGCTTCCTATAGCCCTTTCCTACAGAGAGCAGGGTGTGAGTTACACTGTCCTTGTCCAGAAGTGCAGATAGAGCGTGAGAAATAAAGTCACTGTGCTGCATCGGGGTCGGTGCCTGCTTCACTTGTGGTCCTGTGACAGAACAAAACCAGAAGAAATCCAAGTGACTACAGAGGAAAATGAAGTGTGGCTTTCCATCAGTGATTTTCCAAGACTATGACCGATTGGGTTTGCCCCTAGTTCTTCATAGCCTTTGAAAATAAACTGCAAAGCCCAGCAGAATCAGTTTCCACAGCAGTAAAGCATTTTCACAGTCATGGATATTACTACTTCATTAGTTCTGCAGCACTAAATCAAAGGAGGAAAGGTAAAAGAATATGTTTGCAGCTAGTTGTTCCTGGCTAGTGGAAACATACCTTTCCTTTGCTAAGGCTCGGAATATTTACCAGTCGCAATGGCAGCCTTGTCCCAAGACGAAAACACAGTATTTTCATGAAAACCTCTGCTCTTTCGGTGAACTTTGGTGACAGTAGCACACAGGTAACTGGCACCCCACGCTACAGATGCGCAAGTCATGAAATTTCCCCTTAGTAACTGAGTAAAAAACATCTGTCCCTCTAAGCGAGAGTTAGTGTCAGCAGTCTTATCGCTTCAAATACTGTAAGATAAAGCCCAGTTTGTGTGTTAGCAGCTAGGCAGCCTGAAGGCAGACACCCATCCGCACAAACCGTGCCCTGCCACGGACTCTATTGCGAGGAAACAAAACCGGGTCAGTGGGACAAGCTATGCAACACTTTCCCTGTGCTGGATTAGCACCTACTACTCCACAATACTTACATTTATTGACCTTCAACTTGCTTCCGTCTACTGGAATCGGATCTATGTAATCCCAGTAATATTCATAAGACCAGAAATACTCAGAGGAGTTTGTTCTGTTAGCCATGTCAGTGGTGCATTTTAAGGCAGCCCAGAACTCTGACCCACCGCTTTGCTTCACTGTACTTCAGCGCCCTCAGAAAGAGAATTGCAAACTGATGCCTGTGCCAATCGCTCTGGGGTCCTGCAGCTCTCAAGGACTGCCTTGGAACTGAAAACATCTAGTGGCAATGAGTATTAATGTACGGCAGGGATGGAAGAGCAGCCCTGAAAATGCAAACCTTGCTTCCTGCCGGGCACTCACGTTATTCCTCAGGATGTTTTAAACTGAGATGGGTGTCACATCACCTAGGGATGGGGTGGACAAGTGCCAGCTGGGTCACAAACCCTTCCCTCAGAGCAGCGCACTGTTCCTGGGAGCTCCTGAGCACAGCTGGGCTGAAAGACATTCCTGAATGCATCCTGATGGAAAGGGCTGAGGGCTGGAGGGGCCACACAAGGACCGGCTGACGGAATTGGTCTATTCAGCCTGCAGGAGACTGAGATCAGACCTCACCGGGGTCTGCGGCTCCTCCCGAGGGGCAGCTCCCATCTCTGCTCCCTGGGACGGTGACAGGAGCCAGGGAAGGGCTGGAGCTGTGCCAGGGAAGGTTTAGGTTGGATATCAGGGAAAGATTCTTCCCCCAGAGGGTGCTGGGCACTGCCCAGGCTCCCCAGGGAATGGGCACGGCCCCGAGGCTACCACAGCTCCAGGAGCGTTTGGACAACGCTGCCAGGGATGCACAGGGTGGGATTGTTCGGGTGTCTGTCTGTGCAGGGCCAGGGGTTGGACTGGATGATCCCTGTTTGTCCCTTCTTCCTCGGGAGAGTCTCTGAATTAGATGTACTCGATAAAACGCCTCACAGCAAAAGGATGTGCGGGAACAAGGACACACTGCTCGCGGATCCGAGGCTCTCACGGGGCGGATACGCCCTGCGGGCAGTGCGGTGCGGAGCGGTGCGGAGCGGTGCGGGGCGGAGGCGGAGCGGAGGCGGAGCGGAGCCCGGGCGGGGCGGTGCGGAGGCGGTGCGGGCGGGCTCCGGGCGCAGTTCCGGGGCGGTGTCTCCCGTCACTGCCGCTCCCTCGGCGGGCGATTCGAAGGCCATGTCGGGCGCGGCTGGCGGTGGCTCGGCGGGCGGCCGGGCCGCGCTGTCGCCGTGCCCGGAGCTGGAGCGCTCGCTGTCGCTGCTGGAGCCGGGCGGCGGCCGGGCCGAGGAGCAGCAGCGGGCGGGCGCGGAGCCCATGCCCATGGTGTTCATGTGCGCCGGCTGCAGGCGGCCCGTGGGCGACACCTCGAGCTGGGTGCTCAGTGACGAGGAGGGCGGCTGCATCCTGCTGCGCAGTGAGTGCCAGCCCGGCGCGTCCCCGCGGGCACCGCCGGCGCCCCTCCGTCCCTCCTTCCCTCCCTCCCTCCCTCCCTCTGCAGGTGCGGCCGCCAGCGTCGCCGTGGAGCCGGAGCGGAAGGTTTCCGAGATCCCCGGCGAGTGCGGATGGTGAGGGCCCGTCCCGGCCGGGCACGGTGCCGGGGCAGTCGGGGGGTCCCGGGGAAGGCGCTGAGGACGAGCCCCGGAAAGGGCCCGGAGTGCCCGTGTGCCCCCGAACACTTCTTTGGGGTGCTCTGAACAAAGGGCTTATGGCCTAAGGGAGAGGGACTTCTCCACAGACGTGTGCCGATAGACAGGGGGAATGGCCTTAAGATGAAGGAGGGCGGGTTTCGATGAAATCTTAGGAAGAAATTGTTCCCTGCGAGGGTGGGGATGCCCTGGCACAGGTTGCTCAGGGAAGCTGTGGCTGCCCCTGGATCCCTGCAAGTGTCCAAGGCCAGGTTGGACAGGGCTCGGAGGACCCTGGGATAGCGGAAGGTGTGGTGTCCCTGCCCGTGGCACACCTGGGGTGCAATGGGATGAGCTCTAAGGTGCCTTCCGTAATATTGTGATTCTATCGGCCTTGCTGAGGTCAGCCAGCCTGAGGAGCTGTTGCGAATGCTGGATGAGTGCTCCTAATAGACGCCGTGTCAAGCAAGAGTGAATGCTCTAAAAAATTCTAATGCATGTTTTTGTGGGTTTGTTTTTTTTTGCAAAGGGATGGGGAGAGGTACTTCCAAGCTGCTGTGTTCCTGAAGCAGCTTCACCCCCGGCCCTGCAGGTCCCAGCCACCCGTCAGCCCCAGGAACACCTCCACCAGCAGGGCAGGTCTCAGGGCATCCACAGGAGGAGGCTCTGAACAGCCTCTGGTTCCCAGGCCCTGTCCAAGGGGCACATGGATATTCCCCGGAGCCCAGCTCAGCTTTTGGGGCAAGGGTTTGGCTCAAGAAGACAGAAGCAAGAGGACGGCATTAAGACTATGGAGGGAATATTTTATGACTTCTAACACTTCATTCAGCAAAATCCACATAGCAATACACAGAAACTCTTCAGAAAAGTGCAAATGCTCGCTTTGTATTTGTAATAAGCCCAAGTTGTCACCTCCAGCCCCCTCCTTGCTGCTGGGGACAGGGCAGAGCTCAGCAAAGAGCCCCCATCTCCCAGAAATAGCCCAACGTGGCCAATTAGGAGCATCCATAGGTAAATAGGAAGAATCCTTACTAATCCCACTTTCTTTGGCAGGGCACAGGAGACACCTCTGAAGCAGAGGAAGGACAACAGAGGCCTGTCCTGGGTGTGGAGGTCCCGAAGCTGCCCAGTGTCTTAAGTGAACCCTGCCAAGGACGGAAATCCACTTCTGAGGGGCTTTTTTTCCCCTGTGCAACCCCTTCCCTGCTGTCAGGAACTCGACCGGGCTTTGTTTGTGCCTCAGTTGCCCCAAGGCATAAGGGTACCATCCCCAGCGTGCTCTTCCTAAAGCAATCCATGAAGAGCAGAGAGGTATTTTTCCTCCCTCCGAAGGTTTGGGTTAATTCGTGAGAGCGGAGGAGGAGGAGGGTGAGGGTGAAGGAGCCTGGAGTGACGGTTCTCGGGGGTGAAGCTGCTTGGGGAGAATGGATTACCATTAATTCCGTTTTAATGTCAGGACGAGGCAGCTGGTGGCTGATGTCCTTCCCTGCCCCAGTGCAGGAGCATCAGCCCCGCGCTCGGCGGTGACAAGGGCGACGCTCGAGCTCAGTTCTTGTGGCACCGCGTCCGCGGGGCCACGGGACGCGCTCAGTGTGTCCCTCCTGTGGCCAGGCCCCGGTACTGCAGCTGCCGGCACAGGGCGGTGCCGCAGCAGAACGAGTCCATCCCCAGCAGGGCTGGCAGTTTATTGGTTTATGCTCGGCGCTTTCCCACACCTCTGACCTTTACAAATCCCTGGCTTTAGATGATCTTCATCCCTTCTAATTGTTCAGGCTCCTCAGCCTCAGAGATGCTGCTCTGCCCGGGGACCCAAATCCATGGAATTTCCATGTGCCACTTGGACAGGGCCTGGGAACCAGAGGCTGTTCAGAGCCTCCTCCTGTGGATGGCCCTGAGACCTGTCCTGCTGGTGGAGGTGTTCCTGGGGCTGACGGGTGGCTGGGACCTGCAGGGCCGGGGGTGAAGCTGCTTCAGGAACACAGCAGCTTGGGAGGAGCTGGCAGAGGGAGAGAGGATTGTTCCTGTGTCCCTTCGGGGACAGCTGCAGGGTCTGCCCTGTGAGCTCCTGGGCACCAGTGGTTGTTTTATGTGCCACAGCTGTTAGCCCTGAGCCCCTCTCCTCCTCCCAGTTCACCAGAATTACCTCCCAATTCCAGCGCAACCTCTGCAGGTGGTGCTTCCTAGGGAGGGGCTCACCCATTCCCCGTCCCAGTGAGAAAACAGGAGAAGGATGTGGAGAGGGACAGGTTTGTTTGCGCTGAGAGCGAGGGGAGCAGCAGGATCAGGCCTGGGCATAGCAGGGCAGGCATGGTGTGGCTGAAGCCCCGCGGGGCTGTAGCTGCATGATGCAGCACGGGATGTCACCACCCGTCCCTGCAGAGGGACGGAGTCCCGGGGGGGTGCCAGTGTGTCCCCCTCGGTGTGGGAGACAGCCAGGGGCCGGGCTGGGTCCCTGGGGGTTCAGGGTTGGAGTTCAGAGCAGGGGGGATGCACCAGCACGGAGAGGGGGACCCTGGGGCCGGGCTCTGCTGCCCTTGTCCCGCTGAACACGGACATCTTTTTCCAGCAACAGCACGCCTGTGCCGCTCAGCCTCCTCGGGGCTGGTGGCAGCAGTTTGGAGGAGCAGAGCATCACCTGGAGGCTCCAGGGCCCCTCCGTGCTGCTGGCAGAGCTCCAGGACCTGGGGACATGCGGCTGGGAGTAGCCAGGGTCGCGGGAAGCTGAGGAGTCCTGGCAGGCAGCAGTGCCTGGCTTCACATTCAGGTCTTGTCAATTTAAATGTTAATTTAGTAACTAAATTAATTACCAATGTGCCAAGCCCTGCCTGTGTAGGCTGTCCCTTGGGCTCGGCTCTCCACAGGCTCCTGAGGCAGCTCTGGAGCCAGTCCCTCCTGGATTCAGCCTGCTTGGCTTCTTGCTGTGGGAGGGACCCATCCTGCCTGAGCAGAGCAGCTTTTCCATGGATTTGGGGCTCAGGGACCCATCCTGCCTGGGCAGAGCAGCTTTTCCATGGATTTGGGGTTCAGGGTCCCATCCTGCCCGGGCAGAGCAGCAACTCTGAAGCTGAGGAGCCTGAACAATTAGAAGGGATGAAGATCATCTAAAACCAGGGATTTGTAAAGGTCAGAGGTGTGGGAAACAGCCGAGCATAAACGAATACCCAGAGAGACCTGCTGGGGACGGAGCTCTCCCTGCCGTGGTGCCGCCCTGTGCCGGCAGGTGCAGTACCGGGGTTTGCCCACAGGAGGGAGACACTGAGCGCGCCTGTGCTGCCGGCAGGTGCGGCTCCCGTGTTCCGCCACAGGAGCTCAGCCGAAGCGAGCGGTACCGAGCTCAGCCGAAGCGAACCGAACCGAGCTCGGCCGAAGCGAGCGGCACCGAGCTCAGCCGAAGGCAGCGGCACCGAGCTCAGCCGAAGCGAACCGAACCGAGCTCGGCCGAAGCGAGCGGCACCAAGCTCAGCCGAATGCAGGCGAGCTTAACCGAATCTAATCGAGTATAGGCGATAGAGCCGACTTGAGCCGAACGCACCCGACTTCAGCCGAGTTTTAGCGAACCCTGCCGACTTCTGCCGAACTGCCGAACTGTACCGAGCCTTGCCGACTTCTGCCGAGTTTTTCCGAACCCTGACCACTTCTGACGAACTGCCGAACTGTACCGAGCCTTGCCGACTTCTGCCGAGTTTTTCCCAACCCTGCCGACTTCTGCCGAACTGCCGAACTGTACCGAGCCTTGCCGACTTCTGCCGAGTTTTTCCGAACCCTGACGACTTCTGACGAACTCCCGAACTGTACCGAGCCTTGCCGACTTCTGCCGAGTTTTTCCCAACCCTGACCACTTCTGCCGAGTTTTTCCCAACCCTGACCACTTCTGCCGAACTGTCCAACGTTACCGAACCCACACGACTTCTGCCGAGTCCTGACCGACCCAGCCGACTTTAACCGAAGCCAGACGAACCGAGCCACTTCAGCCCAACAGACACTAGTTTAGCCCAATCTTGACCACTTTAACCGAGCCCTGCCGACCTCTCCCGAGCCCTGCCGAACATGCCCGCTTCTACCGAACACACGCGACTTCAGCCCATTCCTCGCCAACACACGCCACTTTACCGAACCCACGCGAACCCACACCAGTGTCCCCAGTGCTCCGCCTGGGCACTTCTCCTGTGCGCTGCTCCATCCTGCTATTGCTGATGGGGGCTGGAAAAGCCCTTCCCCTCCTTGAGGCAGAGTCCCGGGGCTCTGCAAGCTGCCCCTTGCGAGAGAACACGCAGCAAAATGTCTTTCCTTCTCCATAACCATGGAATGGTTTGGCTTGGAAGGGATCTTAAAGCTCCTCCAGTGCCACCCCTGTCCACAGACCAGGTTGCTCCAAGCCCCGTCCAAGCTGGCCTTGGACACTTCCAAGGTGATTCAGGCCGGAGAATCTCCAAATGCTGCTTTCATCAATTCTTGTGTAGCAAATATTAGTAAAAAGAGAAGCCGAGAGAGGAAACAAAATGAGCAGGACAGTGATGAAATGGGAAGGAAAACTCTTTTTCCAGTGACTCGCAGATGAGCCAGCCCTGAAGTCTTCAGGCTTCACCCAAACTGTCCCCATCGAACCATCCACCCGATTTCTGGCTCTAAAAAGTGTTTTCTATTGGAGATCCTGCTGATTTCAGCAAGATTGCTCTCCTGACAAAACCCAGACACTTCATTTATTTCAGAACTGGGCTTTGGGGGAAAAATTCTCAGAAATAATGAATTTGTTAGCACATCCCTGACACAGCAACACTGCTGCAAGCCCCGAGCCACAGCTGCAGCTGGAGCAGGGTAAGAGATTTCCTCCTCTCTCCACCCGTGAGCAGGGAGCTCATTTTTAGTCGCGTTCCAGAGGCACAGAGCAGAGTGCCGCCGTGAAAATCCCGTCTGAGCGCTATCGATCCGTTCCCACGCAATCGCTTCCGTCCCACAGGTTTCTAAACGACAGTGCACCGCGGTCGGGGGGGAATAAACCCCCGACTGCCTCCTCTAATTGAGCATTAGGCTGATGAGCAAACGCTGCCACCAGCGGGAGAAAAAACCTGCCCACGCCTGCCTGGCTGTGCCTGCCCTGCATTGACCTTCCGAACGCAGAGGATTTCCAATAAAATAAAGGGATAATATTCGGGAAATATTCGGAGGAAGCTGACACGGAGTGACTTCAGAAGACCGCTTCTCCTCAGCAGTTGCCAAAGTGCAGAGTATTTAAAATCCCAGAATTCCCCACCATTAGCAGATGCCTCCAGAGACCAAAGCCCAGCTGAACCCCTTCGGCACAAAGAGCCCACTCATTTCCAATCAATTTCATTGCACCGGATTCAAATCCCCCTCTGGATTTTAGCCGCTCAGACCCTGGCCCCAGCAGTGCCAGTCGTCCTCAGTGGGACAGGAGGTCAGCCTGGCTTGGATGTTGTCTCCAGCCTCGAAGGAGCGGGTCTGAAGAGGGTTTTGGGGGACGGAAAGTTGCCAGTGCTGCTGTGGGTCTTTCCTGGCATGGCCTGAGGGCTGAGCAAGACCATTTTTAACCAACTCTGCTTTACTCACAGGCATCACGTTAGAGCCACTTCGAACAGCTACCACTCTGTGTGTCCCTGATCCCGTCTTTACCGACAAGCAGCATCATTCCCTGGCAGTTCCTGCTGGTGTCCCAGTCCGGCGGCTCCTGGTCAGTGCATTTACGGCACCAGGAGCAGCAGGAGGAGGAATCCAGTTGGAAGTCTGGTGCAGGTACAGAACAACATCCCGTTCTTTGTAGACGGCACAGCAACGCAGGTGGAGATCGATGTGATCTTGGAAAATCTCCAGCTCTGGGGTGGATATTCCGTAATATTATTTAAGAATAGCTAAAAAAAATTGGTAATCTCATCAACGTTTGGTGATGAGTGTCTGCACTTAAGACCTGTGAGCCTTTTTCCCCGCCAAGACTCCTAATTAATCCTCTCTCTTTATAACTTGCTTAGAAAGTGTGTGTTCTTAGTTTGCTTTCTTCCATCTTTTAATCAGCACAACAATCTAAAAGTAGTGTTGAAATGGTTGACGCATCTAAATGTTACTTAATAGCACCCTGAAAGTCTAATTTCATTGCGCTGGCTTTGCTTTTTTCCCTAATACAAGTCACCGATTACAAGAGAAATAATAGAAAGTGTTGTGTAAGTTCAAATTGTTTCTTTGGCTACTGAAGATTATTATTAGTAATGGAGAGCGGAAGTCATAAATACAAATAGCTGTAGAAAAAGACAATAATCTGTTCATTCTGTAGTAAACAAGTCAGGCTTTTTAAAATTTGCAAAGTCACGTGAGAATTACTATGGCCTGTTTGTAAGATACAGTGCCAGAATTTGTTTTAGGATGAAGCTGAAGCCAAGCACTGCACTTACAAAAGGTTTAGAGTCACTTTTTACACTCACAAACTGGTACCACCAATCTGTTCTGCAAGAGAGGCATTTTCATTTTATTGAGGGGAAGTGAGAGCGGGGAATATTTGGCGCCACATCCTTCTCTTGTTTTCCTTTGGGATGCCATTTTTTAGTAGAGTTCCTGCTTGGTGACTTGTTAGTGCAAATAGGTATTTGTAGCATTAGCTACTTAAGCACTGACTGGTTCTTTTCTTCTGTGGAATTACATTGATTGACTTGAGCTTCTCCCTTAGCTGGGGACACTAATTAGGGTTTCAGGAGGCTCAAATTAAGGTCGACTTCTGTGCAGTTGCAAGGGAAATGTTGACGCTGATTTTTTCTGCCTTACCAGGTATTATTACCCAAATGTCCGAGACCAGCTGGTTGCCAAAGGGGCCTTGCCTTTGTCACGGCTCTGTGCCATGGTGACTATGCAGCATCATGAAGAAATCGGGGTACAAACTTTTAATCGTCCCTTGGTCCCCCGGACTGATTCCTCAGAGGAATTTCATCTGCGCTCTTCAGGTGAGGAAGGCTTGTGGGCTTTCACTTCATGTGGTAAAGCCAGGCTCAGGGAGGGAAACCTCAGAGCAGCACATCAGTGTTTGATGGTGTGTTAGCAAAGGACAAAGGAAATGGCCTCTAGCTGTGCTAGGGGGGTTTAGGTTGGATATTAGGGAAAATTTCTTCCCCAAAGGGCTGTCCAGTCCTGGCACGGACTGCCCTGGCCACGGTGGAGTTCCCATCCCTGGCAGGATTTAACAGCTGTGAGGATGTGGCACTTGGGCGCATGGGATAGTGGTGGCCTTGCCAGTGCTGGAGGAGCCGTTGAACTCCATGATTTGATGGGTCTTTTCCATCCAAACCAATTCTCTGATTCTGTGCAAAATTCCGTAAAAATAAAGTCTTTGTTTCCAGGGCAAATAAAAATATGTATTTGTGTTGGCAAGTGAAACCGACCAGGAGTGGCTTTCCTCCCAGCTTTCACTATCACCATAACAAGTGAAAAATGAGTGATTAAACCCGGGCGACCCCCAAATGCCCAAAAAGTTTTCAAAAGCCCTCTCTGTGTTTTTAACTGCTACACTGCCAGGAAGCCCCAGCATGTAGTTAAGCTTCCCGTGTAAGGTGGGGAAGGAGGATCTGAAGAAGAGCTACATCGGGTAACTAGAGATGTCTCTTGTTTGGAATACAACAAACATCAGCTCCGGGAAGACCACAAGGAATTCTGAGGCAGCTTCTTGGGAAAAAGTGGCAGTAAAATAAGGTGGGACTGGCCAGGGAGGTCAGTGTGCTTCAGTTGTTTTGTAAGATGCACGTGCAGTAGCAGAAAGCAATAGTGTTGTTTGTTGCAGCAGCTCTCGGAAGATCTTGAGACTGCAGCTCTATGAAAAGGCGGTGCTGGAATGCCCGGGGAGGTGTGTTTGGAGCTCGGGCAGCGCTCGGAGCGCCCACGGGAGCGTGCAGTGCCGGGGGATGGCCACAGGAGGGAGACACTGAGCGCGTCCTGTATTACCGGCAGGGTGCAGTACCGGACTTTCACCACAGGAGGGAGACGCTGAGCCCACGTTTTTAGGAACACTCTCGTTAAGAGAGCAAGTTTTGTATTAAGAGGTGCAGCTAAATATTGATCACGTCGGCTGTACCTGCACGAAGAGCTGAGCATTTCTTTTCTTCCTTTCGCTCATTTAAAGATGTTGATGGTGCCCGATGGCAAGGATTTTGTAGCTGAGGGCTCTGGGCCCCCCAGTTCTTGCAAAGTGTATTTAAACTGCAAACTGCTCAGCACTGAGGAGGCAAGGAGATCCGCTGTCGTCTGCGGCACAACGCAGCCTGCCTCTCTTTTTTCTCAGGCAAGTCACACATTTTCCATTTCACACTGATTGAAGCGTGGTATTCCCCACTGACAAACACATTTCGTAGTTAAGTTACCTCTGTGTACAGAGAAACATCTCTGCTTGGCTCTGTCCAATGCACATTGAATTTTCAACCTCTATCTCTAAGAAGCAGAATTCTTTAGACTGGAATAAAGTAGACACACCAGAATGTTCTGTACTTAGCTAATATTTTCCAGTGTATTCTGTGTACTGATTCTGCTTTAAATGCTTTCAGGTGATGCCTTTTTCATTGACTTCCAGACACTTGGAGTGGCTGAAGAACAATGTAATGATTATTGAAGCATGGAACGAGCTGGGAAGCCCTGGCTGTGACAAATTGCTGGGATTAGTGAAACTCCCTCTGCATCAGTTTTACATCTCGTTCAAGTAAACTTTTTTTCCCCCCCCATATTTTATTGGGTTGGGACGCTCCTAACTGAAGCTCAGAAAAAGAAGTCGGGGATGGCGTGTGAGGGTTGTGTGGGAGGGTTCTTAGTTATCCTTTATAGCCAAAGGCATTTTTGCCTTGCCAAGCTTCCTATAGCCCTTTCCTACAGAGAGCAGGGTGTGAGTTACACTGTCCTTGTCCAGAAGTGCAGATAGAGCGTGAGAAATAAAGTCACTGTGCTGCATCGGGGTCGGTGCCTGCTTCACTTGTGGTCCTGTGACAGAACAAAACCAGAAGAAATCCAAGTGACTACAGAGGAAAATGAAGTGTGACTTTCCATCAGTGATTTTCCAAGACTATGACCGATTGGGTTTGCCCCTAGTTCTTCATAGCCTTTGAAAATAAACTGCAAAGCCCAGCAGAATCAGTTTCCACAGCAGTAAAGCATTTTCACAGTCATGGATATTACTACTTCATTAGTTCTGCAGCACTAAATCAAAGGAGGAAAGGTAAAAGAATATGTTTGCAGCTAGTTGTTCCTGGCTAGTGGAAACATACCTTTCCTTTGCTAAGGCTCGGAATATTTACCAGTCGCAATGGCAGCCTTGTCCCAAGACGAAAACACAGTATTTTCATGAAAACCTCTGCTCTTTCGGTGAACTTTGGTGACAGTAGCACACAGGTAACTGGCACCCCACGCTACAGATGCGCAAGTCATGAAATTTCCCCTTAGTAAATGAGTAAAAAACATCTGTCCCTCTAAGCGAGAGTTAGTGTCAGCAGTCTTATCGCTTCAAATACTGTAAGATAAAGCCCAGTTTGTGTGTTAGCAGCTAGGCAGCCTGAAGGCAGACACCCATCCGCACAAACCGTGCCCTGCCACGGACTCTATTGCGAGGAAACAAAACCGGGTCAGTGGGACAAGCTATGCAACACTTTCCCTGTGCTGGATTAGCACCTACTACTCCACAATACTTACATTTATTGACCTTCAACTTGCTTCCGTCTACTGGAATCGGATCTATGTAATCCCAGTAATATTCATAAGACCAGAAATACTCAGAGGAGTTTGTTCTGTTAGCCATGTCAGTGGTGCATTTTAAGCCAGCCCAGAACTCTGACCCACCGCTTTGCTTCACTGTACTTCAGCGCCCTCAGAAAGAGAATTGCAAACTGATGCCTGTGCCAATCGCTCTGGGGTCCTGCAGCTCTCAAGGACTGCCTTGGAACTGAAAACATCTAGTGGCAATGAGTATTAATGTACGGCAGGGATGGAAGAGCAGCCCTGAAAATGCAAACCTTGCTTCCTGCCGGGCACTCACGTTATTCCTCAGGATGTTTTAAACTGAGATGGGTGTCACATCACCTAGGGATGGGGTGGACAAGTGCCAGCTGGGTCACAAACCCTTCCCTCAGAGCAGCGCACTGTTCCTGGGAGCTCCTGAGCACAGCTGGGCTGAAAGACATTCCTGAATGCATCCTGATGGAAAGGGCTGAGGGCTGGAGGGGCCACACAAGGACCGGCTGACGGAATTGGTCTATTCAGCCTGCAGGAGACTGAGATCAGACCTCACCGGGGTCTGCGGCTCCTCCCGAGGGGCAGCTCCCATCTCTGCTCCCTGGGACGGTGACAGGAGCCAGGGAAGGGCTGGAGCTGTGCCAGGGAAGGTTTAGGTTGGATATCAGGGAAAGATTCTTCCCCCAGAGGGTGCTGGGCACTGCCCAGGCTCCCCACGGAATGGGCACGGCCCCGAGGCTACCACAGCTCCAGGAGCGTTTGGACAACGCTGCCAGGGATGCACAGGGTGGGATTGTTCGGGTGTCTGTCTGTGCAGGGCCAGGGGTTGGACTGGATGATCCCTGTTTGTCCCTTCTACCTCGGGAGAGTCTCTGAATTAGATGTACTCGATAAAACGCCTCACAGCAAAAGGATGTGCGGGAACAAGGACACACTGCTCGCGGATCCGAGGCTCTCACGGGGCGGATACGCCCTGCGGGCAGTGCGGAGCGGGGCGGTGCGGAGCGGTGCGGGGCGGAGGCGGAGCGGAGGCGGAGCGGAGGCGGAGCGGAGCCCGGGCGGGGCGGTGCGGAGCGGTGCGGAGCGGTGCGGGGCGGAGGCGGAGCGGAGGCGGAGCGGAGCCCGGGCGGGGCGGTGCGGAGGCGGTGCGGGCGGGCTCCGGGCGCAGTTCCGGGGCGGTGTTTCCCGTCACTGCCGCTCCCTCGGCGGGCGATTCGAAGGCCATGTCGGGCGCGGCTGGCGGTGGCTCGGCGGGCGGCCGGGCCGCGCTGTCGCCGTGCCCGGAGCTGGAGCGCTCGCTGTCGCTGCTGGAGCCGGGCGGCGGCCGGGCCGAGGAGCAGCAGCGGGCGGGCGCGGAGCCCATGCCCATGGTGTTCATGTGCGCCGGCTGCAGGCGGCCCGTGGGCGACACCTCGAGCTGGGTGCTCAATGACGAGGAGGGCGGCTGCATCCTGCTGCGCAGTGAGTGCCAGCCCGGCGCGTCCCCGCGGGCACCGCCGGCGCCCCTCCGTCCCTCCTTCCCTCCCTCCCTCCCTCTGCAGGTGCGGCCGCCAGCGTCGCCGTGGAGCCGGAGCGGAAGGTTTCCGAGATCCCCGGCGAGTGCGGATGGTGAGGGCCCGTCCCGGCCGGGCACGGTGCCGGGGCAGTCGGGGGGTCCCGGGGAAGGCGCTGAGGACGAGCCCCGGAAAGGGCCCGGAGTGCCCGTGTGCCCCCGAACACTTCTTTGGGGTGCTCTGAACAAAGGGCTTATGGCCTAAGGGAGAGGGACTTCTCCACAGACGTGTGCCGATAGACAGGGGGAATGGCCTTAAGATGAAGGAGGGCGGGTTTCGATGAAATCTTAGGAAGAAATTGTTCCCTGCGAGGGTGGGGATGCCCTGGCACAGGTTGCTCAGGGAAGCTGTGGCTGCCCCTGGATCCCTGCAAGTGTCCAAGGCCAGGTTGGACAGGGCTCAGAGGACCCTGGGATAGCGGAAGGTGTGGTGTCCCTGCCCGTGGCACACCTGGGGTGCAATGGGATGAGCTCTAAGGTGCCTTCCGTAATATTGTGATTCTATCGGCCTTGCTGAGGTCAGCCAGCCTGAGGAGCTGTTGCGAATGCTGGATGAGTGCTCCTAATAGACGCCGTGTCAAGCAAGAGTGAATGCTCTAAAAAATTCTAATGCATGTTTTTGTGGGGTTTTTTTTTGCAAAGGGATGGGGAGAGGTACTTCCAAGCTGCTGTGTTCCTGAAGCAGCTTCGCCCCCGGCCCTGCAGGTCCCAGCCACCCGTCAGCCCCAGGAACACCTCCACCAGCAGGGCAGGTCTCAGGGCATCCACAGGAGGAGGCTCTGAACAGCCTCTGGTTCCCAGGCCCTGTCCAAGGGGCACATGGATATTCCCCGGAGCCCAGCTCAGCTTTTGGGGCAAGGGTTTGGCTCAAGAAGACAGAAGCAAGAGGACGGCATTAAGACTATGGAGGGAATATTTTATGACTTCTAACACTTCATTCAGCAAAATCCACATAGCAATACACAGAAACTCTTCAGAAAAGTGCAAATGCTCGCTTTGTATTTGTAATAAGCCCAAGTTGTCACCTCCAGCCCCCTCCTTGCTGCTGGGGACAGGGCAGAGCTCAGCAAAGAGCCCCCATCTCCCAGAAATAGCCCAATGTGGCTAATTAGGAGCATCCATAGGTAAATAGGAAGAATCCTTACTAATCCCACTTTCTTTGGCAGGGCACAGGAGACACCTTTGAAGCAGAGGAAGGACAACAGAGGCCTGTCCTGGGTGTGGAGGTCCCGAAGCTGCCCAGTGTCTTAAGTGAACCCTGCCAAGGACGGAAATCCACTTCTGAGGGGCTTTTTTTCCCCTGTGCAACCCCTTCCCTGCTGTCAGGAACTCGACCGGGCTTTGTTTGTGCCTCAGTTGCCCCAAGGCATAAGGGTACCATCCCCAGCGTGCTCTTCCTAAAGCAATCCATGAAGAGCAGAGAGGTATTTTTCCTCCCTCCGAAGGTTTGGGTTAATTCGTGAGAGCGGAGGAGGAGGAGGGTGAGGGTGAAGGAGCCTGGAGTGACGGTTCTCGGGGGTGAAGCTGCTTGGGGAGAATGGATTACCATTAATTCCGTTTTAATGTCAGGACGAGGCAGCTGGTGGCTGATGTCCTTCCCTGCCCCAGTGCAGGAGCATCAGCCCCGCGCTCGGCGGTGACAAGGGCGACGCTCGAGCTCAGTTCTTGTGGCACCGCGTCCGCGGGGCCACGGGACGCGCTCAGTGTGTCCCTCCTGTGGCCAGGCCCCGGTACTGCAGCTGCCGGCACAGGGCGGTGCCGCAGCAGAACGAGTCCATCCCCAGCAGGGCTGGCAGTTTATTGGTTTATGCTCGGCGCTTTCCCACACCTCTGACCTTTACAAATCCCTGGCTTTAGATGATCTTCATCCCTTCTAATTGTTCAGGCTCCTCAGCCTCAGAGATGCTGCTCTGCCCGGGGACCCAAATCCATGGAATTTCCATGTGCCACTTGGACAGGGCCTGGGAACCAGAGGCTGTTCAGAGCCTCCTCCTGTGGATGGCCCTGAGACCTGTCCTGCTGGTGGAGGTGTTCCTGGGGCTGACGGGTGGCTGGGACCTGCAGGGCCGGGGGTGAAGCTGCTTCAGGAACACAGCAGCTTGGGAGGAGCTGGCAGAGGGAGAGAGGATTGTTCCTGTGTCCCTTCGGGGACAGCTGCAGGGTCTGCCCTGTGAGCTCCTGGGCACCAGTGGTTGTTTTATGTGCCACAGCTGTTAGCCCTGAGCCCCTCTCCTCCTCCCAGTTCACCAGAATTACCTCCCAATTCCAGCGCAACCTCTGCAGGTGGTGCTTCCTAGGGAGGGGCTCACCCATTCCCCGTCCCAGTGAGAAAACAGGAGAAGGATGTGGAGAGGGACAGGTTTGTTTGCGCTGAGAGCGAGGGGAGCAGCAGGATCAGGCCTGGGCATAGCAGGGCAGGCATGGTGTGGCTGAAGCCCCGCGGGGCTGTAGCTGCATGATGCAGCACGGGATGTCACCACCCGTCCCTGCAGAGGGACGGAGTCCCGGGGGGGTGCCAGTGTGTCCCCCTCGGTGTGGGAGACAGCCAGGGGCCGGGCTGGGTCCCTGGGGGTTCAGGGTTGGAGTTCAGAGCAGGGGGGATGCACCAGCACGGAGAGGGGGACCCTGGGGCCGGGCTCTGCTGCCCTTGTCCCGCTGAACACGGACATCTTTTTCCAGCAACAGCACGCCTGTGCCGCTCAGCCTCCTCGGGGCTGGTGGCAGCAGTTTGGAGGAGCAGAGCATCACCTGGAGGCTCCAGGGCCCCTCCGTGCTGCTGGCAGAGCTCCAGGACCTGGGGACATGCGGCTGGGAGTAGCCAGGGTCGCGGGAAGCTGAGGAGTCCTGGCAGGCAGCAGTGCCTGGCTTCACATTCAGGTCTTGTCAATTTAAATGTTAATTTAGTAACTAAATTAATTACCAATGTGCCAAGCCCTGCCTGTGTAGGCTGTCCCTTGGGCTCGGCTCTCCACAGGCTCCTGAGGCAGCTCTGGAGCCAGTCCCTCCTGGATTCAGCCTGCTTGGCTTCTTGCTGTGGGAGGGACCCATCCTGCCTGAGCAGAGCAGCTTTTCCATGGATTTGGGGCTCAGGGACCCATCCTGCCTGGGCAGAGCAGCTTTTCCATGGATTTGGGGTTCAGGGTCCCATCCTGCCCGGGCAGAGCAGCAACTCTGAAGCTGAGGAGCCTGAACAATTAGAAGGGATGAAGATCATCTAAAACCAGGGATTTGTAAAGGTCAGAGGTGTGGGAAACAGCCGAGCATAAACGAATACCCAGAGAGACCTGCTGGGGACGGAGCTCTCCCTGCCGTGGTGCCGCCCTGTGCCGGCAGGTGCAGTACCGGGGTTTGCCCACAGGAGGGAGACACTGAGCGCGCCTGTGCTGCCGGCAGGTGCGGCTCCCGTGTTCCGCCACAGGAGCTCAGCCGAAGCGAGCGGTACCGAGCTCAGCCGAAGCGAACCGAACCGAGCTCGGCCGAAGCGAGCGGCACCGAGCTCAGCCGAAGGCAGCGGCACCGAGCTCAGCCGAAGCGAACCGAACCGAGCTCGGCCGAAGCGAGCGGCACCGAGCTCAGCCGAAGGCAGCGGCACCGAGCTCGGCCGAAGCGAGCGGCACCGAGCTCAGCCGAAGCGAACCGAACCGAGCTCGGCCGAAGGGAGGCGAGCTTAACCGTATGTAATGGAGTATAGGCGATGGAGCCGACTTGAGCCGAACGCACCCGACTTCAGCCGAGTTTTACCCAACCCTGACGACTTCTGCCCAGCTGCCCAACTTGACCGAACTCCCCAAGATTCCAGGCAAGGAGAGCAATGCAACTTGAGATACTTCAATCACCTTGCACAAAGCCTGCTTCTCTCACTCAGCGCCGTGCCGTTCTGGGTGTCTGTGCAATTCTTCGCCGTATTCTGTAGCCCCGGAATCTGTGGCTGTCTCTCAGGGTTCTGGGGGAGAACTGTGTTTGCATTTTTGGCTTCAGAGTGGGAAGTGCATGGTCTCAACCGTGGCATCTCAGCTCTGTTGTAGGAACCCCAGAAAAGCGAGCTCTTATCGATGAGGAACTGCTTACTCTAGAACGTCAAGCTGTCCTGCAAGAGGTGCTGGAAAGGGTAAGATTGAACCTTCTAGCATTCTCTGTTTAAATCACCTCTGTGAAAAAACCTTAATATGCTTTGATAGTTTCTGCAGAGCAGCCTATTTCGCCCAGAGCAATTCAGTGCATGGGAACATATACTGGGCTGCTTCATGTCATCGGTATCTTGTGTTAGGCAAGATTTCCAGGAACTTTTCCTTCCATTTCCATGGTAATTAGCATTTTCTGTTTCTCGAGCGCAGCATTGGATTCCTATTTACGTCTCAGTCATTTGATACGTTGTTTCTAATGAGTTCTGATTGACTTCTCCAGACCTTCACTTCACTTTTAGTCACTCTCTTCCGCCTTTTGTGCAAATGGACTCAGTGCTTTTGCTGTAACTTTGTATTGAAATACTACATCATGACTCCAGGTCATGTTTTGCTCTACTAAAATCTTGGGGCTGCAGGTAGGGAGAGCTGGGGTCAAATCGTGTAAGGAAGTTGACTGTGGAAGCTGATGGCTGTCCAGCAAAAGCTGGCTGTGTGGCTCTGACGCCGAGGCTGGAAAAAGCTACAGAGTGTGGACAGTGAATGTTAGAGTCGGGTGAGCTTTCAAACGATGAAAGTAGCAGGAAAAGAATCCAATCCAAAGAACCGGTGATGTGAGATCAGATTTGAGCCCTTTGTGACATGCACGCTTGCTCTTTGTGTTGTCAAAGTCTGTGTGTAACCAAGTACCCTTCTCCGATCACTTTGCAGGTGGGTACCATTTTCAAAGCTCTGGAGACAAGAGTGACCACTCTCGAGTCGCATGTGGCCGCTCTGCACAGGCAAGTGTGACAGGAAATACACGTGGAGCTGCAGGAGAACGGTGAATGTGAAACTCGTCCTTGTAATCCCCTGGGATCTGCGGGAGCATTGCAAAGGCCGTCCGAGAGCCGAAAGCCGTGGGTGGCCTGTGCCGCAGGGCAGAAGTGCTGAGCGAGGCTGCGTCTCAGCTGTGGAGTTCCTCTGCCGTCTCTTAAGAGGATAGCCCAGACTTTTTCTCTTAATAAAGGCTTCTGATCAGTCAGTCTGCAGACTTCTGCTTTAATGTCAATATTTCTTGAAAGTTTTGTCTCTGCAAGCAAAGCATTTATCTCCCGACTTCCCTGCTATTCAGTGTGTACTGAAGTGGGTGTGCATTTTCCTAAGCTAATAAAAAACCTCACTGTGATTCTGTAACGTCCAAAGGAAGAGCATGAAGTCACTTTTCTTTTCCTTGTCTCCGTAGCCTCAGTTTGAGCCCTTCTTAAAGAGAGGAATGACTCAGTAACTCTGTGTGGTAGTTGGTTCGTTTGGTGGGGTTTTTTGCAAGGTGGGGTCTAAAATAGGATGTAAAAAGCAGCTTTTTGAACAGCATTAGGTAAAATGCTTTTCCATGAGGTGTTGAAGGTCAGATGTTTTACAGCTTCAAAGGGAGAGAAGCAAACAAGGCTGGTGGCAGCGTTCCTGTAAGCCAGGCTTGGTATATATCTGGGCGCTGAGTTCCATAGGTTTTTTTGTTAGTGCTCATGTTTCAGTTGTGTTTGGTTTTCTGTGCATTTGACTAATTGTCAGTGTTTCTCCCGCAGTAGGAGTGTTCCACTGGAGTGTTTTTCAATAAAAGCAAGCTGTTGTGGTCTAAAGCAGAAACAATCTCAACAAGTGGCTCGGTGCTTTTTGGGTTTTTTGTTACCCAACACTTGTTCATTTGACTACTGTGAGTTTTAAAGTTTTCTCCAAAAGCTCGGAATCAATTTCCCCATTGTGCCCCCCTGGTAGGCACTGTTTCTCTCAGAAAAGCTTTGACCCTCCACCTTCAGTGCCCTGTTCTGAAGTAGTGCTGCAGTTTAGCCTGCAGTGATGGGTCTTCTATCCTTTTATGTTGGGGGAACTAAAACATTTGGTAACTGACACACCTGCCAGAGGAGTTTACCTTACTGCAGTGTCTCGTGTGAGGCGGTTTCTGCTCTAACAAGTTTTTGAATGCTGCTCAACACCACTAGACCTCATTGTGGCTATCTGAAGAGAGCCACGAAGGGCCCTTTAGTTGGAGGTTGGTAAACGTTAGAGGTGGGAAGTTGAAGAACACAATGTTTCTCAAGCTGGAGGTGACGCCTCAGTGGGTACTCGTCTTGGTTCAAATCTGAAAGATACGGGTGCACTCTCCATTGACTAGGAAGGACTAGATTTGCTGGTGACAAGCAGCACCTCTAGATTGAAACATGCCCACGGAGGGCAGCAAACTGTGGTTCAGAGCTGGCTCCCTCAAGAGACTCAGCAGCTGAGCTCCTTCTGACACTCGTGTGGGTGGATTTGTGTTCCACGTCCCTGATGCAGCTCCCTTTGTGCGGTGCAAACGAAGTGTACACAAGGGAGAAAGGGTTGCTTTTGTCCAGGCAAGCGTGTGAATCCCCGCGCCCCGGCCGGTTCCGGTGCGCACGAGCAAATGACCGCCGCCGTTCTCCCGCGCACGGCCACCGGCAGAGCCCCGCTCCGGCCGCAGGCGGAGCAGGAGCGGCAGCGCCGGGCTCGTCCCCAGCGCCCGTCCCGGAGCGGCTTCTCCCGCCCGCGGCTTCTCCCGGTCCCGATCCCGATCCCGATCCCGATCCCGGTCCCGCTGCCAAGAGCGCCTCGGTCCTCCGGCCCCGGGACCTGCAGCCCGCCGGCAGCCCGGGGGAGAGGCGACAGCGCCCGGGACGCGCAGCGGACACCGGCAGGAGGCGGAGCCGAATTCCCGAGCCCGATCCCGGCCCTGCCGCAGCGCCTCGGGCTCCGCCCAGCGTCCGTCGGGAGCAGTCCCGGTTCGGGCCAGGTGAGCGGGGCGGGGCCGCGAGCGATGGTGCCGGCCCCATCCCGGGCAGGGCGGGCCCCGGGGCTCGGGGCGGAGCCGGGGCTGTGCCGGGCGGGGCCCGGAGGGGGCCGGGGCGGGGCCGGGCGGTACCGGGGGCGCGGCTTCAGGGGCCCGGGCCCGGGCCCGGCTCAGGTGCGCGGGGCCCGGGGCGGCTGCGCGGGGCGGGGCCGAGGTGATTTAAGCTCCGGCAAATGGCCTCGGCAGCCATTCGCTCGCTCGGAGCAAGGTGCGGGCGGGAGCTGCGTGTCCGCGCTGCCATCAGGTGGAGTTTCGGCGGGGGCTTCGGCCTCCCCTCCTGTCTCCCCCGCTAGCCGTCTTTTCCCCGCTAGCCGTCTTTTCTTCCCCTTTCTTCGCTCTCCCCCCCAAACTCTCGCCTTCTCTCCCGCAAAACGCGACCCTTCCTCTCCTCTCCCTCTTTCCACCCCTCCTGTCTCCCCCGCTAGCCCTCTTTTCTTCCGCTTTCTTCGCTCTCCCCCCCAAACCCTCGCCTTCTCTCCCGCAAAACTCGACCCTTCCTCTCCTCTCCCTCTTTCCACCCCTCCTGTCTCCCCCGCTAGCCGTCTTCCCCTTTCTTCGCTCTCCCCCCCAAACCCTCGCCTCCTTTCCCGCACGGCCCGACCCTTCCTCTCCGTCCTTCCACCCCTCGTTCCTCCGCCGTCTCTAGCCCGCTACCCAAGCCGAACACCCTGTAGCCCTCTATCCACCCTCCCTCTCCCCCTCACCAGCCTTTCCCTTCCGCTGCTGCTCCCATCCGAACCCCGACATCCCACCCTACTCGTGCTCATCCCCTGCTATCCATCCTCTCTCCGTCTTTCCCCCGCAGCCGCGGGGCTCGGGGCGCCGGAGAATAAAGCCCAGAGGGCCGGAGCCCGGCGCCCCCCCTCTCGGAGGGACCCCCAGTCCCCACACGGGGCCGGGCCCGCTCGGCGGGTGCCCCCAACCAGGTCAAAAACACCGCCCGACACCGCCGGGGCTCCGGCTTCCCCTACATCACACCGGGGGCTCCCGGGGAGGGGGGTCGGGGCTGGGGGTTCGGGGGGATCCCCTCCTTAGGAGGGGGTCCCTGGGGGGAGGGGGGATAGGTTAGGGAGGGCCCCCTCCTGAGGAGGGGGTCCGGGGGGGTGGGTTAGGGAGGGTGGGTTAGGGAGGGCCCCCTCCGGAGGAGGGGGTCCTGGGGGGGGGCGGGGTGGGCCCCCTCCGGAGGAGGGGGTCCCTGGGGGGGGGTCGGGGTGGGCCCCCTCCGGAGGAGGGGGTCCGGGGAGGGGGGCGGGGCGGAGGGGGACCTCCCCCTCCAGTCCCCGCCCCCCTCCTCCGGATCCCCTCCTCCGGAGGGGGCCCACCCCGACCCCCTCCCCGGGACCCCCTCCTCCGGACCGGGGCCCGGGGGGAGGGAGGGGGGGCGGGTGGGGTGGGGGGGAAGCAGAGGGGGTCACGTCACTCTGAAGCGTGAACACACATAGAGATCGCCAGCCAAATAAACGCACCCCCCCCGTCCTGCCCCCCCCCCACCCCACCCGCCCCCCCCTCCCGCCCCCCGGGCCCCGGTCCGGAGGAGGGGGTCCCGGGGAGGGAGCCGGAGCGGTCCCCATCCAGAGGAGGGGGTCCGGAGGAGGGGGGCGGGGACTGGAGGGGGAGGTCCCCCTCCGCCCCGCCCCCCTCCCCGGACCCCCTCCTCCGGAGGGGGCCCACCCCGACCCCCCCCCAGGGACCCCCTCCTCCGGAGGGGGCCCACCCCCCCCAGGACCCCCTCCTCCGGAGGGGGCCCTCCCTAACCCACCCCCCCCGGACCCCCTCCTCCGGAGGGGGCCCTCCCTAACCTATCCCCCCTCCCCCCAGGGACCCCCTCCTAAGGAGGGGATCCCCCCGAACCCCCAGCCCCGACCCCCCTCCCCGGGAGCCCCCGGTGTGATGTAGGGGAAGCCGGAGCCCCGGCGGTGTCGGGCGGTGTTTTTGACCTGGTTGGGGGCACCCGCCGAGCGGGCCCGGCCCCGTGTGGGGACTGGGGGGTCCCTGCGAGAGGGGGGGCGCCGGGCTCCGGCCCTCTGGGCTTTATTCTCCGGCGCCCCGAGCCCCGCGGCTGCGGGGGAAAGACGGAGAGGAGGGAATGGAGGACGGGAACAGGGGGGCAGAGGGCAGCTGGGGGGCTCGAGGTGTGCAGGGGCAGTAGGCAGAGGGAGGTGTGGGGGGAAGAAAGGGTGGAAGAAGGACGGGGACGATTGAGGGCAGGTGAGGGGGAAGCTAGGGGGAAGGTAGCATGGAGAGGGGGCAGGGGGAGCCGCAGTGCGGGGGGGCAAGGAAGGGTGTGGAGGATGGAAGGGGAGGATTGCGGGCGGGTGGGGGGAAGTGGGGGGAGGAAAGGGAGCAGGGACAGGGGGCAGCCGGGGTGTGGGGGGAAGGAAGGGTGGAAGGAGGAGGGAGAGGGTGAAGGAGCAGCGTAGGGTTGGGGTGTGTAGGGGGATAGGGAGGATTGCCGGGGGTGGGGGGGACCGGGCCGGGCGGGTAGGGAGGGGAGGGCTGGGGGGGGGAGGGAGGGGAGGGCTAGGGGGGAGAGGGAGGGGGGGGTTAGGGGGGGGTGGGTGTAGGGGGTGGGGGAGGGGAGGAAAGGGGGGAGAAACGAGAGGTATCGAGAAAGAGAAGCCTAGAACATAAGAAGACATAGAGAGGAAGAGAGATATAGAGCCCGGCCCGGCCGCAACATCCCGCACCGAGCGCCGAGGGCCAAATGGAGGGGCGGGGCCATTCCCGGGGCTTAAATCCCATCGGTACCGCCCCGACCCGCCCCGCCGCTCTGGGGCCGCACCCCCTGAGCCGGCCCCGCCCCGCACACCTGTGCTGGCCGCGCCCCTCGGCCGGCGCCCATAAACCCCGGCCGACCGACGCCTGCTCCGTTTTGTGCGGCGGACACT
The DNA here is from genome assembly GCA_036785705.1 of Acanthornis magna. Taxonomy (NCBI): domain Eukaryota; kingdom Metazoa; phylum Chordata; class Aves; order Passeriformes; family Acanthizidae; genus Acanthornis; species Acanthornis magna. The sequence continues at coordinate 340,513 of JAWUZG010000628.1, read as the reverse complement.
CAGCCCGGGATCCTGCGAGATCGTTGCGCCGGGAGCTGCGCGGAGCCCCAGCCCGGGGGCTGCTTCCCTGCGCTGCGCACAGCCCGAGGCGCCGAGCTGGGACCAGAGCTCTGCTCCGGCTCCTGGCCGTGTCCGCCGGGGGTCCCGGGCCGTGCTGCTTCTCCCCCGGCAGGCAGGCTGCAGGAGCCGGGGCCGAAGGAGCGAGGCGCTCTTGCGGCAGGGATGGGCACCGGCATCGCCGCGGGCGGCACGAGCTACGTCGGGAAAGGCGCCGAGGCCGCGGCCGGCGCGGGGCTCCGGGCACGGTCCCGCTGTGGCTACGAGGAGCCGGGGCTCCGCCGGTGGGCGTGCTCGGGAGAAGGGCGGCGGCAATTCGCTCGTAAGTGACTTTGCTGTATTGCTGCTGGAAGCGGCCCAAGTCTGTCCGTGCCCACCCTGGGACAGCCCAGAGGCCGATGCCGCTGCCGATGCTCCTGTCCCGCGGCCCCGGCCGCACCCGCCGCGGCTGTGCAAAGGGGGCCCCCGCTCCGTCAGCCCCGAAGCCACAGCACCCCCGTGGCTAGAGCATCGCCGGGCTCCCCCTTGCCCCTGGCCGCACAGCCGTGCGACTGCCGCACGCACCGCCGCGGGCGGGAGGAGCCGCTCCGGGAGCTGCGGCCGGGGCCCCGGGCACCGTTCCGTTCCGCTCCGGCCGCTCCTGCGACACTTGCCAGCTGAGACCTGATGCTCCCCGTCCCTTTTCTTTGCTACTTACGCTCTGCAAGGGTTAAACCTGTTTTGAAAAGGCAGCTGAAGTTTTCCTCTTTCTTTCCCAGGCGGGGGAAGAACATCTGCACGATGGGTCCCTGCAGAGGTTGCGCTGGAATTTGGAGGTAATTCAGGTGAGCTGGGAGGAGGAGAGGGGCTTAGAGCTAACAGCCTTGGCAGATAAAACAAGGACTGATGCCCAGGATCCCACAGGGCTGACCCGGCAGCTGTCCCTGAAGGGACACAGGACACTTCTCTCTCTCTGTGCCCGCTCCTCCCAAGCTGCTGTGTTCCTGAATATTTTATTACTTATAACACTTCATTCGGCGAAATCCACATAGCAATACACAGAAACTCTTCAGAAAAGTGCAAATGCTCGCTTTGTATTTGTAATAAGCCCAAGCTGTCACCTCCAGCCCCCTCCTTGCTGCTGGGGACAGGGCAGAGCTCAGCAAAGAGCCCCCATCTCCCAGAAATAGCCCAACGTGGCCAATTAGAAGCATCCATAGGTAAATAGGAAGAATCCTTACTAATCCCACTTTCTTTGGCAGGGCACAGGAGACACCTCTGAAGCAGAGGAAGGACAACAGAGGCCTGTCCTGGGTATGGAGGTCCCGAAGCTGCCCAGTGTCTTAAGTGAACCCTGCCAAGGACGGAAATCCACTTCTGAGGGGCTTTTTTTCCCCTGTGCAACCCCTTCCCTGCTGTCAGGAACTCGACCGGGCTTTGTTTGTGCCTCAGTTGCCCCAAGGCATAAGGGTACCATCCCCAGCGTGCTCTTCCTAAAGCAATCCATGAAGAGCAGAGAGGTATTTTTCCTCCCTCCGAAGGTTTGGGTTAATTCGTGAGAGCGGAGGAGGAGGAGGGTGAGGGTGAAGGAGCCTGGAGTGACGGTTCTCGGGGGTGAAGCTGCTTGGGGAGAATGGATTACCATTAATTCCGTTTTAATGTCAGGACGAGGCAGCTGGTGGCTGATGTCCTTCCCTGCCCCAGTGCAGGAGCATCAGCCCCGCGCTCGGCGGTGACAAGGGCGACGCTCGAGCTCAGTTCTTGTGGCACCGCGTCCGCGGGGCCACGGGACGCGCTCAGTGTGTCCCTCCTGTGGCCAGGCCCCGGTACTGCAGCTGCCGGCACAGGGCGGTGCCGCAGCAGAACGAGTCCATCCCCAGCAGGGCTGGCAGTTTATTGGTTTATGCTCGGCGCTTTCCCACACCTCTGACCTTTACAAATCCCTGGCTTTAGATGATCTTCATCCCTTCTAATTGTTCAGGCTCCTCAGCCTCAGAGATGCTGCTCTGCCGGCGGGCCCTGACCCCAAATCCATGGAATAAGCTGCTCTGGCCCAGGCAGGGATGGGTCCCGGCAGAGGTTGCGCTGGAATGGGGAGGTAATTCTGGGTGAACTGGGAGGAGGAGAGGGGCTCAGGGCTAGACAGCTGTGGCACAGAAAACAACCAGCTGGTGCCCAGGAGTCCAGCAGGGGCTGACCCTGCAGCTGTCCCCCAAGGGACACATTGTTCCTGTGTCCCTTGGGGGACAGCTGCAGGGTCAGCCCTGTGGACTCCTGGGCACCAGTGGTTGTTTTATGTGCCACAGCTGTTAGCCCTGAGCCCCTCTCCTCCTCCCAGTTCACCAGAATTACCTCCCAATTCCAGCGCAACCTCTGCCGGGACCCATCCTGCCTGGGCAGAGCAGCTTTTCCATGGATTTGGGGCTCAGGGACCCGCCCTGCCCAGGCAGAGCAGCATCTCTGAGGCTGAGGAGCCTGAACAATTAGAAGGGATGAAGATCACCTAAAAATAGGGATTTGTAAATGTCCGATGGGCGAGTGGCTGGGGAATGTGCTGGGAGGATGGAGCAGCTCCCTGGGACTGTCTGTGCCCATGTGTGTCCCTATGCAGGATGAGGGACCAGCACTGATCTGCCCTGGATTGATCCTGGCTCCCGGAGAGATCCCCAAAACCCTAGAACTGGCAGATGTGGATCATCCTGGACACCCAGCACCAGAGGCATTTTCTGTGCTGTTTAATCCTGGCAGGAGCTGCAGAAGATCCCAGCTGTGTTTTGGATGGCAGACAGGGTGGGAGACACCAGGCCCTCGACTTAAGTTATTTTCCTCTGCCTTTTGATCGCAGAAAACTCCAGCGAAGGCCTGAGGCAGGCACCAGGGGATGATGCCAGCCTCAGGAATTGGGTGAGGTGCTGCCAAAACCACCTCAGAGATGTTCCCCCTCCCTGTGCGGACGATGGGAGCCTGGTGGCACAGGGACACGCAGCAGATGTTATCCCCTGCCAGCTTCTCCCTCATCCCCACAATCCCACCTGTCCCCGATGTGCCAAAAGCTTGCTCAAGATGGCTGCGAACAGAGGTTTATTTGGAAAAATAATCCCGATTGGGGCAGATTAGTGGAAACATGTCCTTCCCCATCTGCCTGGCTGCTGCTGTGCCAGCTCCCTGAGGGGCTGTCCGGAGCCAGGCTTGGGGAAAACACAGAGCTCTGCTCATTCCAGGGCCTTTGACCTGCTCCCTGAGCCCCCTGGCCAAGCTGAGTGTGCCCAGCCCTTGTCCCTCAGGAAAAGCGCCCCGATCCCTGCTGGTGTCACCTCCAGCCCGCTCCTTGCTGCTGGGGACAGGGCAGAGCTCAGCAAAGAGCCCCCATCTCCCAGAAATAGCCCAACGTGGCCAATTAGAAGCATCCATAGGTAAATAAGAAGAATCCTTATTAATCCCACTTTCTTTGGCAGGGCACAGGAGACACCTCTGAAGCAGAGGAAGGACAACAGAGGCCTGTCCTGGGTGTGGAGGTCCCGAAGCTGCCCAGTGTCTTAAGTGAACCCTGCCAAGGACCGAAAACCACTTCTGAGGGTTGTTTTTTTTCCTGTGCAAACCCCTTCCCTGCTGTCAGGAACTCGACCGGGCTTTGTTTGTGCCTCAGTTGCCCCAAGGCATAAGGGTACCATCCCCAGCGTGCTCTTCCTAAAGCAATCCATGAAGAGCAGAGAGGTATTTTTCCTCCCTCCGAAGATTTGGGTTAATTCGTGAGAGCGGAGGAGGAGGAAGGTGAGGGTGAAGGAGCCTGGAGTGACGGTTCTCGGGGGTGAAGCTGCTTGGGGAGAATGGATTACCATTAATTCCGTTTTAATGTCAGGACGAGGCAGCTGGTGGCTGATGTCCTTCCCTGCCCCAGTGCAGGAGCATCAGCCCCGCGCTCGGCGGTGACCAGGGCGACGCTCGAGCTCAGTTCTTGTGGCACCGCGTCCGCGGGGCCACGGGACGCGCTCAGTGTGTCCCTCCTGTGGCCAGGCCCCGGTACTGCAGCTGCCGGCACAGGGCGGTGCCGCAGCAGAACGAGTCCATCCCCAGCAGGGCTGGCAGTTTATTGGTTTATGTTTGGGTGTTTCAATATATACACGCACATACATACATGCATATACACATACATATATATACACATATATAGGCACACGCATTATATATATACACACACATATATGCACATATTTGTATACATACACATGCGTATGTACGTATATGTATTTATATATATACATATATATATGTATATATACACATACATGTATGTATATGTATTTATGTGTATACATATATATACGTATGTATATCTATTTATTTATATACATATATATACATACATATATACACAAACATATATATACACACATATATACACACACATATAAATGTATATATACACATATATACATACATATATATATACACACACATTCTTTCTATCTATATTTATATCATCTATATATCTATATCTATATCTATATCAATATCTATCCAGATATAGATATAGATTTATAGATATAGATGTATACATATATATACATGTGTTTTTATATAACAGTTGATGGTATCTGACTCCATTTCAGTTCCCAGCTGGGCAGCAGATGAGCAGGAATGCCGCACAAAAACCTCTGCTAATTCTGGTGACCGGCTCCATGCACTGTGCCGTATCCTGTCCCGTCCCAACAGCATCGACTGCTCTGTCTGTGCCATGTTCCAGAGAGGGGATCTCCCCGAGAGATGACAGTGCCACGGCTGGGCACCGTGCAAAGCCCTGGGACCCGGGTCCCGAGGGGGCGGCGGTGGTCGGGAGTGACACCGGCCTCTCCCGAAAGCCAAGCCGGGGCTGACTGGGACGCGGGGATCTGTGCCCGGTGCTGGAATGTCCTAAGCTGTACTCTGGGTCTTGCAGTGCTCAGTGACCTGCGGGGAGGGGACCGACAGCCGGGAGACCATGCCGGGGACCGGTGCAATGGGGAATGGCTCGAGCCCGGTAGCATTCGGAAGCTCGCTCCCTGTGATGGCAAGACAACAGCTGGAATGGCTGCGGTGGGGGGAATAACTCCTATGTCGAGAGCTCAGTGCTGGCAGAAACATCAGACGCTCGATCCGGCTTTTGTCACGCGCTCGGTACTGTTCTGCCGTTGGTTTTGCCAGAGATGTTACAAAATGTGTAAATTGCAAGATTAAGTTTCAGAACTGATATAATCTTAAGTAGGAAAAGTTATCTAAAGGAGGATACAAAAGTCTTATGAATCAGCAACTATGTGAAACTGTTTCATATGCTAAAAACTAATAATAGTCTTACAAAGGAGCCCAGGAACCGTCAACGTGAGAATCATTCCATTCTACTTGAAACAGAACAGGAACTTACCGCGAGCGGCTTCATCTGGCTCCCCGCCGCTAGCGGAGTAGAACTCTAACGCTGTCCGATACACGCTGTAGCCCGGTTGCTTACACATATTTACAGCCACCTGATTTGATACTCTCACAAAGAGATCGACAAAAAATCCACCCTTTCTTTAGCGGGGGAGGAAAAAACCAACCAAACAAACACACAAAACCATATTAAGTAACAGTAGGTAAATGTATTTCTAAATAACAACCCATGAATTGTAATCAAACCAAAGCAAATCTGATGTAGTACACTAATCAAACCTCTTTCACAATGTAATAACTCCTTTACAGAGGGACGATTCAAGTCTAGACACAGATTTACTTTTATTTTTATCACCGGGCCCCGGCGCCCGTACCCCTATTCCCTGTGTTCCGGGGCGGGCGGCGCGGTGCAGAGGGGGGGGGACGAGGGGCGGGGTTATGCAGATTCGTGACCGGGGGCACGCAGGGGCTGCTGGGAAGGGTGTTCGTGGAGGTTTTCGGGGCTCCGGGGGCGTCAGGGTTTGGCACCTCTGACAGCATGGCAAAGGCAGGGTTTCCTTCAAATGATACCATTAAAATCGCAGGGAAAGTGGATTCCCCCTGAATTTGAACACAGCCAATTATGAAAAAGGAAGACTTTTCCCTCGATTTAAACCCCTTTTCTCCTAATAACCACTGTGTTTTCTGGGGACACTGTGGAGGGACTGGGGGCTCTGGGGAGGGACTAACAAGATGAAAGAGGAAAGTTGAAAGTTTCCCCGTGGGACTCCAGGTGCTGCCCTGCCTGCTCAGGTGCTGCCCCTCAGCGCGAGAGTTTTTCCCTCGGCATTTTCTTGGAGCCGTGCTCCGTGTCCAGGTGCATCCGGCTGCTCCCCGGGCCCTGCTGGATGCTCCGAGCGTCGTTCCTGGAGGGACTCTCGGGATGCCCCCGCTGGCCCCTCTCTGTTAGCGGCTCCCTGTGCAGGTGTGCCCGGGTATCTCTCTGAAAGCGGCCTGTGGCAGGAGGGGGCAGGAGGTGCCCCCTCTTCATCTTCACGGGTCACACCTGGGGCTGCTGCACCTTGGAGTGGGGGTCAGCTGGAGGAAGGTCCTGCTGGTCGTTCCCTCCCCTCACAGCCCATTGCCTGCCCCTGAAACACCAGGGTGCCGGGCTTTCCCTTCCATGGAAAAGAACCAGCCCTCTGATCCGGTATTTTGAAATTGAATTACCTTGGGATTTTGGAGTTCGCTATTCTGATCTTTTGAAACTGAGTTACTTTGGCATTTTGGAACTTGGTATCCTGGTATATTGAAAGTGAGTTACTTAAATATTATTTTGAAACTAGCTTATTCTGGTATTTTGGAATCAGGGTTTTTTGGGGGTTTTTTTTGTATTTTGGAACCTAGGTTTTTGTAGGCTGTTTTTCTGGTATTTTTGTAGGCTGGGGTTTTTCGGGGGGGTGTTGTGGGTGTTTGTGTGGGTTTGCGTTTTGTGTTTGTTCTTGGGTTTTGTTTGGTTTTTTGTGGTTTTTTGTTTTGGGGGTTTTTTTTTGGTTTTTTTTTGTTGGTTTGGGGAGGGGTTTGTTGTTTTTCTGTTAGTTTTTGGGGGAGTGAGGGTTTTTTTGTTCTCGTTTGGGTTTTAGGGTTTTTTTTTTTTAACATGGGCTTTTAGTTTGGTGTTTTTGTAACTGGAAGTTTGAAATATTTTGTAACCTGTGCTTGGCACAGGCCTGGGGCATCCTAGTCCAGGCTCTTGGCTTCATTTGCCTTCTTCCACTGCAATTGCCCTTGTATAGGAGCTGTTAAATAGCAGACTATGCAATCAGACACGCTTCACACTTGAAACAGAAATAAATTCCAGCTACGGAAAATCTTGCTGCCACATTTAGAAACATTTCGGCAAAGACCTTGGAAAAAGCAAAGGTGTTGTGCGATTACCTGGGGCCCCCGGAAACTGAGGTGAAGGTGGGGAACAAGTAAACAGCGAACAGCTTCTCGCTCCAGCCGCTACTGCAAGAGCAGCTTCCCTGGAATTTCCCTGAAGCGGACCCCGCTGGCACATCCGAGGCACCTCACCGGGGCGCGGGGGGTGCAGGGGCTTTGGGGACGATGGAGCGAGAGGCGCAGGCGCTACCCGCAGGGACGGGTGCGGCACCGGCGGCTGCGGTTCCGCCTCTGTCCACCCCCGTGTCCGCACGGCTGCTCCTGGGCCTGTCCCTTGGGTTTTGCTCCTCGTAATAGCTGCCCGGCGGGGCTTGAGGCTGGCTGTGTTCGACACGCGGCTCGGTTCGTTTAAACCACAGCTCTGTCCCGCCACGGCCCCGGCGCCCGCCGCCCCCGCCGCGGGGTGGGCGGCGGACGGTGAGCGGGGCGGTCCCGAGGGCCGGGGCTGGGGCCCGGGGGGGCTCGTACGGGCTCGGGCGCTGCCGGGCGTCTGCCGGTGCGCTGGGAATGTGCCGGTGCGCTGGGAATGTGCCGGTGCGCTGGGAATGTGCCGGCCCGGCGGCGGGAGCCCCGCGGCTCGGCCGTGCGCTGAGCCCGCCGGGCGCGGAGGGGTCGGGGAGAGGCGGAGCGGGAGGTGCGTGTCCGCCCTGGAGGTCGGGCAGCTGCCGGGAAGGGAGGGCGCAGAGCCCCGCTCCGGGCGTTCCGGAGCAGTCCTGCTTCGCTGCGTTTTCCCGAGCCTTAGCACGGAAGATTTGGGCTGCTCTCGCCTTTGTGTGTGGTTTGTTGCGGTGTGCGGGTTTTGTGGGTTTTTATTGAGATCTCACTCGTGTGTGGCTGACCGGCGGCGTCACCGGTACGACAGTGAGATGCCTCCGCAGGGCAGGGTTTAAATCCAAACCAAACCGTGCTTTCCTTTAAAAAAACAAACAAACAAACAAACAAACAAACAAACAACAACAAAGAACACCCCCACAAAACAAACAAAAAAAACCAACCAAAAAACCAACCAAAAAAACCCACCCAAGACCAAAACAAAACAAAAATAACCAACAAAACAAAACCAAAAGACAAACGAACAAACAAAAAAAAATCCCAACCCCAAAAATAGTTCAACATTTTTGTACGGTCTTTTAAAATGTATTGACGGCTTCAGTGTTTAAATTATACTATCCTTTTGTACAAGGTCAGATTCAGTAAAATAGATCTAAAAATTGAAGGCTGCCCTCTGCTTTTGGCACTGGTTTACCATTAAGTGGGTTGCTACTCTTCCATATTGTTGGTAGCTGGAAAACCTTCTTTTCTTTTTTTCTTTCCCTAAGAAAAAATCCTATTTATTAAGTATTGAGAAAGAACTTGCTTTAAGCTAAAAGACAGTAGGGTTAGATGGAGGTGTGTTTCCTGAGAAGGTGGGGAAACCTTAGCCCTGGTTGTCCAGAGCAGCTGTGGCTGCTCCATCCCTGGAAGGGTCCGAGGCCAGGTTGGATGGAACTTGGACCAACCTGGCATATTGGAAAGTGTCCCTGTTCATGGTAGGGGTGGAACTGGATGAACTTCAAGGTCCCTTCCAAAACAAACCAGTCTGGGATTCTGTAAAATTCTAGTTGTCTCAAAGAAGCTTTTAAAGAAATATGTATTTTGAAAGGTGTTTTTCTGGGCAGTTTTGGGTTTAAAACATTGTTATGTCATCTTTAGATAATCCTTATATTTGTTTTGGAACTTAGATAAAATAAGTCTCCTAAGATAGAAAGAGGAAGCAGTGATTTTTGTTGTTTATATTTGTTGAAAAATCCTTAGGAAAGGATGTGGGTCAAACCTGCTTTGTGGGAGGTGTCTGGAAGCAGAGTGGGGTTTCACTAACATCATCTCGTGTTGGACAGGGCTGCCTGTGATCGAGGCGAAATGGCTTTCGATAAAGGATACCATGTTAGTCACGAGCTGGATCTGCTTCCCCTCGGCGTGATCATGGAAATCAGGAATGGAGAAGAATGTCTCGTGTTTGAGTCTGGAGCTGTGGCTGTCCTCTGTAAGTCGATGTGTTTTGATAACTGCAGTGTAGAAAGGTGGCAGACTTGACATCGTGTGAGGCATTTTTTTGTGGAATGTAAAGAAGCGACTGTTCTGTTTTCCTATTTGCTAATGGAGAGGCTTCTGATTCAAATGAGAAAAGAAAAAGGTATTTTCTTCTCTTCATTGTTTGAGGGAGAATTTGACACATTTAATTACATTTCATTCTGCACGTATATTTTCACGTCCACTAATTTTTTTTATAATTGCTTTTAACATCTTATTTCTTTGGTTCTGAATGGCCCTATTTGGAATACAGGATAAGTCATTGACAAGCTAATTCTTTGTTTTGCATTTCATAATAATAAATTCTACATTCTTAAATGTTATGTCATAATTTAGTTTTATCTCATTCTGTGTGATTTTTGATGGCCTTTTGATTTTTAGCTTTGTTTTGTCCCTGTATTTTTAACCTCCCTCGAGACTCTGTATTGATTTGTCTTGTAATAAAATGAGTAATATTTGGCGTGAGGTGTCTTGCATTGCAAGGTTATTTTGACATGTTTTAAGTGAAAAATGCATGAGATATTTCCCTTACATTCTTGCTCCCCCTCTTTTTTTTTGTTGGAGGACACTAAAACAAGAAGTGTGGAAGAGGACCGTAAGACTTATACATGGGCTTTTAAAATATGTAAAGTTATAAAATATGTTTAGGAAGGCAAAGCATGAGGTTTTGTCTCCAGCTGGTCTTAAAATCACTACACATTCCTAAACTGTGACACTCGCCTTCACAGAGATCTCTCCTGCTCCCTAGTCTCCCTTCTCACAGCTTCCTACGAAGGCACGTACACTGCTGGGGTGGTCTCTCGAGGTACGCGCTGTCCGCACAGCCAGAGCCGCTGTTCCCTGTGCTGCTCTGGTCAGCCAAGTCAGGGACCGTGCGTAGGAACGGAAACATTAAGAACAAAACACTCATCTGCAGCTTAGCTGTCACTGCACTGTTACAAATGTCATCACTGCATCTTAGCTGGGAAACGTTTCAGCATCATCAGGAATGACAGGTGAGGAAGAACCAATTTTCCTTAATGCCAATTAAATAATAAACTCCACTTACATATATTCAGGATTACTATTGAGAATGTACTCAACATGGCGGGGGATGTACATTAGAAGGGCATCTGTATTAGGCAATTCAGGAAGTCTGTACCTCTCAAGTACCTCAGCCAATGGGGAAAGAGAAAAGGAAATGCAGCCGGGAAATTAGGATAAAAAGAGGCTGCATCCTCTAGCAGTTTGAGAGACCCCATGGGAAATGCCCATGATCTCTCCCTTTATTCATGAATAAAGTTACAGGACTCCTCTGTCTCCTTTTTGGACATAAACCTCTGGTGTCTGTGGATTAATTTTCCTGACAATGCTGGCAGTGTGTTTCTAGATGGGCTGCAGGTTCCTAACACTTATCCTGGTGGAGACCAAAGCTGGAACATCACCTCAAGGAGGGTCCTGGAGCAGAGAGGTGGTTCAGGGCAGGAGAAGGTCTGCTGGCGGAGCAGCAACAACGTGGCTGGAGTGGGGAAATTGTCGGAGGGAGCTGAAGCCACCCATGGCAGGGAGTGGGCAGCACGGTGAAGGATTAAGGGGATTAGTTTGGAATTAATCCTCATCTTTGGTGTAGTGGAGGGAACAGGACCGAGCCAGCTCTACCTTCCAGGTGGTTATAGACCCAAGCAAGTCGTTGAGCAGTTTTGTACTGTGTTCCTGGGGTTGATGCAGGGCTGAAGCCCAGATCTCAACAGCCCACGGAGTCCAGGAGACCTGGAGATGTCAAGAAAAATAGAAATGGCAAAAAAGGACTGGGTTTTTACATTCTTATAGGTCTATTTTTCTTAAGCCTATTTCATTTTATTTTATTTTGCTTTAATTTCATTTTATTTCACTTCACTGTATTTTATTCCATTTTATTTCATTATTTCTTCTTTTTATGTTATTAATTTAATTTAATGTATTTAATTTCATTTTATTCTATTTTAATTTCTTTTTCTCTCACCTGTCTTCTATTGAAGTGTAGAGCAAAATTCCTCAAATCCAGTTCTTGCATCACCTCCTTATTAATAGTACCTGGATTTTCTTGCCATATCCCCTCAGTCCCGGAATTCCCAGGCCATGGATCCCTTCCTCTGAGCGCTGTTGGCTGTGGCTCTCTCTCCTGGCCGTGACAGATGGGGCATGCTCAGCTGCTGCCCAGCAGATCGGGATGAATTCTTCACTCACTGGCCGGGTCTGGGGAAGGACCGATGGACAACGGCCCGTTGGTCAGTCCCGGCCTGTGCTGGTGTCCAGCTGCTCTGCACTTGATATATGAGTCGCCAGAGCGGAGCCTTGGGATCACCCGGGGATGAGGCTGTTCCTCCTGGGAATGGGAGAGGGCACGGGGGGAGTCAGACATGAGCAAGGTGACAGAAGAGGACAAAGATAAGGACACAAGACGATACAGCAGCAGCAGCTCCACGCTGGTGCAACGCAGAAGATCTGCGGCGATTGCCAGGCTGCTCCCTAGACTAGTGGTGATCATGAATCCCATTGTGCTGGAAAGCAGCAGCAGCAGCAGCAGCAGCAGCAGCAGCAGCAGCAGCGCGATGGAGCTGGCACACAGCCCCAGCATTGCTGCCGGAAGGTTCCGGGAGCAGCTCCCTGCTCGGCTTCGGAGATACTTGGACGCTGTTTCTGCTGCCTCCTTAGAGATCATCTTTTTTCACACTTTCAAGCCCTTTATTGTTTAATTTGTATATACAAACGTTATATTTGTATTTTCAAATCCTGTATATATATAGAGAGAGGATTTCTTATACTCCTGTATAAGATCCTATATGTATTACAGTAAGTATGGGACTGTATTTTGAAACCAATTTTATATAAATTAGTATTCTTTTTTATACAGAGCGAGAGATGAGAAATGTTACTGTTTTTAATAGTTTTTGCACATAAATGCACCCCATGAATTTTCAAGCATTTTTGGGCTGTAACATCTCCAGTATTCCCAAAACCTTTCCAGAAGCCTAAATGAGGGAGCTTGCCCTCATTTCAAATGCATGCAATGGCACCATAAAGGTTTTCCCCTTCCATTTAAACTAAAAATTGAGGGAAAATAGGGACTGTCTGTCAATTGAAACTCCTAGAGTCGTGGGAAAGGCAGATTTTCCTTCAACTGAAACCCTTAAAATCACAGCTGAAGGTGGGATCCCCTCAATTTAAACACCGACAAAAATGGAAAAGGAGATTTTTCTCCTCAATTTAAACACCTTTCTCCACAAAACCTCAATTTCTTGGGGTCACTGAGGTGGACTGGGGAGGGACTGGGAAGATGAAATCAAAAGATGAAAAGAGAAAGATATTCCTTGTGCCCCCAGCCTGCGCCAGCAGCTCGGGTGGGTTAGGGTCAGGTGCACTGCTCTCCTCTCCGGCACTGCCCCTCGGCACAGCGCTCGTCCCTCGGCACCTTCTTTGGGCACTGCTGCAGGTGCTCCTCAGCCCCCGAGACGCTCTCACCATCGCTCCTTCAGAGCTCCCTGGCAGCGCCCCCTCGGCCCCCCCTCGGCAGCGCTTTGCCACAGGTGCGCCCAGGTGACCGCACGTGCCCCCAGCAGGGCCCGGCCCTCCCCATCCTCACTGCCCACACCTGAGGCTGCCGCAGGTGAGGAGGGGCAGACTCCGTGATGGGGAGGCGGAGCTGTATGAGAGGAGGTGGGACCACCAGCCCAGGGCTGGAGCCAAAGGTGAGGGGTGGGGCCAAATGGCTCCTAGGATGCGCAAACAAAGGCTCATGGAATGGAGAAAGTTCAACAGTTTTTTGTATTTTACGCACACACACTCATGATAAAAGTAACAATTCTAATAGTTAAAATATCAGTGGAAGTTACTGGCTAGTTACAGCAGTGAGCTTCATACAGCATCCCACTTTTATGGATTTATCAGAAGAAGCAGTTTCAGGTTCTTTCATCTCCTCCAAATACTTGGGAAACCCATTTTTAACCAAACTCCTTGGCAATTTTCTCATATGAATAAAAGCAAGCATTGGCAACGACCAACAAGTGAGAATGAAAGCAGAATATCACGGAGACATGGCAGGATGGCCCCTGTGACTAGAGCCTTGGAATGGAAGAGTTTAGGCTTTAAAGGAAAGGCAGGCTAGGGAGATGAGGAGCGGATGTAGCTCTCTATGGATATGGAACTCTGCCTGGGGAAGTGCGAGGAGCCAGCCGAGAGCTTGTGGGTGAAGAGTAAGGGGAGGGCAGGGACAGGGATATTAAGGGTAACAGGGTGGGCTTCTATAGATATGTTGCAAGCAAGAGAGTCCGGGTAATGTGGGCCCTCTCCAGAAGGGAACAGGAGACCTAACTACCCTGGACAGGGAGACTAAGGCTCTCAAGGACTTCTGTGCCTCACTCTTCCGTGGCAAGTGCTCCAGCCACACTGCCCAAGTCGAGAAAGGCAAGTGCAGGGACTGGGAAAATGAGGACCCTGAGCCCACCGTAGGAGAGGATCAGATTCAAGACCATCTAAGGAACCTGAATGTGCTAAGTCCACGGGACCTGACGAGATACATCCCCAGGTCCTGAGGGAGCTAGCAGAAACTGCTAAGCCATTATCCATAATTTTTTGAAAAATTGTGGCAGTTAGGTAAAGTCTCTGATGACTGGAAAAAGAGAAATATAACCCCCATTCTTAAAAAGGGGAAAGGAGACCTGGGGAACCACTTCTACCCAGAGCAATGGTGATGGTGCTGCGCAGCCCCATGGAGCTGCTTCTCCTGTCTGGCTCTACAAGATCCTCTACTTCCATCGCCCTCCTCCTCTCCGGCTCCATGGGACAGCTGCTGCCCAGTTCTGGAGACTGATGGACATTTCCCAGACATTTCATGGGCCCAAGAGTGCTGAGGATGTGTTGTGATGGTGTGGGACCTGAGCAGGACATACACAACATGGAATAATAAAGGCTGGAGAACGTGCTGAGTTAGGCAGGAAGAGTTCATTTTCTTTCAACAAGCCTGCGGTTCGGCTTTGTGCTGAAAAGACTGTTGATAACTCCGGGATGTTTCAATCTTTGCTGCTCCTCACACTACCCTGCCAGCAAATAGGGTGGTGTTGTGCGAGGAGTTGGGAGGAGATAGACTCAGAAGGGCTCAGCAAGGAAAAAGCAGCAGTGGGGTAGACCTGTGTATTAGGGAGTGTTCTGACTGTCTAGGAATCGACGGTGGTGATGAAAGCATCGAGGGTTGATGGGTAAGAAGCAGGAGGAAGAGCAGCTGTCAAAGTGGGAATCTTCCTGGACACAGACGGAAGGCTGGTAGGCAGATTGGTAGTTCCCTTCAATCTACCCTTAACGCAGGGTGCAACGAAGATTCCTGGAGTGCCAAAGCTTTCCTTCTGTGGCAAGGTGACCTGCTGGTGGGAATGGCTGGGGATGGTGTTTGCCTGGCCTTTTGTTAAGCCTTTGACACCACTCCCCAAAGCATTCTTGTGCAGAAACTGGCTGCTCATGGCTTGGACAGATCACTGTTCACTGTAAAAAAGGGTCTGGATGGCCACGGCCAGAGAGGGGTAGGGGACAGTTTCATTCAGCTGGCACCATCACCAGTGGGTCTCCCTGGGCAGTACTGAGACCTGAGCTTCTGTTGATGGCCTGAGGAGGGGGCCCTCAGCCAATCTGTAGGGGACAGCAGGTCGGGAGGGAATGTGGATCTGCCAGAGGACAGCAAGGCTCTGCAGAGGGATCTGGAGAGGCCCAGGGACTGGGCTGTCCCAGGCAGATCCTGAAACCCCCTGCTCCCCTGCCCCTCCCTGACTACTCATGATTCCTACACCCTTTTTCTCTTCTGGGTCCAGCACCGCCACCACCAGTGGGACTTCCAGCGGGTGCAGAGGCCCCGGCGGCGCTGAACAGAGCGTGTCTGCCAGGCGTCCAGGTATCTCCGAAGCCGAGCAGGGAGCTGCTCCCGGAACCTTCCGGCAGCAATGCTGGGGCTGTGTGCCAGCTCCATCGCGCTGCTGCTGCTGCTGCTGCTGCTGCTGCTGCTGCTGCTGCTTTCCAGCACAATGGGATTCATGATCACCACTAGTCTAGGGAGCAGCCTGGCAATCGCCGCAGATCTTCTGCGTTGCACCAGCGTGGAGCTGCTGCTGCTGTATCGTCTTGTGTCCTTATCTTTGTCCCCTTCTGTCACCTTGCTCATGTCTGGCCTCGCCAACTCCACTCCAAGGCACTGGGAAAGCTCTCTGGCCCCCAGCAGCCTCGGCTTCAGCCGCGCATTGGCGTGGAGCACCCTGCAGCTCCCCCTGCCCCAGTGCCACCGGGCCAGCTGCGCCTCCAGCTCCTTGCGGTGCTCCTCGAAGAGAGCCTGCGAGTCCCGCGAGCTGCGGATGAACCTTGGGAAACGCCTCCTGGAGCTCGTGGAGCTGCGTGGGGAGCTGCCGTGGGACAGCTCCGTGTCTGCTGATCTCCGCACTCTGTCCACGCTGCTCTGCCCCTCCAGCCAGCCTCTCGCTGTGTTCAGATGCTCTGGGCTCTGACGGATCCTCTGCAAGAACCACAGATGGGTGAGCCGAGCAGCTCCCCAGGGTGCTCCGCATTGTCCTGCCACGCATGCTGCACCGACTCACCCCAAACCAGCCCAGCCCAAACCAACTCACCCCAAACCAGCCCAGGCCAAACCAGCCCACCCTAAACCAGCCCAGGCCAAACCAACTCACCCCAAACCAGCCCAGCCCAAACCAGCTCACCCTAAACCAGCCCAGGCCAAACCAACTCACCCCAAACCAGCCCAGCCCAAACCAACTCACCCCAAACCAAACCAGCCCAAACCAGCTCACCCCAAACCAAACCAGCCCAAACCAACTCACCCCAAACCAAACCAGCCCAAACCAGCTCACCCCAAACCAGCCCAGCCCAAACCAACTCACCCCAAACCAGCCCAGGCCAAACCAACTCACCCCAAACCAGCCCAGCCCAAACCAGCTCACCCCAAACCAGCCCAGGCCAAACCAGCTCACCCCAAACCAAACCAGCCCAGCCCAGCCCAGCCCAGCTCCGCCCAGCACAGCCCACGCAGCAGTTCAGGGGCCACCTACCCAGAGACACTTGTCCTGTAGCATGACAGTGACCAAGATGAGCTGCAGCACCACCATCATGATTGCCACCAGCTCACCCATGGTGAAGATGTTGAGGAACCCCATGGCACTGTCCCTGGCACTCCAGGCCACCGGCACAGGCTGGTGAAGAGGCTCCCCAGTGATCTGCAGGGTCCCAGTGATGGGAATCCAGCCCTGCTGAGGTGGCAGAGGCTGAGGCTGTTGTCTGCCAGACACTGCCAGACTGCTGTGCCCAGGAACCACTGCCTGCTCCTGCAGGGCCTTTTATAGCCTGGCAGGCAGAGCCCCTGTGTGACAGCACGGGGCAGCCAGAACCCTCTTTGTGACAGCGTGGGGCAGTCAGAGCACCCCGTGTGCCATCTTGGGGCAGTCAGAACCCTCTTTGTGACAGCGTGGGGCAGTCAGAGCACCCCGTGTGCCATCTTGGGGCAGTCAGAACCCTCTTTGTGACAGCGTGGGGCAGTCAGAGTGCCCCGTGTGCCATCTTGGGGCAGTCAGAACCTTCTTTGTGACAGCGTGGGGCAGTCAGAGTGCCCCGTGTGCCATGCTGGGGCAGTCAGAGTGCCCCGTGTGCCATGCTGGGGCAGTCAGAACCCCTTTTTGGATACCCAGGAGCCCACAGGAGCCCAAGGGAGAGCCCTTGCTGCCTTGGGCTCAATGACCGTGCATTCCATGTTGCCCTGCTGAAACCTTGAGGATTCTTTAAGTCAGTCAGGTTGTAACAATTTCCTTTGACACCATGAAACTGTTTTGAGTTGCTGTTGGATCTGTCATTGCTGGGAGTGGGAGGAGGTTAACTGCTTCATAAAACAAATCTCTTTTGAATAGATGATTTGTCTCAATTTCATGAGCCTCCATGACACAAGGGCAGTGATCCTGGGCCGGGCACTGGTGAGGTCGGACCTCAAATGCTGTACTCAGTTATGGGCCCTGCACAACAATAAAGACATTGAGGTGCTGAGTGTGTCCAGAGAAGGTCAATGGAGCTGGAGAAGGGTCTTGTGCTTTAACCCCAGCTGGTAATTCAGCAAGGAAAAAAGAGTGAGAAAGCAACTCATGAGGTGAGATAATTTAATAAATAGAAATAAATTCCAAAAATATTGTATGAGAAAAAATAAGCAAAGTAAACGTTAACAATTTCTTGGGCTTGGTGTAATCTTGTCTAGTGGAAGGTTTCCCTACCCATGGCATGGGGGTGGAGCAGGACGATCTTTACTGTGCCTTCCAACCCAAAGCACACCGTTCTTCACCTCTAAGGACTACTGCTGCCAGCTGCTTTTGAGGTACTTTGTTTACAGCGACACAAATAGCCGTAAAAAGGAGAGGCCAGCGAGGTGTGAATCTCTTGCTGTAACTGTCCCTCCTGATCCCACCTTCACCAATGCATTCTGAATAAAAAGCCTTTGTGGAAACACTGCACTGTTTTTGGACCTGGAGCGAATGAATAGATGTCTCCCCACAGTGCCGCAGCGCCGTGGCTCAGCCCTGCTTGGTCCCACTCAGTGACTGATCAGATGCTGCTGAGGCTCAGCGACACAGGCTGGGGGTTCAGGTGTGTCCCAAAGGAGAAGCAGTTTCCGCCTCCACCAATAACCAACAACTCCTTCTCATCTGGCAGAAAGACACTGCTATGATCGTGTAGCATTAATGGCCATTCCAGACGCTCCTGAAAAAGGAAAGATGCCTACAGCAGCCACGGTGCTGTCTTTGGCAGCCCCGGGTTTTGGGGGGCAGCTGCACAAACCATTGAGCAGCTCTGTCTGGGGGCACCGAGCAGAGGAGCAGCGCTGCGCACAGCAGCATGTGACAACCTGCCACACTGTCCCGCCCAGGGGTGGCCACTGACCCCAAACCTCCTGCCCATCACTCACAAGAAAAAACGTGGCAGCAACCAAATCCTTTTGGCAGTGGAAACACGGAGGGGTTTGAGCTCTGGTCACAAGGATCCATAAAATCTATTTATGGACTATATCCAGATCCATGTTCTCCTTCTGTCCCAGGGAGGTGATGGCTGCCCTGTCCCTGGCCATGTCCAAGGCCAGGCTGGACGGGGCTTGGAGCAGCCTGGTGCAGGGGCAGGTGTGGCTGCCCGCGGCAGGGGAAGCTGTGGCTGCCCAGGGCAGGGGAAGGTGTGGCTGCCCAGGGCAGGGGCAGGTGTGGCTGCCCAGGGCAGGGGCAGGTGTGGCTGCCCAGGGCAGGGGAAGGTGTGGCCGCCCAGGGCAGGGGAAGCTGTGGCTGCCCAGGGCAGGGGCAGGTGTGGCTGCCCGCGGCAGGGGCAGGTGTGGCTGCCCAGGGCAGGGGCAGGTGTGGCTGCCCGCGGCAGGGGAAGGTGTGGCTGCCCAGGGCAGGGGCAGGTGTGGCTGCCCGCGGCACGGGAAGCTGTGGCTGCCCGCGGCGGGGGAAGCTGTGGCTGCCCGCGGCGGGGGAAGCTGTGGCTGCCCAGGGCAGGGGAAGGTGTGGCTGCCCAGGGCAGGGGAAGCTGTGGCTGCCCAGGGCAGGGGAAGGTGTGGCTGCCCGCGGCACGGGAAGCTGTGGCTGCCCAGGGCAGGGGAAGGTGTGGCTGCCCAGGGCAGGGGCAGGTGTGGCTGCCCAGGGCAGGGGAAGGTGTGGCCGCCCAGGGCAGGGGAAGGTGTGGCCGCCCAGGGCAGGGGAAGCTGTCGCCGCCCGCGGCACGGGAAGCTGTCGCCGCCCGCGGCAGGGGAAGCTGTGGCTGCCCGCGGCACGGGAAGCTGTGGCTGCCCAGGGCAGGGGAAGCTGTGGCTGCCCGCGGCACGGGAAGCTGTGGCTGCCCGCGGCACGGGAAGCTGTGGCTGCCCAGGGCAGGGGAAGCTGTCGCCGCCCGCGGCACGGGAAGCTGTCGCCGCCCGCGGCAGGTGAAGCTGTCGCCGCCCGCGGCAGGGGAAGCTGTGGCCGCCCGCGGCACGGGAAGCTGTCGCCGCCCGCGGCACGGGAAGCTGTGGCTGCCCGCGGCACGGGAAGCTGTGGCTGCCCGCGGCACGGGAAGCTGTGGCTGCCCAGGGCAGGGGAAGCTGTCGCCGCCCGCGGCACGGGAAGCTGTCGCCGCCCGCGGCAGGGGAAGCTGTGGCTGCCCGCGGCAGGGGAAGCTGTGGCTGCCCGCGGCACGGGAAGCTGTGGCTGCCCAGGGCACGGGAAGCTGTGGCTGCCCAGGGCAGGGGAAGCTGTGGCTGCCCGCGGCACGGGAAGCTGTGGCTGCCCAGGGCAGGGGAAGCTGTCGCCGCCCGCGGCAGGGGAAGCTGTGGCTGCCCGCGGCAGGGGAAGCTGTCGCCGCCCGCGGCACGGGAAGCTGTCGCTGCCTGCGGCAGGGATGGCCCCGGCTGCGCTCCGAGGTCGCTCTGTCGCACGCCGCTCCCCGGGGCCACCCTGGGGCGCGCGCTCGGCAGCGCCATCGGCTCGTGCTGCCGCCTGCTGTCGGGAGCGCGGAACTGCAGCTGGGAGCGGCGCGTGCGCAGTGTCGCTGTTTTCCCGGGGGACAATTCCCGACCCGCAGCTCCCACATTCCCAAAATCCCGGACTCGCAGGTTCCCAGACTGGGACGGGCTGGAAGGACCCACCCTGAGGCATCTGGTCCCACCTCCCTGCTCAGGCAGGGCCATCCCAAAGCACAGGATTGGGTCCAGATGGCACCGCCAGGAACATTCTGGCTCCCTTTGCTTGGTGCCCTCTTTGCATCTTCGTACCCAGGCGTGAGGTCCCCTCTCGGCTGTGTCTCCTCTTGAGGCTCAGCAGCCCCAGCTCCCTCAGCCTTCCCTCACAAAAGAGATGCTCCAATCCCTTCTTCACCCTCACAGCCTCTGCTGGACTTCCTCCAGGAGCTCCACGTGCGTCCTGTCCGGAGGTGCCCAGAGCTGGACACGGCACGGGACAGAGCTGGACACGGCACTCCCTATGTGCCTCACTGGGCAGGGCAGAGGGGCAGGGTCACTCCCTGAGCCCCTGGCCCTGCCCTTCCTGATGGCCCCAGGATCCCTCGTGGCCCCAGGACAGCTGCACTGGACACCCAGCAGCACCCCAAGGTCCTCCTCCTGAGCTGCTCCAGCCTGGACTGGCAGCGGGGGCTGTCCCTCCCGAGGGGCAGGACCTGCCCTTGCCCTCCGGGACCTCCCAATGTCCAGGCTTTAAGGTCCCCCTGAGCTGCAGGATGTGGCAGGATGCTCCCTCTGGGATGGGGCCAGGGGACAAGGCCCCCTTTGTGGCTATCGGGGGTGCACTGAGAGGGGTATGGGCTGATTTTGGTGCTGAGCTGGGCTAAAACCAGCCCAAATCGCCAACCCCAAATTGACAGCCGAGGGTGAAGCACCAGCTGGGCCTGGCAGTCGATCACCTGACCCTGGAAAAGTCCAGTCCCCTCTCAGACAGAGATTGCTCTCCCACATTCCTGCTTGGAATGCAATGGGTGCGAGGTTCCTCCCTCGGGAAGAGGATGTTCCCCACGGATTCTCCTCGAGGCTGAGAAGGAGACTTTCCCACGAGTGTTGGTGTGGGAGGGACATTGAGCTCTGCTTAAGAATTGTCTCTTTTTGCTGACTTTGACAGAATTATTCAATAGAAAAGTTTTGTTAGAATTATTGAATAGAATTGCTTTGCACAATGGCCTTGGTGGCCACAGTGGTCACAGTGGCTGCGATGGCCTCATGGGTCAGGGGGTTCTTCAGCCTTGGTGACCGTGCTGGCCATGGTGGCCTTGGCGGTTACCATGATGGCCAGAGCGGCTGTGGTGGCCACAGTGACCATGGTGGCAGTGGTGGTCCCAGTGGCCTCACGGTGGCCATAGTGGCCAAAGTGACAACAGTGGCAGTGGTGGCCTTGGTAGCCTCAGTTGGCTTCGTTGCTCTGTTGGTCCTGGTGGCCTTGGCAATCATGGCAGCCACAGTGACCACAGTGACCACGGTGACCTTGGTGGCCTCGTGGCTCAGAGGATCCTGGTGCCAGGGCTGCGGTGGTCAGGAGGAGCCCTGCATGGTGGGAGGGGGCCCTGGAGAGGCTCCCACCTGGGGGGACAAAGAGGGGGGTCAGGGGGTCCATGGGAGGTGACAGGGGGTGACAGGGGGTGACAGGACTTGGGGGGGTCAGGGGGTGCCATGGGAGGTGACAGGGGGTGACAGGGGGTGACAGGGGGTGACAGGGGCTCAGGGGGGTCCTACCTCACGGCTGTCGAGCACAGGGCACGGCCACACAGTGCTGGTCTGCTGAGGGGAGGGACACGGTCCCTGTCCTCCCCTGGCAGGGCTGTCCCTGTCCCTGTCCCCTGCCGCATGTGGGCGTCCCCATCCCTGTGCCCTTCATGGGGGTCCCTGTCCCCGTGCTCACAATGGGTGTCCCCACAATTGGTGTCCCCAGCACGGCATGTCCCTGTCCCCTCACCCTCAGTGAGTGTCCCCAGAGCTGGCAGAGGGTGTCCCCACCCCTGTGCCTGGCCATGGGTGTCCCCATGCCCACAGTGAGTGTCCCCATCCCCCGGGCTGTCCCCATGACGTCACCATGCACCTACTCACAGGTGTATTTGCTGTAGGTCCCGGTGGAGTTGAGCTCGATGCACACCTTGTCCCCATCCCTGGTGACACTGGCGACATTGAAGGTCTCAAAGGGTGGGATCAGCACCTCCTTCTCCTTGGGATAGCAGGAGAATTCGTGGATGTCCGCCCCGTACTCCGTGTGCACCTGGAACATCGTGTCCGACCCGAAGGTTTTGGCTATGTCTCTGGAAAGCGACGTCGACGCGAAGTGACCGAAGCGGACGGTCTGGCCAGGCTGTGCCTTGAAGTGGACCCCGTGCACGCCGCGGTACACGCAGCGCCGTGTCTGTCCCTGGCGCTCCCACAGCGTGGCCAGCGCGTCGGTCAGCAGGAAATGCAGCGCTTTGAAGTGGAACTTGTCGCGGTACTCCTCGGGGGAGCGCCCGCCCACGTGCACGGCGCTGTTGAACGTCTCGTACAGCTCATCCATCGTGTAGGCCATGAGGGCGATGGCCTGGGCCGGCGATGACAGAGGGGACACACGGGACCCCCGCTCCTCCCACTCGGCCGTGGCCTTTTCCCAGACCTGGGCGAACAGAGGGTTCTTCCCGAACTCGGAGTGGATGAGGGCCGGCAGCGCCGCGGTCATACTGTCACGGCAGGTCTGGTACTGGTCATCGAAGGAGTCCGGGGCCATGTCCAGGGGCAGCTCCTTGATGGCCACGGTGGCCACGGCCATTGCAGCAGTGCCAGGGTGCGAGCCAGGGGGGCCATGGAGGGGAGAGGCCACGGGGAGCAGTGTGGGACACGGGGGGACACTGTGGGACACGGGAGGGACACTGAGGGGACACTGGGGACATTGTGGGACACGGGAGGGACACTGAGAGGACACTGGGGACACTGTGGGACACGGGAGGGACACTGGGGACACTGTGGGGACACTGGGGACACTGATGGGACATGGGAGGGACACTGAGGGGGCGCTGAGGGGACACTGGGGGCACTGATGGGACACGGAGGGACATGGGGAGCATTCCTCAGTGAGAGGCTGGGGAGGGGGGGTGAGGGCAGCCCCAGCCGGGAGACCCCTGTGACCCTGATCCCAAATCCTGGCGTCATTCCTGGATGCCCCAGGGTCCTCCCAGAGTTCCCCCAGCAGCCCAACCCAAATCCGGGGGTCACTCACTCGTCCCCCTCAGTGTCCTCCCAGGGCCCTGTGACCCCAATTTCCCTCCCACACTCCCGTGTCCCCTCCCAACAGTGCTCCCCATGACCTCGAGCCCCATCCCACAATCCTGTGTCCCCCACAGTGTTCCTCCAGTGCCCCCCAGCCCCCCAGTCCCACTCCCAGTCCCAGGACTCCAATCCCACTGCCCCGGTCCTCTGTCCCACCTCACTGTACCCTGGACTGCCCCAGGACTCCAACCCCAGTCCCGTGACATCCCCAGGGCCCCAATCCCACTGTCCTCTGTCCCCTGCAGGTGTCCCCAGGTGTCTCCCCAGCCCCTCATACCAAAATTGTCCGGAGTGAACTTGCTGGCAGAACTGGAGGTGTCAGCAAGCCCGAATTCCTTATCAGTGTCGGGCACACCGCAGATGTCTCCTGGTCAGAGGAGACTTTAGCACAGGCTTTTATCCACCGTAATTACACATGTTTGTTAAAATGGGCTTCTTATCTAATACAGAAACTGCACTTTTCCTGGAAATTATTTGCATGGCCCCGCCTCATTCTGGAAATATTCTATGGTCCTGGGGAGTCATCTGAAGAGGTGTCTGGGGTCGTATTCACCGAATGTTTCAATGTCACAGGTGTCCTGTCCTTGGACTTTTGCTTTGGGCAGGCACTGCTCCTTCTGTGCTCCAGGACTTGCCAAAAACCCCACGGAAGTTCCCTTTGTCTGTTTCTCCATGGGTTCCAGCCTCGCTGATCGTCCCACGGTGTAAATGCTTTTACACCCTCTTATTTTCGCTGCTCGGTCTTTAGGCTCGGCCCAGCACCTCCAGGGGAGCTGAAGGTTCCTTTTCTCTCTATTTCTCACCCCCAGGACTCCAACGGCACTCGCACGGTCCTGTGTCCCACTCGCTGCTGCTCATTGAGCTGCTGTGACACCTCACACACAAAACGGGGTCCCCGGGGATCAGATGCCGTCCCCGCAGGCACCCCGAGCCTGGCGATGGTCTCTTTGGGGAGTGCCCAGGTCACTTCTGCTGCGGCAGGAGAAGCTTCCGGAGCCCCGGAAAAGGGAACCGCCAACACCAGGAGGTCCCTGAATCCTCCTTGGCATGGTAGCTCAGAAAATCCCTTTGCCAGGAATCCCTGGGGTGTTTCCTCTTCCAGTGATCCCTGGGGGTGATCTTTGGAATTCAATTCTTTGGAATTCAAAGGGTTATTTTTAAGACATATTGGGCATTGTTCTGTGACAGACCTGAGAGTTTTTGTCATACGGACACTGAGGATCTGAGGCCGCAGACCAGTCCCCATCTCATCGATTCCCCGGAGGCTTTCCTGGTGCTTTTCTCTCACAAATTGCAGCGTCAGTTGGGTGGGACTCTGACCTGGCTATTGGCAGCTGCCAGCCTCTTTATTCTGGACTTTCAGAGATGTAGCCAATTTTAAATCTGCCTGACACTATGCAGGGCTCACTTCTGGCACTGAAATTCCTTTCTCAGGTATTGTATTGGTTTTACCCTGGCCTGGGGGGGATCTCTGCATCGCCGTGAATCTCTGTCTTGGTTTGAGACAATTTCAACGAGGACACTCTGGAATGTGCCGTCCCCTCTCAAGGGTTCCAACAATCCCTTTCCACCGACAGGAAATGTGTGTTAACAGATGAAAGTGAAAAAAACCCCAGCAATAGTTTATTAACAAACAGAACACCCACAAGGCAGAAAAAGAAAGGAAATAACTGACAGATATCAGACTGGCAGACCTCACCACCCAACCGGAACAAGGACTGACCCGAAATGCTGGAGGATACCTGCTCTCGACACGGAGGCATCCGCTCCATCTCTGGAGGGCAGGAGCTTTCGGGGGCACGTCCAGCAGCAGACGAAGGCCCCGTGGCTCATCCAGCACCGACCTCCTGCCACGGCACAGCACAGCGGAGCTGTCACGGCAGGTGAAGCAGCTGGGCCGGAGCCCCTCGGTGTTCTCTCCTCGGCTTGGCGCAGTTAATGAGCTTTGGGCTGGAGTGAGGCCGCTCCGCTCCTGCCGGAACGATGGCCCCGCTCTCGGACAAACCGCTGCTCAGTTCACCTCGAGACAGCCCAAAAATTACTACTGCAGGTTCTTCTAGCCAAGGAGGGGAAAACCTTTTTGCCTGGGCCAAAAAACCAAGCCCACCAAGCAGAAACTACACTGCACAGAGCCACGAAAAGCCTGGGTGGGGACTTTTTAAAACTCCCATGCCAAAGCAAAACTCTCCTCCCTGGCCACAGATACCTCAGGTTCCAGGGTCAGCAACATACCGGGCAGATATTTGGGCACTGTCAAGGTTTGACCCTGGCTCAATGCCACGTCTGCTCTCTCTGCTCTCTCTGCTCTCTCCGCTCTCTCTGCTCTCTCCTGCCACAGCTGTGCAGAGAAGGAAAAAAACAACACAAACACACCGGAATCATGAGTTCACATAAAGAATGGTGGGAGGACGCACGGACACAGGGCAAAGGAGGTTGGAAACTTGAAGTTGCAAAGTGATTTATTAACCTAACAGAGTTGGAGGATAAATCAGAGGTAAAAATAAGCTCTTAAGACACCGTTCCTTCACTCACCCCCCTGCCCTCTTAAGGCCATTTCTCAGCTCGCCCCCTCCCTCCTTTCCAACTAACCAACAACTCCCGGGCAGGGGCAGGGCATGAGGGTTTCCTTTGGTCAGGGTCAGTCCAGCAGGAGAAAGAGTCCTCTACTTAGCCATGGGGATCCCTCCCACGAGAGACAGCTCTCTGCAAACTTCTTTGGTGTGGCTCCAATCTCACGAGCAGCCCCGCCCGATTGCTGCTGTTCGAGATTCTCTCCAGGCTGCAGATTTCCAAGCCGAGGCCAGGCTGTTTCCATCCCGGGAGCAAGGCCTTTCTCTCTCCTGCAAGGCTTTTGCAACTCTCAGTCTCTGGGACTCCCACTGGATCACAGCTTCCTGCAGGCTTCCACCTGCTCCTCTGGCGTGGGCACCTCCCCACGGCTGTGGGGGGTTCTCTGCACCCCCTGGACTCCGTGGGCTGCAGGGAGACCACTGCTCCCCAAGGTCTGTTCCTCATGGACCCCATGGGCTGCAGGGGGACCACCTGCTCCCCCATGGTCTGTACCTCATGGACCCCATGGGCTGTACCTCATGGACCCCATGGGCTGCAGGGGGACCACCTGCTCCCCCATGGTCTGTTCCTCATGGACCCCATGGGCTGCAGGGGGACCACCTGCTCCCCCATGGTCTTCACCACGGCTGGCAGAGGGTTTTCAGCTCCGGCGCCTGGAGCACCTCCTCCCCCACCTTCTCCACTGACCTTGCTACCTCCATGGTGTTTCCCCTCACATATTTTT
This sequence comes from Acanthornis magna, assembly GCA_036785705.1. Taxonomy (NCBI): domain Eukaryota; kingdom Metazoa; phylum Chordata; class Aves; order Passeriformes; family Acanthizidae; genus Acanthornis; species Acanthornis magna. Next base: position 313,997 of record JAWUZG010000628.1, on the reverse strand, counting down.
ACCTCCTCCTCCTCCTTCCCTAGCTACAAAGAAGTGCGTGCTTACCTTGTTTTGATTTCTTCTTAAATATGTTTTCACAGAGGCGTAACTAACATCTCGAATTGGCCCAGGCTTGGCCAGCAGCATGTCCATCATCTTCAGAGCCATCAGAGATTGGCTCTGCTGGACATGGACAAAACTTCCAGAACCTTCCCACAGGACACACAGGAGCCGTCTTTGTACCCCACTGAACTCACTCGCCAAAACTGGGCCCAGCAAAACCAGCACATCAACCAAGTGAGAATAAGGAACAAAGGGCCTGACACAGGAGGTGGTGTTAGAGTCCAAAACAGGGATGGCTTTGTAGGGAACACCAAGTGTCAAAGCAGGGAGGGCGTCTGGAACTGGAAAGAGAATTTGATTTGCCAGCTCCGTCATTTGGAAAGAATTGCACTCACTCTGATCAAGAAGGAAGGGAAAAAGAGGAGTAAAAGACAAACAGAGTCAGAGCAATTAATCTACCTGCCAAGAAAAAGTCCACGGAAAAATGAGATGTTGGGGTTAATCGAGGAGTTTGCAGAATGTGCCACAGACTACTGCGTGTTCACCTGTGCCGAGAGCAGTCAGGAGCCCATTCCATGGGGAATCCTAGCCATGAATTTGACTGTCGTGGAACATAAAAATGAAACCACACGTTGTATGCAGAAACCTGGAATTGGATGGAAGGACCAGGTGGGAAAAATGAGGAAACAACAGAAGTCCCCAGGGAACAGAGCTGATTGTGAGGAATTACCAAATTATATTTTCACCAAAATAGGTAGGATAGGTATATTTTCGCCAAAATAGGACAGTCGGATGGGGTTCATGATGAACAAATAAAGAAAAATGTGAGCCAAATGTTTATGGAATGGGCACATGGCAGAAGTGATCAAACAAAAGGAAAGGTGACAGACTGGGACCCCATTTGGTCCGTGACAATCTTTTCAAAGTTTCAGTATTTACCTAAGACCCCTTGGTGTTTCACTTGGGATGGATCAGCTTTTGCAGATTGGCTGTTTGTGCAAGGAAAGCGAGCCTCATATCGAGACGAGGAAAGTGTGGGGTCGTGGTGGAAATGTGAGAGGATATATGTGTATTTGTAGTATTGTTGATGTTATGAATGAATTCACAAACTGAAATTTTAGCAACATAATACTGAGTATTTATTAATAGAGCAAAGGCAAAAACAGCGCTGGGTGCTTAGCAATTTTGCCAGAGGCACACCCATCCGTTGTACAGTGAACTTAAGTACTTTCTTTAACTGTTACATATTCATTAAGCCTCGAAGGTGATTTACACTTCACTCAACTCCCCCCTCCGATCCCTGCCCCCTTCTGCCAGCGAAGGCGCCTGGCTTGGAGTCTCGGACCCTCTGGATTGTCTCAGAACTGAAGGCAGAAATCCTCCCGTCTATGTTTCCTCAGTTCCAACTTAATTTGCAGGTGACAGTTTCTTTGGGAGGTGTGAGTCAAGATAATAGACTTCCTGGGGTGCCGGCAGTTATCTTCTTGGTTTCTTTAAGATGTCTTGATCCCTGGCTCTGTGGTTAATCAACTTAAAAGACATTTATTACCATGTATTTATTATTACATTTTCTAACATATCACAACTATTTTGAAGTTATAATTCACCCTAACCTTGTTTCTACTTAACTATATTTCATCTTAATGCTATTTTTACAGAGCACATTATCACTTGCAAGTGTTAAATTCATATATGCGAAAGCCAGCATTTATCATTCACTCATTTATCACATTGATAAGGTACCATAAGGTAGGATATGTAGATTTGTAGTATTGTTGACACGATAACAGAAGCTATTCCTCCTTCAGCTGCTGCTTCGAAGTGTGGATGTTTGCAGAGAGGCCTCAGGAATAACCTCCAATGGACTGACACATCCACACCCGGGAGGGGAACATTTTTGAGGTGCAAAAGAGGGCCAATGAAGAGCCCCGGGCATTCAACATCCTGTGAGTGATGGGACTTGGAGACCTCATCCGCCTTCAGATGGGAAAGTACAGCAAATGCCATTGGGTGTGCCTGTGTCATGTCTGTTGGAAAGAAATCTTGTGGGGAAACAGTGGAGAAATGGAAGTTGGGACGAGCGGGAGAGTCGGAAATGGATGAAGAACGGAACGAAGCTGCGTCTGGAGGGAAAGTGAGTTGGGCCTTGGAGTCTTTATGGACTCCTTTGGTAACGTAGAGGAGTAAAAGAAGGGATATCAGCTCATAGGACAGGGAAAATTCTAATAAAAGTGACCTGGAAAGGATTTAGGGATTTAAACAGGACAGGGAAAATGGCTGATAAAAGTGACCCAGAAAGAATTTAGGGATTTAAACATGCACTTACAAACAACCTCGAGGATGACTTTATAAAATAGAATGGCTTTAGAATGCTCCTGTTCAAAGGACACGGAGGATTGTATCCACATTTTGTGGACACTCAAAAGATAGAATTGATCATTGTTGTACAAACCTCGTGAATGTCACACGGGACATAGAATGTGGCTTGGACTCACTAAAGAAAGTAGAAGAAAATATTCATAAGTTTTAATAAAAAATGCAAGAAAATTGGATAAATAAAGTTTTTCCGTGGGTTGGGATGGAATCTGTGGTTATGGGTAAGACGAGTGATTAACACAGTGTTAATTTTGTTTAATTTGAGACCGCAGGGAATGGGCTGATTGTCCAAGCATTACCCACCCTGTTGAACAACGCGACGAGAAGGAAACACTCGCAAGGCTCCCCCCGGCACAGAGCGAATGTGATTGGGACAGAAGCATTGAAATGGTTTTCAGAACATTCGAAGGGGGGAAATGGTATCAGTGTTTGGATCAAGAAATCAATTAGATCGCATAAAAGGTCGGCCATGATTATAAGCAGGAAATTGTGAAGTGTCAGGTACAGAAATCTCGGGTGGCACCCGCGGGTGTCCCCTGGGTGAGGCTGGCAGCCAGCGCGGCACTGCCGAGGGAGCAGAGGCTGGGCTGGAGTGACCAGTACAACCAGTACAACCAGTGCAGCACTGGGGCGCTGGGGGCACTGGGGAGGGGTCTGTCACAGCACCCTGGGGTGGGGGGGCTGGAACTGGGAGCGCTGGTGGCACTGGGGACACTGGGATGGGCGCTGGCCCAAACTGGTCTGCACTGGTCCATATTGGTCCATACTGGACCCTACTGCCCCATACTGTTCCATACTGGTCCCTACTGCCCCACAGTGTTCCATACTGGTCCCTACTGCCCCACAGTGTTCCATACTGGTCCGTACTGGTCCGTACTGGCGGCCCCGAGCGCGCCCCTCCCCGCGCGCGCTCCCGCCTCAGGCCCCGCCCCTCTACCCTCCCCGCACCTCCCACTCCCCTCTCCCATTGGCCCGTTACAGCAGCGTCACCAGACCCCGCCCCCTCCGCCGGCAGCTGACGGCGCCGCCGTTGGAGCTCCGCCTCCAGGCCCGGAGTGCGGCCTTCCATTGGCTGCCTCACCCTTCGCTCCTCCCTCCGCGCGCTCACACTGGTCGGCTCCCCTTTCTTCCCGCCCCCCGCGCGCGCTGATTGGCTGCACAGCGGAGGGGAGGCCGTGAGGGCGGCCAAGATGGCGGCGGGGTGAGGCGGCGGCGATGGCGGCGATGTCCGGGGCGGAGGAGCGCGATCCCGGCGGTGGCCCCGCCGCCCCCGCCGCTCCTTCCGCGGCCCCGCCCGGCCCCGCGGCTCCGGCGGCGGCGGGGAGCGAAGGCGGCGGCGCCGAGGAAGCGGCGGCGCTGCTGCTGGAGGCGGGCGCCGACCCCGACGCGCCGCCCAAGAAGCGGCTGAGGACGGCCGGGAGCGGCCCCGGCGGGGCTGAGGGGGCGGCGGGCAGCGTGAAACTGGAGGAGCGGCTCTACTCCGTACTCTGCTGCACCGTGTGCCTCGACCTGCCCAAGGCCTCCGTGTATCAGGTACGGCCGTCCACGGGGACACCCCCCGGTGGCACCGTCACACCCCCCTTGGGGACGGGGACACCACTCGGTGACGCCGGGACACCCCCTTGGAGACAGGGACACCCCCCCGGTGACACCGGCACATCCCCGTGGGGACAGGGACACCCCTTTAGTGACACCGCCACCCCCTCGAGGCCACCTCAGTCACCAGTGGGCCATTGAACCGCCCCCGGGGCTACCAAGTGCCACCCTCCGGGGTTTTTTTGTCACCTTCTGGGCCACTGACACGCTCCCCAACCCTTCATGGGCCACTGAGTCCTTCCCCCCCAGGGCCACCAACGTCCCCTCAGGGCCACCAAAACCATCCCAGAACATCCCTGTTCCCTCATGGGCCACTAAACCCCCCCGAGGGCCACCAACCCTCACTCCCCCAGGACCACCAATGTCCCCTCAGCGCCACCAAAACCATCCCAGGGTGTCCTTTTCCCCTCATGGACCACTAAACTCCCCCAGGGCCATTGAACTCCCCTCCAGAACCTCCTTGTTCCCTCATGGGCCACCAAAACATCCCCAGGGCCACCAATAACCACCCTAGGGTGTCCCTGTCCCTTCATGGGCTGCTAAAACTTTTCCAGGGCCCACCAACCCCTCCGTCTGTCACCTCATGGGCCACCAAACCGTCCCAGGACCACCGATGTCCCCTCAGGGCCACCAGAATCATCCTGGAATGTCCCTGTCCGCTCATGGGGCACTAAAGTCCCCCCAGGACCCCCCCAACCCCCCCCAGGATGTCCCTGTCCTCTCATGGGCCACTAGACTCTCCCTGGGGCCCCCAATTTCTTGCCCAGGGGTCACCAAAATCACCTCCAGAGCTTCCTTGTCCCCCCAGGGGCCACCAAACCTCCTCCGGGGCCACCAACCCCCCCTTGGCCCCTCATGAAACTCCCCCCACCTTTGTCCCCCCAATTTGGGGACCCCGGTCCATCCAGTTCCATCCCAGTTCCATCCCAGTCAATCCCAGCCCAGGTCCTCCCAGTCAATCCCAGTCCAGCCTGTCCCAGTTCCTCCCAGTCCAGTTCCCTCCCATTCCTCCCAGTCTGTCCCAGTCCATCCCAGTTCCTTCCTTTGGGAGGGAATTGGGATTTTATGGATTTGGGAATGGTCAGGGGAAGGGGAGGATCCCTGATCCTCCTCTTCCCAAAAATCTGGGATGGGATCCAATTAATTAATTCATTCATTAATCCAGGGGCTCATTAATTCTGGGATGGGATCAAATCCAGGGCTTCATTAATTCTGGGATTTAATTAATCTTGGGATGGGATCAAATCCCGAGTTTCATGAAATCTGGGATGGGATCAAATCCTGGGATTCATTAATTCCAGGATGGGATGAAATCTGGAATTTAATTAATCTTGGGATAGGATCAAATCTGGGATTAATTAATTCCAGGATAGGATCAAATCCAGGGATTCATTAATTCTGGGATTTAATTAATCCCGGGAATGGCATCGCTAACGAGCGGCTGGAATTAATCTGGGATGCAGGAATGTTCCCTTAGCATTTCCATCATTTGGGGGGGATTCCCATCTATTTCTTGGAATTCCCATCATTTTTTGAGGGGATTCCCATCTATTTTTTTGGCATTCCCATACTTTTTGGGGGCGATTTCCTTCTATTTCTTGGGTTTCCCATTTATTTTTTGGGATTTCCCTCTATTTTTGAGGGGATTCCCTTCTCTATTCTTTAAGGATTCCCTTCTAGTTCTTGGGATTTCCTTCTATTTTATTGACGTTCCCATCATTTTGGGGGGATTCCCCTCTGGTTTTTTGGGATTCCCTCCCCATTCTTTTGGGATTCCCATCTATTTCTTGGGATTCCCATCTATTTCTGGGGGATTCCCGTTTCTTTTTTTGGGATTCCCTTCTATTTCTTGGGATAATAAGGTGGGAAAACAATAAGAAATAAGATGGAAAAGTAAGAATAAATGAGAAATACTATAAATAAATAACAGGGAAGACTATGGATCAATAAGGTGGGAAAGTTATAAGAAATAAGGTGGAAAAATGAGAAATATTAGAAATAAATAGTAGGGGAAAGTATGAAATAATAATGTGGGAGAATGGGAATAAATGAGATTGAAAAATGATAACAAATAAGGTGGAAATGTGTTAATAAAAAGAAGGAAAATATAAATAAATTGGAAAATTAATGCTGAATGGAAATGTAATAATAAATGAAAAAAATGAAAAAGATGGGAAAATAGGAATAAATGAAAAAATAATGATAAATAGGAAAATAATAATAAAAAAGGTTGGAAAAAAGGAATAAAAGGAAAAATAATAACAAATGGAAAAATAAAAAAGGGGGAAATGACGTTAGATGGAAAAATAAGAATTAAATGGAAGTAGACAATAAATAAGATGGGAAAATGATAATGAATAAGATGGAATAAAAAAGAATAAAGTGGGAAAATAAGAAATGGAAAAATGACAGTAAAAAAGATGGAAAAGTAGTAAATAAATGGAAAAAAACCAAAAAAAAACCCAAAAAAGGTGGGAAAATGACAATAAGATGGAAAAATAATAAACAGGATGGAAAAACAGGAAAAAATATGGAAAAATAATAATAAATGGAAAAATAATAGTAAAAAAGGTGGGGAAATATTAATAAATAAGTTGGAAAAATGAGAACAAATAAAGTGGAAAAATAACAACAATAAATAAGATGGAAAACCAACAACAAAAACATGGAAAAGTAATAATAAAAAAAATGGAAAAATGGTAATAAGTGAAAAATTATAGTAAATGAGATGGAAAAATAAGAATAAATAAGAAAAATTTAATAAATGGAAAAATACGAGTAAATGGAAAAATTTTAATAAATGGAAAAATAGTAATGAAAGAGGTGGAAAGGTAATAATACATGGAAAAATTATAAAAAACATGGGAAAATAATAAAAAGATGGGAAAATAATAAAAAATATGGAAAAAAGGGCAATAAATAAGGCCAAAAAAACCCAATAAATTAGGAATATTTGGTATAAATAATAGGGAAAAATAATAATAAATAAGATGGGAAAATGAGAGTATATAGAAAAATAATAATAATGAGGATGGAAAAATTATAATGAACAAGGTGCGAAAATAACAGTAAATAAGACAGGAAAATGCCATTAATAAAGGTGGAAAAATAAAGATAAATAAGAAAGATTAGAGATAAATAATAGGTAAAATACTAATAAACAAGATGGGAAAATGACAATAAAAAATAGAGGAAAAAACAATAAATGGAAAAATAATAATAAGTTAGGATCTATTCCCGGGGCATTGGAGCCTTTGGGATCCTGGAAATTTTGGATATTTTCCCTCCATATTTTGGTGCAATTCCCTTGGATTTGGGGGAAAATGATGGGGAAGAAGGTGGGAAAATGGGAATAAAAAAGGTGGGGAAATGATTAAAAAGAAGGGGGAAGTTAGGATAAATAAGGAATATTAGGGATAAATAACAGGGAAAATTGTGGATCAATAGGGTGGGAAAATGATAAGAAATAAGGTGGGAAAATAAGAATAAATGAGAAATATTAGAAATAAATAATAGGGAAAAATATGAAATAATAAGGTGGGATAACAGGAATAAACAGGATGGAAAAACAATAACAAGTAAGGTGGAAACGTGTTAATGAAAAGATGGAGAAAATTAATACTGAATGAAAACATAATGATAATTTAAAAAAAAAAAAATGGAAAATAAGAATATTTAGGGATAACCTACGAGGTTTTTTGGGCTTCTCCCGCAGCCCCTGTGCCTCAGTTTCCCCCCAGCCGTTTCCTGATCCTGAATTTCTGTTTCTCAGTGCACCGATGGACACCTGCTGTGCCTCAGTTTCCCTAATCCCGAATTTCCGATGGACACCTGCTGTGCCTCAGTTTCCCTAATCCCAAATTTCCCTTTCCCAGTGCACCAACAGACACCTGCCGTGCCTCAGTTTCCCTTTGGCAATTCCCTAATCCCCAATTTCCGTTCCCACAGTGCACCAACGGGCACCTGATGTGCGCGGGGTGCTTCATTCACCTGCTGGCGGACTCGCGGCTCAAGGAGGAGCAGGCCACGTGCCCCAACTGCCGCTGCGAGATCTCCAAGAGCCTCTGCTGCCGCAACCTGGCCGTGGAGAAGGCGGTCAGCGAGCTGCCGGCCGAGTGCGGCTTCTGCGCCCGCCAGTTCCCCCGGTCGCTGCTCGAGAGGCACCAGAAGGAGGAGTGTCAGGATCGGTGAGCCATTTGGGGTGGTTTATTTGGGGTCTGGGGTGGTTTATTTGGGATTTGAGGTGGGTTTGGAGTGGTTTATTGGGATTTGGAGTGGTTTAGTGGGATTTGGGGTCATTTGGGATGGTCCCACTGCTGGCCAAGTGCGGCTTCTGCGCCGGCCAGTTCCCCCGGTCCCTGCTCGAGAGGCACCAGAAGGAGGAGTGTCAGCATCGGTGAGGGCTTTGGGGTGGTTCAGAGGGATTTGGGGTGGTTCAGAGGGATTTGGGGTGGTTTGGGATTGGTTTATTGGGAGTTCAGTGTGATTTATTGGGATTTGGGGATGGTTTTTGGCTGGTTCTCCACCCAACAATTCCCAAAATCCCTGTGGCTTCTGTGCCCGGCGATTCCTGAGACCCCAGATCCTGCTGGAATTCATCCAGAGGGAATTTGGACAGGTTTTGCGATGGTTTCTGGGCATTTCTGGATGGTTTTTTGGGAATTCTGTATGGTTTTGGGGCTGGGATTCATCCAGAGAAAATTTGATGGGAATTCAGGATGGTTTTGGCGGGAAATTGGGATGGTTTTTAGCAGGATTTTGGGATGGTTTTAGGCAGATTTGGGCTGGTTCTGAACGCAGCAATTCCCGAAATTCCTGCTGGAGCGGCAGCAGGAGGAGGAATGTCAGGATAGGGGAGGGCTGGGCGACATCTGCAGGGAATTCTGAGTGGTTTTAGGGGAATTCTGGGTGGTTTGGGGAGAATTCTGAGTGGTTTGGGGGGAATTCTGGGTGGTTTGGGGGAATTTACCATGTCTTTCCCAGGTTTTCCACTCTCTTGTCTGGATCCAACTGCAACTCTGAGGGTTTTCCATGCATCTCCCAGTTTTTCCATTTTTCTCCCAAATTTCCCACTCCGCTTTTCTATATTTCTCCCAGATTCTCTGAATCCAACTGCTCCAACTGCTGCTTTTCATCATCCTTCCCAAATTTTCCACTCTGCTTTTCCACATCTCTCCCAGGTTTTCCATTTTTCTCCCAAATTTCCACTCTGCTCTTCCACAATTCTCCCAGATTTCCCACTCTGCTCTTCCATTTTTCTCCCCAATTTCTCACTCTGCTTTTCCATATTTCTCCCAAATTTCCTACTCCACTTTTCCATATTTCTCCCAGATTTTCTGAATCCAACTGCTCCGACTGCTGCTTTTCCTCATCCCTCCAAAATTTTCACTCTGCTTTTCCACGTCCCTTCCAAATTTTCCATTTTTCCAACCGCTGCTTTTCCATGTCTCTCCCAGATTTTCTGGACCCGGCTGGCACTCTGAGGGTTTTCCACGGATCTCCCAAATTTTCCACTCTGATTTCCGCACCTCTCCCGCATTTCCCACTCTCCTTTTCCACATTTCTCCCACATTTCCCAGGGCTCCACCTCCCACCCCATTATCCCTTCCCGAAATCGCGCTCCGCCGCTATTTCCCCTGTTTTTTCCTGACTTTCCCCCTTTTTTCCTGACTTCTCCCCATTTTTTCCTTTCCCCATTTTTCCCCTGACTTTCCCTCTTTTTTTCTGACTTTCCCCCTTTTCCCTTGACTTTCCCCCTTTTCTCCTGACTTTCCCATTTTTCCTGACTTTCCCCCGTTTTTCCTGACTTTCCCCCATTTTTCCTGACTTTCCCCCATTTTTCCTGACTTTCCCCCGTTTTCCCTGACTTTCCCCCATTTTTCCTGACTTTCCCCTGTTTTTCCTGACTTTCCCCTGTTTTTCCTGACTTTCCCCCCGTTTTCCCTGACTTTCCCCCCGTTTTCCCTGACTTTCCCCCCGTTTTCCCTGACTTTCCCCCGTTTTCCCTGACTTTCCCCCGTTTTCCCTGACTTTCCCCCCGTTTTCCCTGACTTTCCCCCCGTTTTCCCTGACTTTCCCCCCGTTTTTCATGACTTTTCCCCGTTTTCCCTGACTTTCCCGTTTTCCCCCAGGGTGACGCAGTGCAAGTACAAGCGGATCGGCTGTCCGTGGCAGGGCCCGTTCCACGAGCTGTCGGTGCACGAGTCCGAGTGCACGCACCCCACGAAAACGGGCAACGAGCTGATGGAGATCCTGGACGAGATGGACCAAACGAGGAAAAAGGAGATGCAGCTCTACAACAGCATCTTCAGCCTGCTCAGCTTCGAGAAAATCGGATACACAGGTACGGAAAACGCCGCCGTTCCAACCCCCACCGATCTCACAGGGATCTGTCCCGTCCCCGATTCCCGCTGCGGTTTGGCTCCCGAGCACAACCAAAGTGGGGATTTGCAGGATTTTATTCCCGCTTTTCCAAAGGCTTTTCCGGCCCCAGAAAGGTTTCCGGGCCCTGTCCCGGTGTTGTTGCGTTGGTGGGAAGAGGGAATTGGGGATTTTTCGTGGAATGCTTGTCTGAATCTGTGGGTTTGGGGTTGAATAAGAAGGGGAAAAGGAGTGGAGAAGGAACTGGGATGGGGTGGGGAAATGGGGAATCCTGGTGGGAGCTGGTGAGAATTTTGGGAATTTTGTAGGATCATGGGGAGGCCTGGTGGGATCCAGTGATAATTCTGGGAATTTTGTAGGATAAGGATGAGGCCTGTTTAGGATCTGATGATGGTTCTGTGATTTTTGTAGGATAAGGGCGAATCTCGTTAGGATTTGCTTATGATTCCGGGATTTTTTGTAGGAGAACCTTGTTAGGATTTGCTGATGATTCCGGGATTTTTGTAGGATAACGGCAAACCTTGTTAGGATTTGCTGATGATTCTGGCATTTTTGTAGGATCAGGGTGGATCCTATAGGGATCTGGCACATCCTGGGCTACCAGCGACCCCTTCAGGAGCCCTCGGCCATTTCCTGCCCCAACCCTTTCCCGTGTCCCCAGAGGTTCAGTTCCGGCCGTACCGCACGGGCGACTTCGTCACGCGGATTTGATGTTAATTCCAGGATTTTTGTAGGATAACGGCAAACCTCATTAGGATTTACTGATGATTCTGGGATTTTTATAGGATAGCGGTCAATCCCATGGGGGTCTCCCTCCCCACAACCCCTTTAATAACCCACCCCAACCCTCCCCCATTTTCCCCAGAGGTTCAGTTCCGGCCGTACCGCACGGACGACTTCATCACGCGGCTGTACTACGAGACGCCGCGCCTGACCGTGCTCAACCAGACGTGGGTGCTGAAGGCGCGCGTCAACGACTCCGAGCGCAACCCCAACCTGTCCTGCAAGCGCACGCTGAGCTTCCAGCTCATCCTCAAGAGCAAGGTCAACTCCCCCATGGAATGCTCCTTCCTGCTCCTCGAGGGGCCCTACGACGACGTCAAGATCAACCCCGTCATCTACCACTTCGTCTTCAGCAACGAGAGCAACGAGACCGACTACATGGCGCTGCCCATCGTCGACTCGGTGGAGTGTAACAAACTGCTGGCGGCCAAGAACATCAACCTCCGGCTTTTTATATTCCAGATCCAAAAATAAAAATGACTCGGGAAAAGGAAAAGTAACGGAGAGGAGGAAAAAAAAAAAAAAATTTACGCGTCCCCTCCCCCTCGGATCTCCCCCCGCCCCGCCCGCGCCGGGAGCCGGAGTTGGTTGGGGAGAGAAGGTGGAACGGTGGTTGGAGGTGGGGTTGGAGCGGCGGAAATCGGCGGGAGAGCGGCAGGAATGGGTGGGGGGACAGACGGAGAGTGGTGGGGAGGCCATGGGATTGGCTCGGAACTGCCGAAAATGACTCGAGTGTGGCAAAAAACGGTGGGGAACCATCAATAGTTGGCTTGGAAGTGACAAAAAACGGTGGGGAACCATCAAAAAATTGGCTTGGAAGTGACAAAAATTGGCTTGAAAGTGACAAAAAATGGCTTGAGTGTGGCAAAAATTGGTGGGGAACCATCAAAAATTGGCTTGGAAGTGATAAAAAATGGCTTTAAAGTGAAAAAAATCGGCTTGAAAATGACCAAAAATGGCTTGAAAAGTGACAAAAATTGGCTTGAAAGTGACAAAAATGGCTTGAGTGTGAGAAAAAATGGTGGAGGACCATCAAAAAATTGGCTTGAAACTGGCAAAAGTTGGCTTGAATCCATCAAAAATGGCTTGAAAGTGACAAAAATGGTGGGAAACCAATGGAATTGGCTTGAGACCATCGAAAAAATGGTTTGAAACCAAAAATGGTTTGAAAGTGACAAAAATTGGTGAGGGACCAAGAGAAGGCTTTGAAATCATCAAAAATGGCTAGGAAGTGACCAAAGATGGCCTTAAAGTGACAAAAATTGGTGAGAAGCCAAGAAAAAGGTCTTGAAATGGGTTTGAAAGAGACAAAAGATGGTTTAAAAGCAAAACAATATCGGCTTGAAACCATAAAAAAAGGCTTGAAAGCGAAAAAAAAGGTGGGAAATCTGTGGAATTGGCTTGAAACCATCAAAACCAGCTTGAAAGTGTCAAAAAATTGTCTGAAAGCAGCAAAAATTGGTGAGGAATCAAGAGGAAAGTGTTGAAACCGTCAAAAATTGGCTTGAAATTGTCCAGGAATGGTTTGAAAGCAGAAATCGCTTTGAAAGCGGCAAAGGATGGTTTGAAAGCAAAAAAAAAAATCGGCTTGAAACTGTCAAAAAATTGGCTTGAAAGCGACAAAAACTGGTGGTGAACCGATGGAATTGGCTTGGAGCCATCAAAAATGGTTTGGTGGCGCCAAAAAACAGTTTGAAAGCGAAAAAAATCGCCTCGGGAGTGACGGAAATCGGTGAAAAACCAATGGGAAAGTCTCGAAAAGGTCAAAAATTGGCTCGAAACAACAGAAAAGGGTTTTGAAACTGAGAATTTGGCTTTGAACCAACGGAATTGGCTTAGGAACGGTCCAAAATGGCCTGAAAGCAGCAAAAAATGGTGGGGAGCCGATGGAATTGGCGTGGAGGGGTAAAAATTGCCTGGAAGCGCCGAAAATCGGTGAGGAGTCGAGAGAAGCGTCGTGGGGCCGTCGGAAATTGGCTTGAAATCGCCAAAAAACGGTGGGAGACCGACGGGAACGTCTTGAAACCACCCAAAAACGGTTTGAAAGTGACAAAAATTGCTCCAAACCTGACAGAAAGGTCTTGAAACGGTGAAAAATGGGCTTAAACCCACCAAAATTGGGGAAACCCACCAAAATTGGCTTGAAACCATCCAAAATTGTTTGAAACTGTCAAAAATTGATGGAAAAACTAACGGAAAAGTCCCGAAACCGTCAAAAAATGCCTTGAAAATGCCAAAATTCGGTCTAAACAGAAAGGTCTCGAAACTGTCAGGAATTGATTTGAAACTGCTGAAATTGGCTTGAAACCATCAAAAAATAGGTTTGAAAGCAGCAGAATTGGCTTAGGAATGTCCAGAATTGGTGGGAAACAAACGGAAAAGCGCCAAAAATTAGAGAAAAACCAATGGAAAGGTCTTGAAACCATCAAAAAATGCCTTGAAAATGATGAAATTTGGCATAAACTCAGTGGAAAGGTCTTGAAACCATCAAAATTGGCTTGAAAATGACAAAACTTGGTCAGAAGTCAAGAGAAAGGTCTTGAAACCAACCGAAAATTGGTTTGGAACCACCGAAATTCTTGAAACCATCAAAACTGGTTTGAAACCGTCAAAAATTGATGAGAAACAAACGGAAAGGACTCGAAAGCGTCCAAAAATCCGTGAAAATGCCAAAAATTGGTCTGAAGCCAACATGAAGGTCGTGAACCCACCAAAATTGGCTTAAAACCACCAAAATTTGGTGCAAAGCTGATGGAAAGGTCTTGAAACCACCAAAATTTGGCTTCAAACCACCAAAAATTCTCTTGAAACCAACACGAAAGTCTTGAAACCATCAGAAATGATTTAAGGCCATCAAAAATCGGTTTGAAAACACCAAAATTGGCTGGAAGCCATCAAAAATTGGTGGAAAACCGATGGAAAGGTCTTGAAACCACCAAAAATTGGCTTAAACCCACCAAAAATTTGCTTTAAACCACCAACATTTGGCTTAAACCCACCAAAAATTGGCTTAAACCCACCAAAAATTGGCTTAAACCCACCAAAAATTGGCTTAAACCCACCAAAAATTGGTTTAACTCACCAAAAATTGGCTTGAAACCACCAAAATTTGGCTTAGAACTGCCAAAAATTGTCTTGAAACCACCACAAAAGTCTCGAAGCCATCAGAAATTATTGAAGGCCATCCGAAATGGCCCCGAACCACCAAAAATGGATGGAATCCACCCAAAATCGCCTCGAACTGCCCGAAATCGCCCCAAACCCAACCGGGAGCTCGTGACCCCACCCCAAAAACGCCCCACACCCCCAAAATCGGCGCCGAAATGCCAAAAAAGGCTCAAAAGACCAAAAAAGGTCCCGGGAGCGGCGGAACTCGGCCCCGGCGGCGCCCGGGACGGATTTGGGGAAATTTGGGGGAATTTGGGGGAATTTGGGGGGGAGGGGGGGTGGGGGAGGGGCGGCGCCGCCCGTTTTATTAGAGAATAAAAAATTGGGGAGTTTTCCAATTATTTGGGGCTTCTTGGGGGGGGTTGGGGTGGGCTTGGGTCGGAACTGGGGGGCTCGACCGAAATCTGAGGTTCTTGGAAGGGTTTTGACCAAAATTTGAAGTTGTTGGGCAAAATTTGGGGCTTTTGGGGGGATTTGGGACAAGGTTGGGTCAAAATCGGGGGGGGTCACCAAAATTGGAACTTTTGGGGTGGTTTTGACCCAAATTGGAGTGGTTCGACCGAAATTTGAGGTTCTTGGGACTGTTTTGACCAAAATTTGAAGTTTTGGGGTGGTTTTGACCAAAATTTGTGGTTCTTGGGGTGATTTTTGTCCATATTTGAGGGTTTTGGGGTTGCTTTGCCCAAAATTTGGTGGTTTTGACTAAAAATTGAATGCTTTTGAGAGTTTTTGACCCAAATTTGAGTGGTCTGGTGTGGTTTTGACCAGACTTTGAGAGTTTCGGCCAAAAATTGAGGTTCTTGGGGTGGTTTTGACCAAAATTCTATAGTTTTAAACCGAAATTTGAGTTTGTTGGTGTGCTTTTTAGCCAAAATTTGAAGGTTTTGAGGGTTTTTAAAACCGAAATTTGACATCTTTGACCCAAAAGTTGAACTTGTTGGGTTTTTAAACCAAAATTTGAAGGGTTTTTTTACCAAAATAAGGTTTTTTAAACCTTAAATTGGATTTTTTGGGCTTTCTTTAACCAAAATTTAAAGGTTTTGAGGGTTTTAAGCAAAATTTGGTGGTTTAAACCCAAATTTTGAATTTGTTGGTTTTTTACCCAAAATTGGAGGAGTTTGGGGTTTTTCAACCAAAATTAATTTTTTTTAAAATATAAGCTTAATTTTCTTTTTTTTACAAAACTTGGAATGTTTTGAAATTTTTATACCAAAATTTGATTTTTTTAAACTGAAATTTGATATCTTTTGTGGTTTTTCCCACTGAATTTTGGGTTTGATATTTTTTGTTTTTAAAACCAAAATTTGATTCTTTAATTTCAACATTTCAGTGATTTTTTTTGTTGTTTTTACCCAAAATGTGACTGTTTCCCTTTTTTAAAACCAAAATTTGAAAAATCTGGTTTTTAGCCAAAATCAGTGTTTTTAAACCCAAAACCTGATATTTTTGTTGTTTTATTAACCAAAACTTGAAGCATTTGATGAATTTTTTTACCCCAGATTTGGATTTCTTGCTTTGTTTTTTTTTGCCAGAATTTGAGAAATTTCATTTTGATCCAAAATTCGATTTTTGGACCCCAAAATTTGAATTTTTGGGGATTTTTTTAAAGGCAAAATTGAAGATTTTGAGAGTTTTTTACCAAATGTGGATGGGTTTGACTCAAAGGGGAATTTTGGGGCTGTTCACAGAAAAGCTTTGGGGATACTGCGAGTGAACTGGGAGGGAACTGGGGATACTGGGAGGGAACCGGGAGTGAACTGGGGATACTGGGATGGGTGTAAGAGGATACTGGGAGCACTGGGATGGGTTACTGGGAGCACTGGGATGGGTTACTGGGGATACTGGGAAATACTGGGAGTGCACCAGGAGCTACTGGGAGTTACTGGGATTTAGTAGGATTGCACTGAGAGTCACTGGGAGCCACTGGGATTTACTGGGAGCTACTGGGAGTGAACTGGGAGCCATTGGGATTTACTGGGAGCTACTGGGAGTGAACTGGTAGCCACGGGGATTTACTGGGAGCTTCTGGGAGTGCCTCGGAGCTATTTGGAGTGAACTGGGAGCTACTGGGAGTCACTGGGATTTACTGGGAGCTTCTGGGAGTGAACTGGGAGCTACGGGGATTTACTGGGAGCTACTGGGAGTGAACTGGGAGCCACTGGGATTTACTGGGAGCTACTGGGAGTGAACTGGGAGCCATTGGGATTCACTGGGAGCCACTAGGGGGCGCCACCACCCTTCCCACAATGCCCCGCGGCCGCTGGGGGGCGGGCGGAAGCGCCTTTCCCGCCTGGCGCAGGGGGCGGGACTTTGATCCTCACTGACCAATAGGAGCGGCCGCTTCCCTCCTCCCCTGCGCTGAGTGGGCGAGGCGGCGCCGCTCAGCCAATCAGAACGCGAGGGGGGCGTGGCCCCGGCGAGCGGCGGGAATGGCGGGCGAGCTGAGCGCTGAGGCGGCGCGGGAGGTTCGCCGTAAGTCGGAGCTTTCATGGCGTTTAACGGGGTTTCAGCGAGGCTGAAAGGGTTTAATGAGGGCCGGAAGGGGGGACGGGGACCCTCAGGGCTTGAGGAGCTCTGAGGCGCCGCGGCGTCCTCAGGCGGCCCCGCCGTCCCCTCAGGTCCCTTCCCCCTCAGGCCGCCATGGGCTCAAATTCCTCTCAGGAATTGAAATCCTCACCCTGGGGTCGCTCAACCTCTCCGGGGGTCTCCAAGCTCTCCTGGGGGTCTTCAAACCCCTCGCAGGATCTCAGTTCCCCCTCACGGGGTTCCCTCAATTGCCCCCTATGGGCTCAAATCACCCCCAGGAGTCCTCAAGTCCCCCCCCAAGGGCTCAAATCCCCTCCAAATCCTCTTTTTTCCCCCAGAAGATCAAATTCCGCCCCCCACCGGGGGGTCCTCAACCCTCCCAGGGGCTCAAATCTCGATCAAAAAGTTAAAAATTCATGAAAGTCCCTTAATTCTCCTCCCTCAGAGGATTAAACTCCCCCGGGGGTCCCTCAAATCCCCCCAGAGGGGCTCAAAATCCCCCAAATCTTCTTTTTTCACCCAGAGGGTCAATTTCCCCCCCCGTGGGTCTTCAACCCCCCCCCCAAATTTTATCCCAAGGGGGTTAAAATCCCCTCAGTTTTTCCCTTCTCCCACTCCAAAACCCCTCCCTGGACGCCTTTTCCCCCAAAAATCTGCACAAGGCAATTCCCAATATTTTGGGGAACAAATTTTGGATCTGGGAATGGAATTTGAGATATGGAAGTGAATTTAGGGGATCAGGGAGTGGATTTTGGGATCTGGGAATGGATTTTGCTGGTCTGGAAATGGAATTTGAGATCTGGGAATGGATTTTGGTGGTTTGGGAATGGAATTTGGGATCTGGGAGCAGAATTTGGTGCTCTGGGAATGGAATTGGGGATTTGGGAGCAGAGTTTGAGCATCTGGGAGTGGATTGAGAGGGTTTGGAAGCAGATTTGGGGTATTTGAAAGTGGAGTTGAAAGGTTTGGATGCAGATTTTGGGATCTGGGAGTGAATTTAGGGGATCAGGGAATGGATTTTGGGATCTGGGAGCGAATTTTGGTGATCTGGGAGCAGAATTTGAGGATCTGGGAGTGAATTTAGGGTGTCTGGGAATGGATTTTGGGATCAGGGAGTGCATTTCATTGGCTTGGGAATGGAATTTTGGGACCTGGGATTCCCTTTGGGTATTCCGGTATGGGATTCGCCTCTCTGGGGGGAATCCCCTTTGGGATTTGCCGTGGTTTTCAGGAGCTCCCAGGAGCAGATTTTTCCCATTTCCCCGCTATTTTTTGTGCCGTCCCAGAACTCCACAAATCCAAGGAGAAATCTCTGCGCCTCGGCAATGCCTCTGCCGCCGCCGCCGCCTGCAACCGCCTCGGGGAGATCTTGGCCTGCCACGGTGAGTCCTTCGCCCCGAAAGCCCCGGAAACGCCTCCGGAACGCTTCTGGAACGTTCTCCGCTCGCAGGGCGCTACCAGGAGGCTCTGGAGGAGCACCGGGAGGAGCTGAGGCTGCTGGAAGGCGCCGGGGATCCCCTGGGATGTGCCGTGGCTCACCGCAAAATCGGGGAGCGCCTGGCCGAGCTGCGCAGCTTCCGCGCCGCCCTCAGGGTGAGGGGTTTGGGGGGCTTGGGAATCCGGGAGGAGGTTTGGAGGGGCTGGGATGGGATTTTGGGGGAACTGGGAGGGGATTTGGGGCTGTGGGAAAAGTTTGGAGGAGCTGGGATGGGATTTTGGGGGGAATGGGAGGGGATTTGGGGCCGTGGGAAAAGTTTGGAGGAGCTGGGATGGGATTTTGGGGAATTTTGGGAATCTGGGAGAAGGTTGGAGTGGGTTTGGGGGAACTGGGAGGGGATTTGGGGCCATGGGAAAAGTTTGGAGGGGCTGTGATAGGATTTTGGGAATCCTGGAGAAGGTAGGAGGGGCTGGGATGGGATTTTGGGGAACTGGGATGGGGTTTTGGGAAGTGGGAATGGAGCTGGGAGCTCTGGGAATGGGTTTGGGGATTTGGGAGTGGATTTGTGGGGACTAGGAGGGGCTTTAGGGGACTGGGAATGGATTTTGGGGTCTGGGAATGAATTTGGGGAACTGGGACTGAGCTTTGGGATCTGAGAATGGAATTTGGGACCTGGGAGTGAATTTGGGGGTCTGGGAATGGGTTTCAGGGTCTGGGAGTGAGTTTAGGGTGTCTGGGAGTGGATTTTGGGGCCTGGGAATGGATTTCGTGACCTGGCAGCAGATTTTGGCCCCTGGCGTTCCCTTTGACTATTCCGGGCTGCGATTTGCCTCTCTCGGGACCCACCTTTGGGATCTGGGGCTGCCCGGGAGCGAATTTTTCGCCGTTTCCCCCGTTTTTCTCACCCCTGTCCCCATTTCCCCTCTCTGCTCCCGTTCCCACCGCAGCACCAGCGGCTGCACCTC
This sequence comes from Acanthornis magna, assembly GCA_036785705.1. Taxonomy (NCBI): domain Eukaryota; kingdom Metazoa; phylum Chordata; class Aves; order Passeriformes; family Acanthizidae; genus Acanthornis; species Acanthornis magna. The sequence continues at coordinate 294,722 of JAWUZG010000628.1, read as the reverse complement.
TCCCTGGCTCGGGAATTGGCAGACCCCGCGGAGCAGCAGCGAGCCTGGGCCACCATCGGCCGCACCTTCATGTTCATGGCCGAGGCTCCGGAGAGCCCCCAAAGTCCTGAGGGTCCGGAGGGGTCCCAGGAGGATCCGGAGGGGTCCCAGGAGGGGCCGGAGTGTCCCCAGGAAGGGCCAGAGTGTCCCCAGGAAGGGCCAGAGTGTCCCCAGGGCGCCGCAGCCGCGCTCCGCCAGGCCCAGGAGGCTTTCCAGACCAGCCTGGACATCGTGGAGACGCAGCTGGAAGGTGGGAAAGGGGAAATTCGGGGAAATTCGGGATCCGAGAATGGTGTTTGGGATGTGGGAGTGGGGCTGGGAGTGGCAGGAACGGGGTGGGGAGTGGGATTTTGGGGGACTGGAAGTGGGTTTGGGGGGATTTGGGGGTGGGGGGATGGATTTGGGAAGTTTGGGAATGGGTTTTGGGATGTGGGAAAGGATTTGGGGGGGTCTGGGAAGGGCATGGGGTTAGGTTCTGGGGAGTGGGAGTGGATTTTGGGGAGTGGATTTTGGGAGTTTGGGAGTGAATGTAGGGTGTCTGGGAATGGAATTTGGGATCTGGGAATGGAATTTGGGGTCTGGGAGTGGAATTTGGGATGTGGGACTGCAGTTCAGGAATCTCTGGATGTGGATTTCAGCTCCCCCGCTGCTTCCTGGTTTCCCCCATTCCCATTCCCAAACCCCACATTTCAGTTCTCTCCGCCCCACCTCAACCCCAAATCGTGGATTTCAGCTCCCCCCCACTCCCCCCACCCCATTCCCGGCCCCAAACCCCACATTTCAGCTCCCCCCACCCCATTCCTGACCCCAAACCCCACATTTCCACATTTCAGCTCCCCCCGTCCCATTCCTGACCCCAAACCCCACATTTCAGCTCCCCCCGTCCCATTCCTGACCCCAAACCCCACATTTCAGCTCCCCCCGTCCCATTCCTGACCCCAAACCCCACATTTCAGCTCCCCCCGCCCCATTCCTGACCCCAAACCCCACATTTCAGCTCCCCCCGCCCCATTCCTGACCCCAAATCCCGAATTTCCAGGCGCGGTGTCGCGGCGCGAGCTGGCGGCGATGCGGAGCCGTCTGTACCTCAACCTGGGGCTGGTGCACGACTCCCTCGGGGACCTCGGGAAGTGCTCCCAGCTCCTGCGGAAGAGCATTTTCCTGGCCGAGTGAGTGAGGGAATTCGGGAATTCTGGGATTGGGAATTCGGGAATTTGGGAATTCCGGGATTTGGATCAGGAATTCTGGGATCGGGATTGGGAATTCCTCCCTGGGGGACCCCGCGAAGTGCTCCCAGCTCCTGCGGAAGAGCGTTTTCCTGGCGGAGCGAGTGAGGGAATTCGGGAATTCCGGGATTGGGATCAGGAATTCTGGGATCGGGATTGGGAATTCGTCCCTGGGGGACCCTGCGAAGTGCTCCCAGCTCCTGCGGAAAAGCGTTTTCCTGGTGGAGTGAGGCACCGGGAACAGGATCAGGAACTCCGGGAGTGGGGTTTGGGGCTTGGGAGGGGATTTGGGGGATCTGAAAGGGAATTTGGGGAGTCCAGGGGCGATTCTGAGGGGCTGGGATGGGATTTTGGGAGTTTGGGATTGGGGTTTGGGGCAATGGGGATGGTATTTGGGGGAATGGAATTTGGGAATCCGGGATTGGATTTTTGGGAGTTGGGATTGGGGTTTGGGGGAATGGGAATGGGATTTGGGAATCTGGGATTGGAGATTGGGATTTGGGGGAATGTGATTTGGGAATCTGGGATTGGATTTTTGGAAGTTTGGGGTTGGGGTTTGGAGGAATGGGAATGGAAATTGGGAATCTGGGAGTAGATTTTGAGAGTTTGGGGCGGGGATGTGGGGGAATGGAATTTGGGAATCTGGGATTGGATTTCGGGAGTTTGGGGTCCCATTCCAAAATCTGGGATCCAGTTCAGGAATTTGGGCATCCGCGATTGGGTTTTTGACGATCCGGGGTTGAATTTCGGCGCTCTGGGATCAAACCCACAAACCCGGGATGAAACCCCACAATCCCCGACCCCATTCCCTCCTCTCCCCTGACTTTTCCCCTTTCCCGATCCCGATTTTCCTCAGGCAATCCCAACTTTTGGAGGACCTGGGCCGCGCCCATTTCAACCTGGGGCTGCTGGAGCAGCGCCGGGGGGAGCTCGGGGCAGCGCTGCGGAGCCTCGGCCGCGCCCGCGACAGCGCCCGGAGCCTGCGGGACCGAGCCATGGAGAGCGACGCCTGCGCCGCCCAGGGACAGGTGGGACAGGAGTTTGGGATTTTGGGGAGAAATTGTGGGGTTTTGGGGAGAAATCGTGGGGTTTTGGGGAGAAATAGTGGGGTTTTGGGGGAGATTTTTGGGTTTTTGGGAGCGTTTCTGGGGATTTTGGCTCTGAGAGCGCCCGGAGCCTGCGGGACCGAGCCATGGAGAGCGACGCCTGCGCCGCCCAGGGACAGGTGGGACAGGACCGGGGTGTGGGGAGCGTTCTGGGGTTTGGGGAGAGTTCCTGGGATTTGGGGAGTGTTCTGGGGTTTGGGGAGTGTTCTGGGATTTGGGGAGTGTTCTGGGGTTTGGGGAGAGTTCCGGGGTGTGGGGAGCGTTCTGGGGTTTGGGGAGAGTTCTGGGATTTGGGGAGAGTTCTGGGATTTGGGGAGTGTTCTGGGATTTGGGGAGAGTTCCTGGGATTTGGGGAGAGTTTGGGATTTGGGGAGAGTTCCGGGATTTGGGGAGAGTTCCGGGGTTTGGGAAGCGTTCCGGGGTTTGGGGAGAGTTTTGGGATTTGGGGAGAGTTTGGGATTTGGGGAGAGTTTGGGATTTGGGGAGAGTTCCGGGATTTGGGGAGAGTTCCAGGGTTTGGGAAGCGTTCCGGGGTTTGGGGAGAGTTCCTGGGATTTGGGGAGTGTTCCGGGGTTTGGGGAGAGTTCTGGGGTTTGGGGAGAGTTCTGGGGTTTGGGGAATGGTCCTGGGATTTTGGGGGTTTTCCTGCTCCTTTTGGGGTTTCTCCTGGCGATTTTAGGGATTTTCCTGGTGTTTTTTCGGGGTCTCCGCAGAGTTTTTGGAGTGTCCTGAGGGATTTTTGGAGTGTCCTGAGGGGACACGTCCCAGGTGTGGAGCGCTGAAATTTTGGCATTTCCGCTGGAATTTTGGGGATTCCCGCTGGAATTTGGGGCTTTTTGGGGGATTTCCCCTGGTGCTTTTGTGATTTCCTGGAAATGTTGGGAATTCCCAGGAATTCCGGGGAATTTGGGATCTCTTCCGGCGCTCCCGTGCCCGGGTAGGATTCCCAAATATCCAGTCTGGGATTGCCCTGCGGTTCGGCTGTTCCCCCCTGGGGCGTTTGGGTCTGTGGGTGGGAATTTGGGGATTTCTGGGGCTGTTTTGGAGTTTTCAGGGATTTGGGGTCCCTCCCACAGGTGCTGCTGTCCCTGGGCGATTTTCGGGGGTTTTAGGGATTTTTGGGGGATTTTTGGGTATTTCTGGTTCTGTTTTTTGGGGTTTTCAAGGGATTTGTGGTCCCTCCCGCAGGTGCTGCTGTCCCTGGGTGATTTTCGGGGTTTTTAGGGACTTTTGGGGGCTGTTGGGGTTTTCAGGGATTTTTTGGGGTCCCTCTGGCAGGTGCTGCTGTCCCTGGGCGATTTCGGGGCCGCGCGGAGAGCTCTGAGCAGAGCCCTGGCCCTGGGCAGCCCCGGGAGCCCCCGGCAGAGAGAGCTGCGCCACAGCGTCTGGCACGGTCAGTCACCCCAGGGGACCCCAATGTCACCCCGAGTGTCACCCCGAAGGGACCCCCAAATGTCACCCTGAATGACACCCCAAATGTCACCCCCAAGGGGACCCCGAATGGCATCCTGAATGTCACCCTGAATGGAACCCCAAAGGGGCCCTGAGGGTCCTTGAATGTCCCCAACATCCCCGATGTCCCTACTGTCCCCAATGATGTCCCCAATGATGTCCCCAATGATGTCCCCAATGGTGTCCCCAATGATGTCCCCAATGGTGTCCCCAATGGTGTCCCCAATGTCCCCACTGATGTCCCTTATGTCCCCTGTGACCCCACTGATGTCCCCAATGCTGTCCCCAATGTCCCCAATGCTGTCCCCTCTGTCCCCTGTGTCCCCAGCCTCGCACATGTGCTGCTCTCTGTCCGCTCTGCCCTGTGTTGTCCCTAATGTCCCCAATGTCCCCAGTGCTGTCCCCACTGATGTCCTTTCTGTCCCCTGTCCCACAGCCTCCTGCATGTCATGCTGTCTCTCTGCCCAGCCTGGCACGGTCCCCAATGGTGTCCCCAATGCTGTCCCCAATGTCCCCACTGATGTCCCCAATGTCCCCAATGCTGTCCCCAGTGCTGTCCCCAATGCTGTCCCCAATGCTGTCCCCAGTGTCCCCAATGTCCCCAATGCTGTCCCCAATGCTGTCCCCAGTGCTGTCCCCAGTGCTGTCCCCAATGCTGTCCCCAATGTCCCCAATGTCCCCAGTGCTGTCCCCAGTGTCCCCAATGCTGTCCCCTCTGTCCCCACAGCCTCGCGGGTGTGCCGCGCTCTCCGCGCGCTGCCCGGGGCAGTCCCGCAGGAAGCGCTGTCGCTGTGCGAGCGCCTCGGGGACAGCCTGGCGCGGCTCGGGGACTTCCGCAGGGCCGCGCGCTTCTACCGAAAACAGGTGCGGGGCTGGGCTTCGGGGTTTGGGCTTCGGGGTTTGGGCTTTGGGCTTCGGGCTTCGGGCTTCGGGGTTTGGGCTTCGGGCTTCGGGCTTCGGGCTTTGGGCTTCGGGGTTTGGGCTTCGGGCTTCGGGGTTTGGGTTTGGGGTTTGGGCTTTGGGCTTTGGGCTTTGGGTTTGGGCTTTGGGCTTCGGGCTTCGGGCTTTGGGCTTTGGGCTTTGGGCTTCGGGGTTTGGGCTTCGGGCTTTGGGCTTCGGGCTTCGGGCTTTGGGCTTTGGGCTTTGGGCTTTGGGCTTCGGGCTTTGGGCTTCGGGCTTCGGGCTTCGGGCTTCGGGCTTTGGGCTTCGGGCTTCGGGCTTCGGGGTTTGGGCTTCGGGCTTTGGGCTTCGGGCTTCGGGCTTCGGGCTTTGGGCTTCGGGGTTTGGGCTTCGGGGTTTGGGCTTCGGGCTTCGGGCTTTGGGCTTTGGGCTTCGGGCTTCGGGCTTCGGGCTTTGGGCTTCGGGCTTCGGGCTTCGGGGTTTGGGCTTCGGGCTTTGGGCTTCGGGCTTCGGGCTTCGGGCTTTGGGCTTTGGGCTTTGGGCTTTGGGCTTTGGGCTTCGGGGTTTGGGCTTTGGGTTTGGGCTTCGGGCTTCGGGCTTCGGGCTTCGGGGTTTGGGCTTCGGGGTTTGGGCTTTGGGCTTCGGGCTTTGGGCTTCGGGCTTTGGGCTTCGGGCTTTGGGCTTTGGGCTTCGGGGTTTTGGGCTTTGGGCTTTGGGTTTTGGGCTTTGGGCTTTGGGCTTCGGGCTTCGGGCTTTGGGCTTCGGGCTTTGGGTTTTGGGCTTTGGGCTTCGGGCTTTGGGCTTCGGGGTTTGGGCTTTGGGCTTCGGGCTTTGGGTTTTGGGCTTTGGGCTTCGGGCTTCGGGCTTCGGGGTTTGGGCTTTGGGCTTTGGGCTTCGGGGTTTGGGCTTTGGGCTTTGGGCTTCGGGTTTTGGGTTTTGGGCTTTGGGCTTTGGGTTTTGGGTTTTGGGCTTTGGGCTTTGGGCTTCGGGGTTTTGGGTTTTGGGCTTTGGGCTTTGGGCTTCGGGCTTCGGGCTTTGGGCTTTGGGCTTTGCCTTGGAGGGGCTTGGGAAATGGGGTGGGATTTTTATTTTTAGGGATTTTTTGCTTTGGTTTGTTTTTTTGTTGGGGTTTTTTTATTTTTTGGGGTTTTTTTGTGCTGGGATTTTTTTGGAATTCCACAGATTTTAGTGTATTTTTGGGAAATTATTTGGGATTTTTTTTTTTTTTTAGCTGTTTTCTTTTTTTTGGTGGGGGCAGATCTTTGTGGAATTTTACAGAGATTTTTGGGAATTTTTGGGAAATTGGGATTTTTTTTGATGGTGTTTTTTTTTTAGTTTTACAGAGATTTTAGAGGATTTTGAGGAAATTGTTTTTTTTGGGGGTTTTTTTTGAGGGGTTTTTTTTGGGAAATTGTTTAGGTTTGTTTTGTTTCCGTTGCTTTTTGGGGCGTTTCAGTGGGATTTTTTTGGCGATTGTTTTGGTTTTTTCCTTTTTTTTCATTTTTCCCCTTTTCCTCTCCTTCTCTCCCTCTCCCGGTGGTTTTTGGGGTTCGCAGCTGTCCCTGGCTGAGTCCCTGGGGGCTCCGGCGCGGGAGCGAGCGGTGATCCACATCTCGCTGGCCACGACATTTCGGGACCTGGGGGAGCACTCACAGGCCCTGGAGCACTTCCAGAGCGAGCTGAGCCTGCGGCAGGGCGAGCCCCTGGAGGTGATCCCAAATCCTAAATCCCGATCCCCAATCCCGATCACAAATCCCGATCCCAAATCCCGATCCCAAATCCCGATCCCAAATCCCGATCCCAAATCCCCATTCCCGGGCCCTGGAGCACTTCCAGAGCGAACTGAGCCTGCAGCAGGGCGAGCCCCTGGAGGTGATCCCAAATCCTAAATCCCGATCCCAAATCCCGATCCCAAATCCCCATTCCCGGGCCCTGGAGCACTTCCAGAGCGAACTGAGCCTGCAGCAGGGCAAGCCCCTGGAGGTGATCCCAAATCCTGATCCCGAATCCTAAATCCTGATCCCAAATCCTAAATCCCGATCCCCAATCCCGATCCCAAATCCCTATTCCCGGGCCCTGGAGCACTTCCACAGCAAACTGAGCCTGAGGCACGGAGAGCCCCTGGAGGTGATCCTAAATCCTGATCCTGATCCCAAATCCTGAGCCTGTTCCCGACCCCAAATCCCGATCCCAAATCGTGATCCTAAATCCCCATCCTGATCCCAAATCCTAAATCCCGATCCCAAATCCTGAGCCCTGAGCCTGTTCCCGACCCCAAATCCCCATTCCCGGGCCCTGGAGCACTTTCAGAACGAACTGAGCCTGCGGCAGGCCGAGCCCCTGGAGGTGATCCCAAATCCCGATCCTAAATCCTAAATCCTGATCCCAAATCCCTATTCGCGGGCCCTGGAGCACTTCCAGAGCGAACTGCGGCTGCGGCATGGGGAACCCCTGGAGGTGATCCTAAATCCTGATCCCAAATCCCGAACCCAAATCCCAAATCCCCATTCCCGCACCCTGGAGCACTTCTGGAGTGAACTGTGGCTGCGCCGGGGGGAGCCCCTGGAGGTGGGGGCGGCCCCGATCCTAAATCCTGAGCCTGAGCCCATTCCCAATCCCTGATCCCAATCCCTGACCCCAATCCCTGACCCCAATCCCTGACCCCAATCCCAATCCCTGACCCCAATCCCAATCCCTGACCCCAATCCCAATCCCTGATCCCAATCCCTGACCCCAATCCCAATCCCTGACCCCAATCCCATTCCCAGGAGGGCAGGACATGGCTGAACGTGGCGCTGACCCTGGAGGATTTGGGGTCGCCCCCACCCCAAATCGTGGCCCCGCTCCGCAGCGCTCTGGGGTGCGCCGAGGCCGCCGCTGACCTCCGCCTCCAGGTGGGCTTTGGGGGATTCTGGGATTTTTGGGGGATTTGGGGGATCTAGGAGGGGAATTTGGGGTCTTTAGGGGATTTTAAGGGGATTTGGGGGGTCTGAGTTGCATTTGGGGCTCTATGGGGTCTCTGCCGCTGCTTTTGGGGTTTATTTTCCATTCCCTCATCCCCAAATTCCCTTTTTTCTAGCGATGTTTTTGGGGTGTCAGAGATGAATTTTGGGATGGTTTTGGTCCCATTTTGGTGAACTTTGGGGTGATTTTGATCCCATTTTGACCCCAAATCCCCATTTTTCCAGCGATGTTTTTGGGGTGTCTGAGGTGAATTTTGGGGCGGCTCTGATCCCATTTTGATGAATTTTGGGGTGGCTCCAATCCCATTTCAGTGAATTTTGGGGCGGTTCTGATCCCATTCCCACCCCAAATTCGCGATTTCCCAGCAATGTTTTTGGGTTATTTGAGGTGAATTTTGGGGCGGTTCTCATCCCATTCCCACCCCAAATTCCCGTTTTCCCAGCGATGTTTTTGGGGTGTCTGAGGTGAATTTTGGGGCGGTTCTGATCCCATTTTGATGAATTTTGGGGTGGCTCCAATCCCATTTCAGTGAATTTTGGGGCGGTTCTCATCCCATTTCCACCCCAAATTCCCGTTTTCCCAGTGATGTTTTTGGGGTGTCTGAGGTGAATTTTGGGACGGTTCTGATCCCATTCCCACCCCAAATTCCGTTTTCCCAGCGCCAGGTGCTGCGGCGCCTTTGGGGTCAGCAGCTCCGGGGGGGTGACCCCGAAGGGGCCGAGCAGAGTCGGGAACGGCTGCGGCAGCTCGGGGGAGACACGGACGGGGAGGAGGAGGAGGAGGAAGAGGAAGAGGAAGAGGAAGAGGAAGAGGAAGAGGAAGAGGAGGAATTGGAGCTCTCGGAGAGCGGTGAGCGGAGTTTAGGAGATTTGGGGTCATTTATGGGATTTATGGCATTTTTAGAGTTTGGGGCATTTCTGGGGTTTGGGGCATTTTTGGCATTTGGGCATTTCTGGTGTTTGGCCATTTCTGGTGTTTGGCCATTTCTGGGGTTTGGGGCATTTTTAGGGTTTGGGCATTTCTGGGGTTTGGGCATTTCTGGGATTTAGGGTAATTTATGGGATTTGGGGTCATGTCGGGGATTTGGGGCATTTCTGGGGTTTGGGCATTTCTGGGTTCTGGGCATTTTTGGCATTTGGGCATTTCTGGGGTTTGGGGTCACTTCGGGTACTTTGGTGTCCCTGAGGGCTTTTGGGGTTCTTTTCCAGAGGAGGAGGAGGAAGATCTCGAGGGGTACCCCAAGAGTGTCCCCGGGAGGCGCCGCAGCAAAAAGGTGGGGGGGGAACCCCAAAATCCCCCGGAGAACCCCGAACACCAAAATCCCCCCAAAAACCCCAAAAATGCCTTGGGATCACTCCAAAATGGGTCAGGAGCCCCGAAATCCTCCAAAAATGGGTTGGGATCACCCCAAATGATCCCAAACGGGGTTAGGAGCCCCTAAAAACGGATTTGGGGTCCCCCTGGAGCCTGTCCCAGGTGGGAATCCCTGAATCCCCTCTCCCGAAATTCCCGGAATTCCCGCAGTGGGATCGGCGGAACGAACGGGGCGAGACCCCCCTGCACCGCGCCTGCATCGAGGGTGACCCCAAAAGAGTCCGGCTCTACCTGGACCAGGTGAGGGGGGGAACCCAAATCCCCCAAAATCTCCCAAAATCCCGAGGAAATCCCCGAAATCCCATAAAAATCCCGGTTTTTTTAGGGCCACCCCGTGAACCCCAGGGATTACTGCGGGTGGACTCCTCTGCACGAGGCCGCCAACCACGGACACCTCGGTGAGGGACCCCGGAATTGGGGGGTTCCCGAAAAACCAACAGGGAATCCCAAAATTCGGGGGAGAATCCTAAAAAAAAATGGGGAGGGAAACCTAAAAATAGGGAGGGAGTCCCAAAAATTGGGGGCGGGGGGAAGCTAAAAAATTGGGAGGAAAACCTAAAAATTGCCACCCCAAAATTTGGGGGGAATCCTGAAATTGGATCAGGATCACAAATCTTTGGGATCGTCCCAAATCCTGGGGCTGTTCCCGAGGGACTGGAGGTGAGAATTCCCAAAAATTCCCAATGTTTTCCACATTCCTCCTATTGTTCCCAAAGATCAGGAGGCAAATTCCCAGAAAATTCCCCATGTTTTTCCCTTTTTTTCCCAAAGATCAGGAGGTGAATTCCCAATGTTTCTGAGGTGAATTCCTGATGGTTTTTGGGGTGAATTCCCAATGTTTTTGGGGTGAATTCCCAATACTTTCCCGATATTTCTGAGATGGATTCCTGATCTTTTTCCCGTGAATTCCTGATATTTTCCCGCTGTCTCTGTGCTGAATTCCCGATATTTTCCCATTATTTTCCTGCTGTTTCTGTGCTGAATTCCCGATATTTTCCCATTATTTTCCTGCTGTTTCTGTGCTAAATTCCTGATATTTTCCCAACGTTTTCCCGCTGTTTCTGTGCTGAATTCCCGATATTTTCCCAACGTTTTCCCGCTGTTTCTGTGCTGAATTCCCGATATTTTCCCAACGTTTTCCCGCTGTCTCTGTGCTGAATTCCCGATATTTTCCCATTATTTTCCTGCTGTTTCTGTGCTGAATTCCCGATATTTTCCCAACGTTTTCCTGCTGTTTCTGTGCTGAATTCCCGATATTTTCCCATTATTTTCCTGCTGTTTCTGTGCTGAATTCCTGATATTTTCCCTACGTTTTCCTGCTGTTTCTGTGCTGAATTCCCGATATTTTCCCTACGTTTTCCTGCTGTTTCTGTGCTGAATTCCTGATATTTTCCCGCTGTTTTCCCGCTGTTTCTGTGCTGAATTCCCGATATTTTCCCAACGTTTCCCCGCTGTTTCTGTGCTGAATTCCTGATATTTTCCCAACGTTTTCCCGCTGTTTCTGTGCTAAATTCCCGATATTTTCCCACTGTTTTCCCGATGTTTTCCCGCTGTTTCTGTGCTGCATTCCCGATATTTTCCCAACGTTTTCCCGCTGTTTTCCCGCTGTCTCTGTGCTGAATTCCCGATATTTTCCCAACGTTTTCCCGCTGTCTCTGTGCTGAATTCCCGATATTTTCCCAACGTTTTCCTGCTGTTTCTGTGCTGAATTCCCGATATTTTCCCAACGTTTTCCCGCTGTTTCCCGCTGTTTCTGTGCTGAATTCCCGATATTTTCCCAACGTTTTCCCGCTGTTTCTGTGCTGAATTCCCGATATTTTCCCAACGTTTTCCCGCTGTTTCTGTGCTGAATTCCCGATATTTTCCCAACGTTTTCCCGCTGTTTCTGTGCTAAATTCCTGATATTTTCCCAACGTTTTCCCGCTGTTTCCCGCTGTCCGCAGAGATCGCGGAGCTGCTGGTGGCGCGGGGGGCGGCGCTGAACGACCCCGGGGGCCCAGGCTGCGATGGCCTCACTCCCCTGCACGATGCCCTCGCTTCCGGAAGGTTCTCCGTGGCTCAGTTCCTCATCCGCAGCGGCGCCGACGTCACCGCCAGGGACTGCAAGGTCAGCCATCGGCCCAGGCATTTCGGGGCTTTTTTGGGAATTTTTTTTTTTTAAAATAGGGGGGTTTTGGAATTTTTTTTGCTTTTTCTACTCATTTTTTGGTGATTCTTTGTGGGTTTTTTCCCATTTTTTTGTGGTTCAGGGTTTTTTTTTTATTAGAGGGGTTTTGGTATTTTCAGGAGATTTTTTCCAATTTTTTGGGGGCTTTTACTTAGGTTTTTTGGGGGTGATTGTGATTTTTTTGCAATTTTTTTGGGATTTTTTCCTGCTTTTCTTTTTTAAATAGAGGGGTTTTAGTATTTTTGGGAGATTTTTTCCAATTTTTTTGGTGGGTTTTTATTTAGGTTTTTTGGGGGTGGTTGTGATTTTTTTGGGGATTTTTTTGTAGAGCGGTTTTAGAATTTTTGGGGCATTTTTTCCAATTTTTTTGTGGGTTTTTACTCAGTTTTTGGGGGGGAGGGTTGTGCCTTTTTTGGGGGGGGAGATTCTTTGGGGCATTTTAGGACTCACAATTGGGAATTTTTAAAAATTTTTTGGGGATCTTTTTAGGGTTTTTGGGGAATTTTTTGGAGATTTTTTTCAGGATTGAGGGTTTTTGTGATTTTTTAGGATTTTTCAGGATTTGGGGGAGGGATTTGTGATTTTTTTTTTGCGATTTTTTTTTGCAATTTTTTGACACTTTTTAGGATTTTTTAAATGTTTCTGTGACTTCTGGGGATTTTTGGGTTTTGGGTTTTTTCCCTGTTTTTTGCTATTTTGGGGTTTTTTTTCTAATTTAAGGAGCCCTTTTCTTCATTTTTGGGGATTTTTTTTCTTTTTATTTTTGGTGACTTTTTTACAATTTGTTCTTAGGACTTTTTTTTTTTTTTTTAGAATTTCTTTAGGAATTTATATTTTAGCATCACCATTCTTCATTTTCTGGGATGTTTTGGATGGTTTTGCATTTCTGGGGTTTTTTTTGTTTCCTTAAGTTTTTAAAAATTTTTGGTGGATTTCTTTGGGATTTTCCCACCCCCATCCCTCATTTTTTGGGATATTTTGGGGGAATTTTTTGGGATTTTTTTTTGACCCCCATCCCTCATTTTTTAGGATTTTTTGGGGGGATTTTTTGGGGATTTTTTGAGGGGATTTCTTTGGGATTTTTTGGGGGAATTTTTTGGGATTTTTTTTGACCCCCATCCCTCATTTTTTAGGATTTTTTTTGGAGGGATTTCTTTAGGATTTTTGGGGGCATTTCTTTGGGATTTCCCCTCCCCCATCCCTCATTTTTTGGGGAATTCTTTGGGATTTTCCCGTTTTTTTCCCGTTTTTCCCAGGGCCAGACCCCCCTGGGAACCCTCCAGGAGTGGCTGAGGATTTATGGAGCTGAGCTCGACCCCGAGACCTGCAACAGCGCCCGCGAGACAACGAGGATGCTGCGCCAGGCCACGGCCGCCGGGACGGGTGCGGAGTGCGGGAATTCCGGGAAAATTCGGGAATTCCGGGAAAATTCGGGAATTCCAGGGCAATTCGGGAATTCTGGGAAACGCAGAGGATGCTGCGCCAGGCCACGGCCGCCGGGACGGGTGCGGAGTGCGGGAATTCCGGGAAAATTCGGGAATTCCGGGAAAATTCGGGAATTCCAGGGCAATTCGGGAATTCTGGGAAACGCAGAGGATGCTGCGCCAGGCCACGGCCGCCGGGACGGGTGCGGAGTGCGGGAATTCCGGGAAAATTCGGGAATTCCGGGAAAATTCGGGAATTCCAGGGCAATTCGGGAATTCTGGGAAACGCAGAGGATGCTGCGCCAGGCCACGGCCGCCGGGACGGGTGCGGAGTGCGGGAATTCCGGGAAAATTCGGGAATTCCGGGGGAATTCGGGAATTCCGGGAAAATTCGGGAATTCCAGGGCAATTCGGGAATTCCGGGGGAATTCTGGGAAATTCTGGGAAACGCAGAGGATGCTGCGCCAGGCCACGGCCGCTGGGAAGGGTGCGGAGTGCGGGAATTCCGGGAAAATTCGGGAATTCCGGGGGAATTCTGGGAATTGGGGAAATTCTGGGGAAATTCCGGGAAAATTCAGGAATTCTGGGGGAATTCTGGGAAAATTTCAGGAAACGCAGAGGATGCTGCGCTGGGCCATGACCACTCCCGGGAGAGGTGGGGAGTGCGGGAATTCCGGGAAAATTGGAGAATTTTGGGAAATTCCGGGGGAATTCTGGGAAAATTCCGGGAATTGTGGGGAAATTCTGGGAATTGTGGGAAATTCTGGGGAAATTCCGGGAGAATTCCAGGAAACGCAGGGAATGCTCTGCCAGGCCATGGCTGCCGCCGCAGGGGGGGATTGCAGGGAATTCCGGGAAAATTCTGGGAAACTTCTGGGAATTCTGGGAAAATTCCGGGAAAATTCTGGGAAAATTCCAGGAATTTCACCAAGCCCCGCTCTCATTTCTAGGGATTTTTTGGCAATTGATCGCCCCAATTCCCCGTTTTTAGGGCAGAATTTTTTTGCCCCAATTCCTCTTTCTTTGGGGATTCCCTCGCCCCTCCCCCGCTCCGCATTTTTGGCATTTTTTAGGATTTCTCTCCGTTATTTTCCCGGATCTGACCCCGATTTTTGCCCTTGTCCAGCACCTCCGGAGCTGTCCCCGGATCGCCGCGAACCCCAAGCCCCAAATCCCAAATCCCTGAGCCCTCTCCGGAAGCGCCAGCGGATTCCGGAGGAGGAAAACCGGGAATTGGGGAATCCGGGAAGCCCCGGCTCGGAAAACCCCGAATCCCCTTCGGAAAACCCCGAATCCCCTTTTGAAAATCCTGAATCCCCTTTAGAAAACCCCATAACCCCCTTGGAAAACCCTGAATTCCCTCTGGAAAATCCCGGATTCCCTCTGGAAAATCCCGAATTCCCTCCGGGAAACCCCAGATTCCCTCCGGGAAACCCCAAAGCGGCGCTGATCCCGCTGGAGGAATTCCTGGAGGAGGAGGATTGGCTCGAGGACGATTTGGGATTGTTCCAAAAGTCCCGGAAAAGGCCCCGAGGGAAATCCCAAGGTTTTCGGGAATTCCGGCGTTCCCGCGATCCCAAAATCACCCCCAGGGCCCCGAGGGAATCCCAAATCCCAGAAAACCCCGGGAGGGACCCCTGGGATCCTCCGGAATCTCCTGGGGTGGCCCCGAATCCTCCCCAAGTTCCCGAATCCCGTGGGGCTCTCCCAAATCCTCCCCAAATTCCCGAATCCCGTGGGGCTGTCCCCAATCCACCCCAAATTTCCGCCCTCCGCATCCGGATCCGCGTCCAGGACGACATTTTCCTCATCCCGGTGGTGCCCAGGTGAGAATTTCCCGTTTTTTCCAAAAATTTCGGGGCGGTTCCGGAGGAATTGTAGCAGAAGTGTCGTAAAATTGCAGTGAAATTTCCATGAAATCGCCCAAAAATCGCCAAAAAAATGCAAAAAATTGCAAAAATATCGCGTTAAAAAATCCCCCCAGAAATCCCATAATTTCAGAGCCTTTTCGGGGCAGTTCTGGAGGAATTGCCTTAAAATTGCGGTGAGATTTCCATGAAATTGCTGGAATTGTGGCCAGGGCTGTTCCCGTGGGAATTTTGGCAGAAATGTGTTAAAAATGAAAAAAAAAACCCCAAAAAATCCTTCTGAAGAAGCTAAAAATCCCCCAAAATCTGCCCAAAATTCCTAAAAGATCCCCCCAAAAAATCCTGCAAAATCCCACATAAAACCCAAAAAAATCCCTGGGAACGGAACCAAAATCTGCCAAAAATCCGCAAAAAAATCGCAAAAGCATCACAAAGAAATCACCAAAAATGGCCAAAAAGTTGCAAAAATATCACCAAAAATCGCAAAAATATCACCAAAAATAAAAAAAAAAAACCGCCCAAAAAATTGAAAAAAATCCTCAAAGAATTGCAAAAAAATTCCAAAAATTGCAAAAAACCACCAAAAAATCTCAAAAAAAATCCCAAAAATCGCCAAAAAAAAAAAAAAATCCACAAAAAACCCCAAAACCCCAAACCCTATAAACACCAAAGTCTATAAAAATCCCATTGTCCCCAGCCCCCAGGGCACTGTGGGGTGGCTCTCGGCGCAGGCAGCTCAGCGATTCTCAGCTCTCTCTGGGGTGACCCCAAAACTTCTCCTGCGGAGGGATGGAGCAGTCCCCAAACAATCCCCAAACCCTATAAAAACCCCAAACCCTATAAAACCCCAAATCCCATTGTCCCCAGCCCCCAGGGCACTGTGGGGTGGCTCTCGGCGCAGGCAGCTCAGAGATTCTCAGAGCTCTCTGGGGTGACCCCGAAGCTGCTCCTGCGGAGGGACGGAGCAATCCAAAAACCCCAAACCCTATAGACACCCAGACCCTATAAACCCCAAACCCTATAGACACCCAGACCCTATAAACCCCAAACCCTATAGACACCCAGACCCTATAAACCCCAAACCCTATAAACACCAAACTCTATAAAAATCCCATTATTTTTCAGCCCCACAGGCACTGTGGGGTGGCTCTCGGCGCAGGCAGCTCAGCGATTCTCAGCTCTCTCTGGGGTGACCCCAAAACTTCTCCTGAGGAGGGATGGAGCAGTCCTCAAACCCCAAACCCTATAGACACCAAACTCTATAAAAATCCCATTGTCCCCAGCCCCACAGGCACTGTGGGGTGGCTCTCGGCGCAGGCAGCTCAGCGATTCTCGGCTCTCTCTGGGGTGACCCCAAAACTTCTCCTGCGGAGGGACGGAGCTCTGCTGGCCCCGCAGGACGCGGTCGGGGACGTTCTCTGCGATGGGGACGAGGTGGGAACGGGGGATTGGGGATTTCGGGGCCTTTTGGGGTTTTGGAGGGAAATGTTGGGGTGTTTTGGGGTTTGGGATCATGGAAGGACATTTGGGGTCTTGGGACAGGAATTTTGGGGGTTTGGTGTCTTAGAAAAGGAATTTTGGGAGTTTGGGGTCGTGGAATGGGAATTTGGGGGATTTTGAGGTCTTGAAGGAGAATTCTGGGGAAATTTGGGGTCTTGAGGAGGAATTTGGAGGGTTTGGGGTCTTGGGGAGGAGTTTTGGGGATTTGGGATCTTGGGAGGGGAATTGGGGGTTTGGGATCTTGGGTGGCGATTTTGGGGATTTGGGGTCTTGGGAGGAGAATTTTGGGTCTTAAAAAAGAAATTTTGGGGTCTTGGGAGGGGAATTTTGGGGGATTGGGGGAATTTGGGGTTTTGGGAGGGGAATTTTGGGGATTTCTGGTGGATTTTTGCTCTTTCGGGGGATTTTTTTGGCGAATTTTTGGGGGATTTCTCCACGTTTTTGGGGGATTTTCGGACGTTTCGGGTGTGATTTTTTGGGAGAATATTTTGAGGAGTTTTGGGGTGGTTTTTTTGATTTTTGGGGCTTTTCCAGGTGCAGGCAGAAATCCAAGGCTGGGATTTGCCGCCGCTCCCGGAGCGCTACCGGAGAGTCTGCGCCACCCTGGGCCTGGGTGAGCTGGGGGATTCGATGGGATTTTTACGGGGTTGGGGGATTTTTGGGGATTTGATGGGATTTTTATGGGGTTTGGGGGATTTTTGGGGATTTTATGGGATTTCATGGATTTTATGGGATTTTCAAAAATTTTTCGGGGGTTTTTTTTTGCAGTTTGGGGGGATGTAAGGGAATTTAATCGGATTTTTCGGGGGATTTTTTTTGTTTTTTGGGGTGGGTTTTTTTTTGCAGTGTTTGGGAATATTTAAGGCAATTTTATGGGATTTTTGGGGGGATTTTTTGGGGGGGGAGGGGGGAAATTTTGGTGGATTTTGGCGGTCCTGACCCCTCTTTGTCCTCTCCCAAATCCCTTGGGATTACCCTCCCAAAAACCTGAAATACGTCCTGGAAAAAGCCCCATAAAGTCCCACATAAAATCCCCAAAAATTAAAAAAAAACCCACAAAAAATCACCAGAAAATAAAAATCTGTAAAAAATAAGAAAAAAAATCCACCAAAAATTCCTGTAAAATTCTGAGAGTTTTTTGCCACCCATTCCTGATTTTTTTGGTCATTTTTTCTGATCCCATCCTCACCTCCATCAATTTCCCAGGTATTTTGGGGTCCAAAATCCCAAATTTCCCCCGATTTTTGGTGTCCAAAATCCAAAATTCCCCCTCTTTTTTTTGGGGGGTCTGAAATCCCAAACTCTCCCTGGTTTTTGGGGGATTTTTTGGGGTGCAAAATCCCAAATTTCTCCCTTTTTTGGGGTTCAGAACCCCAAATATCCCCGCTTTTTTTTGCTATCCGAAACCCCAAATTCCTGGGCTTTTCTGGAGTCTGAAACCCCAAATTCCCCATTTTCCTCTCTCTCCCCAGCCCCATCTCCATCCCTGCTGTGGCTGCTGGAGCTGCAGAGCCCCCAGCCCCATCTGGGGGTCCCGGGGGTGTCCCCGTGCTCCCTCCCCAAATCCCTTCTGGTTTTTGGTTTTTGGGGGTCCAAAACCCCAAATCCCCCATTTTCCTCTCTCCCCAGCCCCATCTCCATCCCTCCTCCATCTCCTGGAGCTGCAGAGCCCCCGTGCGCACCTGGGGGTCCTGGGGGGTGTCCCTGTGCCCCCTGCCCAGCTCCCCTCTGGTTTTTGGGTTTTTACCCCAAATCCCCCATTTTCCTCTCTCCCCAGCCCCATCCGCGGCACTCCTGCGCCTGCTGGAGCTGCAGAGCCCCCGTGCCCATCTGGGGGTCACTAGGGGCTGTTCCTGTGCCCTCTCCCCAAATCCCCTCTGGTTTTTGGTTTTTTACCCCAAAACCCCAGATTTCCCCCTTTTTTTCCCATTTTCCTCTCTCCCCAGCCCCATCCGCGGCACTCCTGCGCCTGCTGGAGCTGCAGAGCCCCCGGCCGCAGTTTGGGCTCCCGGGGAGTGTCCCTGTGCCCCCTCCCCAAATCTCCTCCGCTTTTTGGGTTTTTTACCCCAAATCTCCCATTTTTTCCCATTTTCCTCTCTCTCCCCAGCCCCATCCGCGGCACTCCTGCGCCTGCTGGAGCTGCAGAGCCCCCGGCCGCAGTTTGGGCTCCCGGGGGGTGTCCCCGTGCCCCCCGCCCAGCTCCCGGCGCTGCTGCGGGCGCTGCGGCTGCAGGAGCTGCGGGAGCTGCGCCTCTGCCCCTCGGGCACAGCTCCTGCGGCAGCCGCGGCCGAGCTGGGGGCCCTGCTGGGAACTCTGCCCCACCTGCGGCGCCTCGACCTCGCCGGGAGCGCCATCGAGATCAGCGCCCTGGGGACAGGGGGACACACCTTCCAGGTGAGCGCGGGCAGAGCGTGCTGTCCCTGTGTCCCCAGTGTCCCCAATGTCCCCAATCCCCCAATGTCCCCAATCCCCCAATGTCCCCATGGCACTCTGCCCAACCTGTGCCGCCTCGGCCTCGCCGGGAGCGCCATCGAGATCAGCGCCCTGGGGACAGCGGGACACACCTTCCAGGTGAGCGCGGGGGGAACGCACTGTCCCTGTGTCACCTGTGTCACCTGTGTCACCTGTGTCACCAATGTCCCCAATGTCCCCATGGCACTCTGCCCAAACTGGGAGCGCCATCGAGATCAGGGCTCTGGGGACAGCGCGACACACCTTCCAGGTGAGCAAGGGCAGAGCGTGCTGTCCCTGTGTCCCCAGTGTCCCCAGTGTCACCAATCCCCCAATGTCCCTAATGCCCCAATGTCCCCATGACACTCTGCCACACCTGCGCCACCTCGGCCTCGCTGGGAGTGGGGTCACACTCGGGGGCTCTGGACGGGGGGACACACCTTCCAGGTGAGCGCAGGGCCCGAGCACACCGGCCCTGTGTCACCTGTCACCAGTGTCCCTCACTGTCCCCCATGTCCCTCACTGTCCCCAGTGTCCCCAGTGTCCCTCACTGTCCCCAATGTCCCTCACTGTCCCCAGTGTCCCTCACTGTCCCCAGTGTCCCTCACTGTCCCCTGTGTCCCTCACTGTCCCTCACTGTCCCCAATGTCCCTCACTGTCCCCTGTGTCCCTCACTGTCCCCAATGTCCCTCACTGTCCCCAATGTCCCTCACTGTCCCCTGTGTCCCTCACTGTCCCTCACTGTCCCCCAATGTCCCCTGTGTCGCCAATGTCCCCAGTGTCCCTCACTGTCCCTCACTGTCCCGTGTCCCTCACTGTCCCTCACTGTCCCCCAATGTCCCTCACTGTCCCCAATGTCCCTCACTGTCCCCTGTGTCCCTCACTGTCCCCCAGTGTCCCTCACTGTCCCCCAATGTCCCCTGTGTCGCCAATGTCCCCAGTGTCCCTCACTGTCCCTCACTGTCCCGTGTCCCTCACTGTCCCTCACTGTCCCCCAATGTCCCTCACTGTCCCCAATGTCCCTCACTGTCCCCAATGTCCCTCACTGTCCCTCATGTCCCTCACTGTCCCCCAGTGTCCCTCACTGTCCCCCAATGTCCCTCACTGTCCCCAATGTCCCTCACTGTCCCTCATGTCCCTCACTGTCCCCTGTGTCCCTCACTGTCCCCAATGTCCCTCACTGTCCCCTGTGTCCCTCACTGTCCCCAATGTCCCTCACTGTCCCCAATGTCCCTCACTGTCCCCTGTGTCCCTCACTGTCCCCCAATGTCCCTCACTGTCCCCAATGTCCCCAGTGTCCCTCACTGTCCCTCACTGTCCCCTGTGTCCCTCACTGTCCCCACTGTCCCCAGGCCCTGCAGGAGCTGGACCTGAGCCTGAACCCTTTGGGTGACGCTGGTGGCCGAGCGCTGGCCGAGCTCCTGCGCCACTGTCCGGCCTTGGTCACTCTGCACCTGCGGGGCTGCGGCCTCAGCCAGCCCTTCCCCATCCCAGGTGAATTCCGGGGATTTTGGGGAAAACATTGGGAATTTTGGGATTTATACCCAGAATTGTATTGGGATTGATGCTGGGAGTGTCCAGTGCTGGTCACTGTCATGGTCACTCTGGGGTCACTCTGCATGTCCAGGGCTGCGGCCTCAGCCAGCCCTTCCCCATCCCAGGTGAACTCTGGGGGGAATTCCGGGCATTTGGGGAAAAATGTTGGGAATTTTGGGATTTATACCCAGAATTTGGGAAAAATACTGGGAATAATGCTGGGAACGATAGTAGGAATGGTCACTCCCATGGTCACTCCTGTGGTCACTCCCGTGGTCACTCTGCACATCCTCGGCTTTGACCTCTCTGAGGCTTTCCCACTCCCAGGTGAATCGCAGGAATTTTGCGGAAAATGTTGGGAATTTTGGGGAAAAAGTCTCTCATTCCGGGAAGAATATTGGGAATTTTGGGGAAAATGCCAGAAATTCCAGGAATAACCCCTGGTGACCCCTGGGGACAGAGGTGACACCGCTGCAGACGCTGTCCCTGTCCTGCAATCCCCTGGGCCCGGCCCTGGGGCAGCTCCTGAGGACGATCCCTGCCCGGAGCATTCGCAGCCTCGATCTGGGATCTGTCACCTCCGGGGACAGCCACGGCGTCGGCAGGGACATCGCCGAGTACCTGCGCCAGGTCCGGGGACACTGCCAACACTGGGGGTGTTGGGGACACTCGGGACATTGGGGACACTCAGGACATTGGGATATTGGGGACACTGGGGGTGTTGGGGACATTGGGACATTGAGGGATTGGGATATTGGTGACATTGGGCTATTGGATTGGGGACATGGGGGACATTGGGGATTGGGGACATTGGGGACACGGAGGGGGGGATATTGGGGGTGTTGAGGACATTGGGGACACTGGGGGATTGGGGATATTGGGGACATTGGGGACATTGGGATATCGGGGGATTGGAATATTGGGGATGTTGGGGACATCGGGGGCATTGGGACATTGGAGGTGTTGGGTACATTGGGATATTGGGGACACTGGGATATTGGGGGATTGGAGACGTTGGGGGGATTGGGGACATGGGGGACATTGGGGAATGGGGACATTGGGGGATTTGGGAGGATTGGGAACACTGGGGGATTGGGGACATGGGGGACACTGGGGGATTGGGATATTGGAGACATTGGGGACATTGGGGCCATGGGGAATGGCTGGGATGTTGGGTGGGTTGCAGACATTGGGGACATCAGGGGACATTGGGGACACTGGGAGTGTTGAGGGCATTCGGGACTTGGGGGTTATTGGAGACAATGGGGACACTGGGAATTGCAGGGACATTGGGGACATTGGGGATTTGGGGACACTGGGGGTGTTGGGAACGACAGGGACGTTGGGGGGTGCTGGGGACATTGGGGACATTCCCGGTGCCATTGCTGCTGTCCCCTCACAGGATGGCTGTGTCCTGAGTCACCTCTCGCTGGCCGGGAACCACCTCAGGGACAGGGACATCGAGGAGCTGGCCAGGTCAGGGGACATGGGGACATGGGGACATCGGGGGGGCCTGGGGACATCGGGGGGGGCCTGGGGACATGGGGACATCGGGGGGGCCTGGGGACATTGGGGGGGGACAGGTCAGAGGACATCGGGACATCGGGGGGGGCCTGGGGATATTGGGAACATCAAGGAGCTGGCTGGGTCAGGGGACATGGGGACATTGGGGGGGACAGGTCAGAGGACATGGGGACATTGGGGGGGGGCCTGGGGACATTGGGGGGGACAGGTCAGGGGACATCGGGGACATGGCAGAGGCCTGGCAGGGTGCTCCGGATCCCTCATCCCATGGGAACACTGGGAATGCCTTGGGGACAACAGGACCCATGTGGGGACAGTGGGAACCTCTGGGGACAAAGAAACCTCCTTGGGGACAGTGGGGACAATGGGAACCCCTTGGGAATTGGGAATGTCAGACCCCACAGAAGGCAACGGGGACAGTAATGGGGACAATGGGGACAATAATGGGGACAATGGGGACAATAATGGGGACAATGGGGACCCCTGGGGAATGTCGGACCCCCAGGGGACACGTCCCCCCCCTCTGGTGGCTGTCCCCAGGTCCCTGGCGCGCTGTCCCTCGCTGGTGTCCCTGGAGCTCTCGGCCAACCCCGGCCTGGGGCTGAGCTCCCTGCGGAACCTTCTGGAAGCTCTGGAGCAGCGCGGCCGCGGCCTGGACCTGCTGGCCATGGCAGGTGGGCGTTGGCACCACGGTGTCACCGGGATGTCACTGGCGTCACCAGGATGTCACCGGGGTCACTGGGATGTCACTGGGATGTCACTGGGGTCACTGGGATGTCACTGCGATGTCACTGGGGTCACTGTGACATCACCGGGGTCACTGGGATGTCACCGGGGTCACCGCGATGTCACTGGGGTCACCTGGGATATCACTGCAATGTCACCGGGGTCACTGGGATGTCACCGGGGTCACTGGGATGTCACCAGGGTCACCTGGGATGTCACTGGGGTCACCTGGGATGTCACCTGGGATGTCGCCGGGGTCACCTGGGATGTCACTGGGGTCACTGGGATGTCACTGGGGTCACTGGGATGTCACCGGGGTCACCTGGGATGTCACCTGGGATGTCACCTGGGATGTCACCGGGTCCCCTCCCCACGGAATTCCCGAATTCCCTTAGGATGCTCCGTGGCGCCGCTGGATGAGCTCACCTGGAGCCGCAGCACCGCCAGGATCCGAGACCTGCGAATCGCCCGGCGCCGCCTCTGGAAGAGCCCCTGAGGGACTGGGAGGGACTGGGAGGCTCCCAGTTGGACCCAGGGAAATCCCAGTCTGACCCAATAAATCCCAGCTGGATCCAATAAATCCCAGTTTGATCCATGATTTCGGTGATTTTTGGGACTGGGCTCATCTCGTTCACTATCCCAAACTTCCAGCACTGCATTAAACTGCTTCGAACCGGCCCAGACTGGTTTGAACTGGTCTGAACTGGGAAACTCCCAGTCTGATTCTATTATTCAGCGAAATTTCTCCATGATTTCGGTGATTTTTGGGATTGGGTTTATCCCGTTTACCATCCCAGCAATTCCCTACTCCCAGTCTGAACTCGTCCAAACCAGTCTGAACTGGGTTAAACTGGTCTGACTTGAGATAAACTGGTCTGAACTGGGAGGCTCCCAGTCTGATTCCATTACTCAGCAGAATTTAGTCGCAATTTTGGTGATTTTTGGGATTGGGCTCATCCCATTTATAATCCCAAACTCCGATCCGGCCTGGCCCGAACTGGTCCAAACTGGTCCAAACTGGGCTGGACTGGTCCGAATTGGTCCAGCCTGATCCAAACTGGTCCAGACGGCTCTAAGGAGTGCAGGAAGATTCCGCTTCAAACTGGTGTGAACTGGTCCAGAGTGGTCCGAACCAGTCCAAACTGGTCTGAACTGGGAAGATTCCACTTTGATTCCATTACGCAACACAATTTATTTGCGATTTCAGCGATTTTTGGGATTCAGCTCATCCCATTTATTATCCAAACTTCATTCCAAACCGGTCTGAACCGGTCCAAACCACTCCAAACCACTCCAAACTGGTCCAAACTGGTCTCAGGAGTGCAGGAATCGGTTGAAGGCGTTGTAGGCAGACTCGAGGTCGAAGAGCATTTGGCGCACCTGGGCATCGTCGAGCTCGTCCGCGGCCGACATCGCGCTCAGCGTCTGCAGCCTGAAAATCCCAAAAATTCCCGATCCCGGAATTGTCCACTTCCGGGGACAACTGGGGAATTTTTTGGGTTTTTTTGGGGTTTTTGTCTCACCATTGGTTGACCTTCTGGCGGCCCTCGAAGTCAGGGGGCAGAGGACTCATCCTGTTCATCGTCTCCATCAGCTCGCGCAGGTCGGGCTGGATCTGCGGGGAGAGAAATTTGGGGATTTTGGGGAGAATTCGGGGAGAATTTGGATCTGCGGGGACAGAATTCGGGGATTTTGGGGTTTGGGAGGGGAATTTGGGGAGAATTTGGATCTGCGGGGAACGGAATTCTGGGGTTTTGGGAGGGAATTTTGGGGGGAATTTGGATCTGTGGGGAATGGAATTCGGGGGATTTTGGGGTTTGGGAGGGAAATTTTGCAGTTTGGGAGGGGATTTTGGGGTTTGGGAGGGAAATTTTGGGGATTTGAAAGAGAAATTTTGGGGGATTTGAAAGGGAAGCTTCAGGGGTTTGGGAGTGAAATTTTGGGGGATTTCAGATTGAAATTTTGGGGATTTGGAAGGAACATTTTGGGAGACTTAGGACTGAAATTTTGGGGGATTTGGGACTGAAATTTTGGGGGATTTGGGATTGAAATTCTGGGGATTTGGGAAGGAAATTCTAAGGATTTAGGAGGAAAATTTTGGGGTTTTTGGGACGGAATTCGCACCTCGTCCATGGCTCGGATCTCGAGGCGCAGTTTGTCCATCACGGTGATGAAAAGCTGTGGAAATTCCGACAGAAATTTGGAATCAGAGCCATCCTCGTCCTAGAGAAGGCCCTGTAAACCCAAAAAATTAAAAAAAAAAAAAAAAGCCAAAAATTGAAATAAAAAAAAAAAGCATAAAATTTTGTTTTTTAAATCCACGAAAATAAAAACAAAAAAAACCCCCAAAATTTAAAAAATTCTCCAGAAACTAAAAATACCATGAAAGTTTAAAAAAAAACCACAAAAAATTAAAACAAAGTAAATTGCCCTAAAAACAAAACAAAACAAAGAAAAACAAAAACAAACGCCAAATCAGCCAAAAAGTTAAAAAAACCCCAAAAATTGCCCTAAAAGTTAAAAAAAAAAACCCAGCCAAAAAACCCCCACAAAAATAAAGGAGCTGCTAAAAATTAAAAAAAAAAAAAGCCCTAAAAATAAAAAAAAATCCAAGCCAAAAAAAAAAAAAACCCGAAAAGAATTAAAAAATCTGCCAAAACCTAAAACAATTTCAAAATTGTTATATAAATAAAATAAATGTTAAAAAAAGCCTCAAAAAGTCAGAAAACAATCCCCCAAAAAATTCCCCAAAATCACCCAAAAAATGATTTAAAAAAATTTTTAAAATTCAAAAACATCCCAGAAAAAATTTTCTCAAAAATAAGAAAAAAATTTTAAAATAAAAATCTTAAAAGATCTCCAGAAAAATCAAAAGGAAACCCCGAAAACTTCCCCCAAAAAACCATTTAAAATAATAAAGAAATATTTCAAAAATCTAAAAGTTTTTAAAAACTTTTTAAAAACTTCAAAATAATAAAAAACTATTTGAAAAATCTAAAATGAAAAAACAGAAAAAACAAAATTCAAATAATAGAAAAATATTTCAAACACCTGAAAATAAAAAAAAAACTTCTGGAAGACTTAAAATGATTTTAAAAAATTTCAAAAATCTGAAATTAAAAAAAACCTTTAAAATTTTTAAAAAATAATTAAAAAAAAAAAAAAAACTAAAAAATACCCACCAAAAAATACCCCACAACTAAAAATCCCCAGAAAATTTTTTACAAATCCCCCCTCAAAAAACTCCTCAGAAATCCTAAAAAAACCCCAAAATTGCCCAAATTTGGGTCCGTACAGAGACGATGTCGGCGATGCAGCGATTGAGGTTTCCTTTGTCGTCCTTGATGGTGATCGGTCGATCCTCACGGATTCGCTCCATGGCCAGGGGACAGTCCAGCTGGGGGAAAAAATACCAAAAAAATCACCCCAAAATCCCACCAAAATCACCCAAAAAATCACCACCAAAATCCCCCAAAATTCCCCCCAAAAAATCGCCCAAAAATTCCCTCCAAAAATCCCCACAAAATAAAAAAAAAAATCCCCCCAAAAAATCTCCACAAAATATCACTGATTCCATCTGCAAATTCCCTCTTTTCATCCTCAAATCCCCCAGTCCCCGAATTCCCAATCTGCCACCCAATTCCAATCCCAAATCCCCCAAATTCCTCATTCCCAGAACCCCAAATCCCCCAATTCCTCCAATCCCCGAATTCCCAACTCACCGCCAGTGTCAATCCCAAATCCTCCAATTCCATCCCCAAATTTCCTAATCCATCCCCAAATATCCTCATTTCATCCTCAAATCCCCCAATCCCCGAATTCTGAATCCGCCACCAAATTCCAATCCCAAATCCTCCAATTCATTCCCAAAATCCTCATTCCCGGAACCCCAATTCCCCCAGTCCTGGAATTCCCAATCCGCCACCAAGTTTCAATCCTAAATCCCCCAATTCCACCCCCAAATACCCCAAATCCATCCCCAAATTTCCTAATTTCATTCTCAATTCCCCCAATCCCCGAATTCCCAATCTGCCACCCAATTCCAATCCCAAATCCTCCAATTCATTCCCAAATTCCTCATTCCCAGAACCCCAAATCCCCCAATTCCCCCAACCCCGAAATTCCCAACCCACCGCCAGTGCCAATCCCAAATCCTCAATTCCCTCCCCAAATTCCTCATTCCCAGGATCCCAAATCCCCCAATCCCCAAATTCCCAATCCGCCCCCCAATTCTATCCCCAAATTCCACATTCCCAGAACCCCAATTCCCCCAATCCCAGAAATTCCCAACCCACCGCCAGTGCCAATCCCAAATCCCTCAATTCCCTCCTCAAATTCCTCATTCCCAGAACCCCAAATCCCCCAATTCCATCCCCCAAATTCCCCGAATTCCCAACCCACCACCCGATTCCACCTCCAAATCCCCCGATCCCGCCCCAAAACCCCAAAAATCCCCAAATCCTGCATTTCCCACCCGGAATTTTCGGCAGAAGTCGTCGATGGAGGAGATTTCGGAGCCCTGCACCTGTTTGAGGGCAGCCTTGAACTGCACCAGGAGCCGCGAGCACGCCGCCGTGTACCTGACATGTGGGGTTTTTTTGGGGAATTTTGGGGTCTTTCACCAATTTGGGATTTTTGGGGGGGATTTTGGTCCCAAAAGTCCCTGTCCAGAGGATTTTAGCCCAAAAATTCCACACCCGGGGAGTGCCAGTCCCTCCGAAATTCCAAATCCAGGGCAATCCCAATCCCAAAATCCCAAATCAGGAACTTTTATCCCCAAAATTCCACACCCGGAAGGATTTAAAATTCTGAAACCCCAAATCCGAGGACTTTTATCCCCAAAATTCCACATCCAGAAAGATTTAATCCCCAAAATTCCAAATGCAGGGCAATCCCAATCCCAAAATTCCAAATGTGGGGCAATCCCAATCCCGAAATCCCAAATCCAGGGCCTTCTATCCCCAAAATTCCACACCCAGA
Source organism: Acanthornis magna (assembly GCA_036785705.1). NCBI lineage: Eukaryota > Metazoa > Chordata > Aves > Passeriformes > Acanthizidae > Acanthornis > Acanthornis magna. The sequence goes on along the minus strand of JAWUZG010000628.1, from coordinate 267,485 downwards.
AAGATTTGATCCCCAAAAATCCCAAATCCGTGCAACTCCCGACCTCCAAAATTACAAAATTCTTGGGGGTTCTCATCCCCCGAAGTCTAAATCCACAGAACTTGGGAATTTTGGGGGATTTTTTTTCAGGAATTTCGGTGGTTTTGGGTTTCCTGGGCATTTTTGGAGAATTTTGGGGAATTTTTGGGGAATTTTTTTTTAATTTGGGGACATCGCGCACTCGTTGGGAGACACGCAGTCCTTGACGTAGGCCTTCTCCAGGGCCTGCCAATCCTGCATTTCTGGGGGGTTTTTTGAGGAATTTTGGGGTTTTTTTCAGGAATTTCGGGGTTTTTTCAGGGAAGTCAAGGTTTTTAGGAGTTCAGGGATTTTTAGGGAATTTTTGGGGATTTCGGGAGGTCACGCACTCGTTGGGGGACACGCAGTCCTTGATGTAAGCCTTCTCCAGCGCCTGCAGGGTCTTCACCACCGCGAAGAGCTCGGCCATGTTGTCGTACCTGTGGAATTATGGGATGGACAGCGGCGTTATGGGATTGATAACGGAATTATGGGATGGGCAATGGGATTATGAGATTGATAACGGAATTATGGGATTGATAATGGGATCATGGGATGGACAGCGGCATTATGGGATTGATAACGGAATTATGGGATGGATAATGGGATTATGGGATGGACAGCGGCATTATGGGATGGATAATGGGATCATGGGATGGACAGCGGGACTGTGAGATTATGGGATTGATAATGGAATTATGGGATGGATAATGGGATTATGAGATTGATAATGGAATTATGGGATGGATAATGGGATTATGGGATGGACAGCGGGACTGTGAGATTATGGGATTGATAATGGGACTGTGGGATTATGGGATTGATAATGGGACTGTGGGATTATGGGATGGATAATGGGACTGTGGGATTATGGGATTGATAATGGGACTGTGGGATTATGGGATGGATAATGGGACTGTGGGATTATGGGACGGACACAGGGCAGGGATGGGATAATGGGACAATAGCATCCTGGGGTAGACAGGGGTGGACAGAAGGGACAGGGCTGGGATAATGGGATCCCAAAATGGACTGGGATGGACAGGGCTGGGATAATGGGATCCCAAAATGGACTGGGATGGACAGGGCTGGGATAATGGGATCCCAAAATGGACTGGGATGGACAGGGCTGGGATAATGGGATCCCAAAATGGACTGGGATGGACAGGGCTGGGATAATGGGATCCCAAAATGGACTGGGATGGACAGGGCTGGGATAATGGGATCCCAAAATGGACTGGGATGGACAGGGCTGGGATAATGGGATCCCAGGATGGACAGCAGGGGACTGGGAAGGATCAGAATGGACACTGGAGCTCCAGGATGGACACTGGTGGGACTGGGATGAACGAGAGTGTCCTGGGAAGGACCAGGATGGAGAAGGGGATTCCACAAAAGGTTTGGGATGGACACTGGGGGGATACTGATGCAAAAGGGAATCCCACCCCAAAACCCCTCCATCCCACCCCCAAAATCCTTCCATCCCACCCCAAAACCTCTCCATCCCATCCCCAAAATCCTGGGATTCTCCGCACTCACTTTTCTCTCTCCCGGGCGTTCTTGTAAAGCTTCACCTCCTGCGGGAAGAGATCCCGGGGGTCAATCCCGGACACCAAGGGTCAATCCCGGACACCAGGGGTCAATCCCGGACACCGAGGGTCAATCAATCCCGGACACCAGGGGTCAATCCCGGACACCGAGGGGTCAATCCCGGACACCGAGGGACAATCCCGGACACCAGGGGTCAATCCCGGACACCGAGGGTCAATCAATCCCGGACACCAGGGGTCAATCCCGGACACCGAGGGGTCAATCCCGGACATCGGGGGGTCAATCCCGGACACCGAGGGTCAATCCCGGACACCAGGGGTCAATCTCGGTGGGGTACGAGGGCTCAATCCCGGGAAAGTGACCTAGGGACCGAGCCCAGGGGGTCCCACTCACCTCGTACAGCTCCGGTTTATTCCCGGGCGCTGCCGTGGGAAGAAGGGAATCGTTAGAGGGGAGCGGCAGCACCGGGAATCCCATCCCGGGAGTTCCGGGATCGTCCCGGGAATCCCAGCCAGGAATCCCCGCCGGTTCTCACCGCCCATCCCGGCCGGGCCCGCGATCCCGTGGAACATCCCCGGCTGAGCCTGGAGGGGTTTGGGCCCCCTCCCCGGTCCCGATCCCTATCTCGATCCCGGTCCCGATCCCGGTCCCGATCCCTATCTCGATCCCGGTCCCGATCCCGGTCCCGATCCCTATCTCGATCCCGGTCCCGATCCCGATCCCGGTCCCAGCGGCTCCGCGGCACTTCCGCCTCTCTACGTACAGACTTCCCTTCCCACAATCCCTTTCTCCCCCACGTCCCTCCCTTTCCGGCGGCGCGCCAGCGTTCCATTGGCCCATCTCTCTCCGCCTCTCTGCTTTCTCGTCACTGATTGGCTCTGGGCCCTGTCTATCAAAGCGATTGCCAGGCAACGTCCGTCCATTGATCGCTCCCACGGCGGTACACAAACAAGACGCGGTATGGGAGCGGACGGAGCTTCTGTCCCTGGTGGCGGACAAGGCCCCACGCGCAGCCGCAGCCAGGGTGGTAACGGCGCTGTCTGTGTTGCCGTGGCCTAATTAAAGCCGTGGCCTAATCGGGGCCGTGTCTAAGACGCCATACGGCATTTTTCCCTTCAACCCCTTCCCACAATCCCTTTCTCCATGTGTCACTCCATTTCCGGCTGCGCACCCGCACCCCATTGGCTTATTCCCCGCCCGTCGTGTTTTCGCGGCGCTGATTGGCTGTTGTCCCTATCCGTCTCGCCGTTGCTGAGCAACGCCACCAAGGCGGCGGAGACGAAGATGGCCGCGGCCACGGCGGAGGCGAACAACGAGGCCGCGGCGGCCGTGGCGCTGTCGGAGCTCACGGGGCTGCTCTCCCCGTCCTCTCCCGCCGCTGCTCAAGCAGCCGAGGCCGCGCTGGCTCTGTCCGGCAGCGCGGAGGGCCGGGCGCTGCTGGCGGGACACCCCGCGGCCTTAACGGCCTTGGCCGCCATGGCCGCCTCGGCCTCACGGGGGGCGGACGCGGCCTTGGGCGCTCTGGTGAACGCGTCCGCCGAGCCCGCGGCGCTGGAGCCGCTCCTCGCCGCTCTCCCGGCGCTGCTGCCGCTCCTGCCGAGCTCCGGCGCCGCCTGCGGGGTGGCGGCCAACCTGAGCCGCGACCCCCGCGCGGCCCCGCGGGTGCTGCGGGCGCTGGGCCCCGGCGCGGAGGCGCTGCTGCGGGCGCTGAGCGGGGCCCGGCCCCCGGCCGAGCTCGGGGCGCTGCTCTGCAACCTCAGCCAAGCGCCCGAGGGCCGCCGGGCGCTGCTGGATCGCTCCCGGTGAGGGAAAAGCGAATAAAAAGGAGTGAGAGGGAATAAAAAGGGAATAAAAAGGGATAAAACGGTGACCGGGAGTGCTCCGCAGGCCGGCGGTGCAGCGGCTCCTGGCGCTGGTGCGGCGGGCGGAGTCGGCCGAGCTGCGGAGAGGAGTCGTGGGGGCTCTGCGGAATTGCTGCTTCGAGCACGGTAAGAGCCCCGGAACGTGCGGCTGGGAACGGGGGGACGGCGGTGGGAATGAGGTGGGGAAAGGGAAGGGAAGGGGAGAGAGAATTCCCCAGGGAGCGTGGGGTTGGGAATGAGGGAATGGGAGCGGGAATGAGAACGGGAGAGAAAGGAGAAAAGGGAAGGGAAGGGAAGGAAGGGAGAACTCTTTAGAGAATGTGGGGTTGGGAATGAGAGTGGGAGTGGGAAAGGAGGAGAGGGAACGGGGAAGGGAAGGAAGGGAGAACTTCCCAGGGAATGTGGGGCTGGGAATGAGGGAATGGGAGTGGGAATGAGGAGGGGAGGGAAAGAGGAAGGGAAAAGGGAAGGGAACAAGAAGAAAAAGGAGAGATAAGAAGAGAGGAAGGAAAAGGAATGGGAAAGGAAGGGAAAGGGAAAAGAACGAAAAAGGGAGGGGGAGCAAGGGAAGAACTTCCCAGGAGGGGCTGGGAGGGCTGATCCCAGAGAAAAGTGGGATTGGAGGGATCGGGTTTGGGATCTGCTCCTGGGGAATGAGGGATGGGAAAAGAGGGAACGGCCTCGAGTTGGGATTTTGGGGAACGTTTCCCCGGGAAGTGCTGGGATCGAGGGAAAAGGGATTTGCTCCGGGGGGAAAGGCTCCGGCACTTCCCGGGAATTTCCCCATTCCCAGTTGAACTGGGCTGAGATTGCCGACCCTCCGGAATTGCAGAGCACCACCAGTGGCTCCTGGGGGAGGAGGTGGAGGCTCTGCCGTTCCTGCTGCTGCCCCTGGCCGGCCCCGAGGAGCTTCCCGAGGAAGAGATGGAGCGTGAGTGCCGATTTTGGGATTTTTGGGATGGCCAGATATTCCCAGGGTTCTTTCCCGATTCTTTCCTGAGGGTTTTCCCAATTCTTTCCTGATTTTTCCGAGGAAGACATGGAGCGTGAGTGGGGTTTTTGGGATTCGGGATGGCCCAAATATTCATGGGATTCTTTCCCAAGGGTTTTCCCGATTCTTTCCTGGTTTTCCTGAGGGTTTTCCCAATTCTTTCCCAATTTTTTCCCAAGGGATTTCCTGATTCTTTCCCGATTTTTTCCCCAAGGGATTTCCTGGTTCTTTCCTGGCTTTCCTGAGGGTTTTCCCAATTCTTTCCCGAGGCTTTTCCCCATTCTTTCCTGAGGCCTTTCCCGATTCTTTCCCAGTATTTTCCCGAGGGTTTTCCTGATTATTTCTTGATTTTTTTCTGATTCTTTCCCGATTCTTTCCTGACTTTTTCCCGAGGGTTTTCCTGATTCTTTCCTGATTTTTTCCTGAGGGTTTCCCCAATTCTTTCCTGATTTTTTCCTGAGGGTTTCCCCGATTCTTTCCCAATTCTTTCCTGATTTTTTCCCAAGGGTTTTCCTGATTCTTTCCTGATTCTTTCCTGATTCTTTCCTGATTCTTTCCTGATTCTTTCCTGATTTTTTCCCAAGGGTTTCCCCAATTCTTTCCTGATTTTTTCCCCGAGGGTTTTCCTGATTCTTTCCTGATTTTTCCCCGAGGGTTTCCCCAATTCTTTCCTGATTTTTTCCTGAGGGTTTCCCCGATTCTTTCCCAATTCTTTCCTGATTTTTTTCCTGAGGGTTTCCCTGATTCTTTCCCAATTCTTTCCTGATTTTTTCCCAAGGGTTTTCGTGATTCTCTCTCGATTTTTTCCCGAGGGTTTTTGTGATTCTTTCCTGATTCTTTTCTAATTTTTTCCTGATTTTTTCTGACAGTTTTCCTGATTCTTTCTGATTTTTTCCCCAGGGTTTCCCCAATTCTTTCCCGATTTTTTCCCGACGGCTTTCCTGATTCTTTCCTGATTCTCTCCCGATTTTTCCTGATTTCCCGCACGCAGAGCTGCCCCTGGACCTGCAGTACCTGCCCCCGGAGCAGCGGCGGGAGGAGGACCCCGAGGTGCGGAAGATGCTCCTGGAGGCTCTGCTGCTGGTGAGGCTTTTTGGGGCAAATCCCACGGGAAAAGGGTCGGGAACGTGGGAACGCTTGGGGCCGGCGGCAATTGGGATTCCAGAAGGAATTTTGGGGTTTCTGTGAGGAGCTGTATGAGGAATTTTGGATTTTAATAAGGATTTTGGGGGTTTTAATGAGGATTTTTGGGGTTCCATGAGGAATTTTGAAGTTTCATGAGGAATTTTGGGGTTTCTTGTGGATTTTCTGGGTATTTCATGGGGAATTTTGGGGTTCCTTGAGGGTTTTGGGGATTCCATGAGGAATTTTGGGTTTTAATGAGGAATTTTGGGGTTCCATGAAGAATTTTGGGGTTCAATGAAGATTTTTGGGGCTTCCATCAGACATTTTGTAGTTCCATGAGGGTTTTGGGGTTCCTTGAGGATTTTGGCATTCCATGAGGATTTTTGGGGTTTCTGTGAGAATTTTCTGGGGTCTCTTTGAGGCATTTTGGGGTTCCATGAGGAATTTTGGGGTTCCTTGAGGATTTTCTGGAGGTTTCATGAGGAATTTGGGGTTCCTTGAGGAATTTTGGGGTTCCATGAGGAACTTTCAGGTTCAATGAGGATTTTGGAGGTTCCACGACAAGCTTGGTGCTCCCTTGAGGAATCTTGCGGTTCCTTGAGGATTTTGGGGTTTCTTGAGGGATTTTGGGGTTTCATGAGGATTTTGGGGTTCCATGAGGATTTTGGGGCTTTCCTCGAGGATTTGGGGTTTCCACGAGAAATTTTCAGGTTCAATGAGGATTTTGGGGGTTCCGTGACAAATTTGGCAGTTCCTTGATGAATTTTGGAGTTCCTCACGGATTTTTGGGAGGTCCCCCGAGGAATTTCGGGCTCCAGCGACCGCGGGCGGCTCCGCGCTGACCCCGACCCCGGAATTCGGGAATTCCCGATTTTCCCCATCAGCTGACGGCCACCAAGTCGGGTCGGGCGGAGCTGCGTTCCCGCGGTTGTTATTTTATTCTCCGTGAGCTCCACGAGTGGGAGAGCGACCCCGAGGTGCTCAGCACCTGCCAAAAACTCATCCAGGTGAGCCGGGAGTTCGTTTTGGGGTGAATTCCCAGGATTTTGGGGTGCAATTGTGAATTTTGGGGTGGATTTTGGGGTGCAATCCCCGGGATTTTGGAGCGCGATTTGGGATTTCAGGTGGGACAGTGACCCTGAGGTGCTCAGCGCCTGCCACAAGCTCATCCAGGTGAGCCGGGAATTCATTTTGGGGTGAATTCCTGGGATTTTGGGGTGAATTCCTGGGAATTTGGGGTGTGATTCTGGGATTTTGGGGTGTGAACCTGAATTTTGGGGTGCAATTTTGGGATTTTGGGGTGCAATTTGGGATTTCGGGTGGGACAGTGACCCCGAGGTGCTCAGCGCCTGCCGCAAGCTCATCCAGGTGAGGCAGTTCGGGATCCAGGTGGATCCGGGGGTTTTGGGGTGCGATCCTGGGATTTTGGGGTATGACTGTGGGATTTCAGGGTGCGATCCTGGGATTTTGGGGTGTGATCCCAGGATTTTGGGGTGGATCCTGGGATTTTGGGGTATGATTGTGGGATTTCAGGGTGCGATCCTGGGATTTTGGGGTGGATCCTGGGATTTTGGGGTGTGATTGTGGGATTTTGGGATATGATCCTGGATTTCGGGGTGTGATCCTGAATTTCGGGGTGTGATGTGGGATTTTGGGGTGCAGTCCGTGATTTCGAGGTACGATTGCAGGAATTTTAGGGTGTGATCCTGAATTCCGGGGTGCAGTGTGGGATTTCGGGTTGTGATCCTGGATTTTGGGGTGCAATCCCGGAATTTTGGGTTGTGATCCCAGATTTCGGGGCATGATCCTGGATTTCAGGGTGTGATCATGGATTTCGGGGTGTGATCTCAGGATTTTGGGGTGTGATCCTGGGGATTGTGGAGCATGATCCTGGGGATTTTGGGGTGCGATCTGGGGTTTTGGGGTGTGATCTGGGATTTTGGGGTGTGATCCCAGGGTTTTGGGGTGTGATTGTGGGATTTCGGGGTGCAATTGCAGATTTTAGGGTATGATCCTGGCATTTTGGTGCATGATCCCGAATTTCGGTGTCCGATCCGAGATTTCGGGGTGTGTTTTGGGATTTCGGGGTGCGATTTGGGATTTTGGTGTCCGATCCGAGATTTCGGGGTGTCGCGGCAGGTGCTGATCGGGGACGAGCCCGAGGCTGGCATGGAGAACCTGCTGGAGGTGACAATCCCCGAGGAGCTGCAGCAGCGCCTGAGTGACATGGACCTCGAGGAGCGGCGCGAGTGGGACAGGGAGCGGGAACGGCGGCAACGGGAAACGGAACGGGAAAAGGAACGGGAACAACCGGAAAAGGAACGGGAACAACTGGAAAAGGAGCAGGAAAAGGTACAGGAAAAAATACGGGAAAAGGTATGGGGAAAGGAATGTGAACAATGAGAAAAGTAATGGGAAAAGGAACGGGAACAATGGGAAAAGGAACGGGAACAATGGGAAAAGGAACGGGAATGGGAATGGGAAAAGGAACACGAACAAGAAAGGGAACGGGAACAGGAAAAGAAACAGGAACGGCGACAGGAAAAGGAACAGGAAGAGGAACGGGAAAAGAAATAGGAGCAACGGGAAAGGGAATGAGAACAACAGAAAAATGAATGGGAACAATGGGAACAGGAACGAGAACAATGGGAAAAGGAACGGGAAGAGGAACAGGAAAAGGAACAGGAAAAGGAACAGGAAGAGGTATGGGAACAATGGGAAAAGGAACAGGAAATGGAATGAGAACAACAGGAAAAGGAATGGGAGCAATGGGAAAAGGAATGGCAAATGGAATGGGAAAAGGTACAGGAACAATGGAAAAAAGAAAAGGAACAGGAAGAGGTATGGGAGCAATGGGAAAAGGAATGGGAAAGGAACAGGAAAAGGTATGGGAGGAATGGGAAAAGGAACAGGAACGGGAATGGAAAAAGGACTGGGAACAGGAATGAGAAAAAGAATGGGAACAGTGGGAAAAGGAATAGGAGCAAGTGGAAAAGGAACAGGAGCAGGAAATGGAATGGGAACTGGATGACGAACAGGAGCGGGAACGGGAAAAGGAACGGGAAAAGGTACGGGAACCGGAGTGGGAAAGGGAACGGCAATGGGAAAAGGAGCAGGCAGAAGTACGGGAGCAGCCATGGGAAAAAGAATGAGAAAAGGACCGGGAAAAGGAATGGGAACAATGGGAAGAGGACCGGGAGAAGGACTGGGAGTGGGAAAAGGGGCGGGAACGGGAAAAGGAGCGGAAAAGGACTGGGAATGGGAAAAGGAGCAGAAGAAGGTGCGGGAGAAGGTACGGGCACAGGAAAAGGAGTGGGAACAGGAATGGGAGCAATGGGAACAGGAACGGAAAAAGGAACGGGAAAAGGAATGGGAACGGGAATGGGAAAAGGAACGGGGACAGCAAAAGGAAAAGGAATGGGAACAATGGGAAGAGGAACGGGAAAAGGAACGGGAACAGAAACGGGAACAATGGGAAGAGGAACGGGAAAAGGAACGGGAACAATGGGAAGAATGGGAACAGGAACGGGAAGGACAAGGGGCAGAGCCACAGCCACCGAGGTGACACTGAGGTCACCAGGAGAGGAACAATGGGGAGGCCACGATGGCCATGTGTGCTGCAGGAGCCATCTTGGGACAGTGCCACAGTGTCCTTGAGGAGCACTGCAGTGACAATATCGTGATGTCCTCCAGGAGCCATCTCGGTGACAACGCGGTGACCTCGAGGATCCATCACGGTGGCAATGGCATGATGTCCTCAAGGAGCCATCTTGGGGACAATGCCATGGTGTCCCCGAGGAACACCGCAGTGACAGCGTCATGATGTCCCCAAGGAGCCCACGGTGACAATATCGTGATGTCCCTGAGGAGCCCACGGTGACAATATCGTGATGTCCCCAAGGAGCCCAGGATGACAATATCGTGATGTCCCCAAGGAGCCCACGGTGACAGTATCGCGATGTCTTCCAGGAGCCATCTTGGCGGCAACGTCGTGTCCCCAAGGATCGATGTTGGTGACAATGGGATGTCCCCGAGGGTCACCATGGTGACAATGTCCAATGTCCCCGAGGGTCACCATGGTGATGATGTCCCGATGTCCCCGAGGGTCACCATGGTGATGATGTCCCGATGTCCCCAAGGGTCACCATGGTGACACTGCCATGTCCCCAGGGAGCCCCCGGGTGCCCCAAACTCTGCAAATTAAAGGATTTCACCCCAAATTTGCTGTTGTGTCCTCGGGGGGGGTGGCACTGGCGGGGATTTGGGGACAATGAGATTTGGGGACATTGGGGGGATTTGAGGACACGGGATGGGAAATTTGGGGACACTGGAAAAATTTGAGATTTCAAGGGCCTGAGGGAAATGTGGGGATGTGAGAGGGAATCTGGGGACAATGGGGCAGAATTTGGGGGTACCGGGGGCAGTCTGGGGACATGAGAAGGATTTGGGGACATTGGGAGGGAATTTGGGGACAATGGAGCTGAATTTGGGAGGTGCTGGGGGGGGATTTTAGGACAACAGGATGGGAATTTTGGGGGCACCAGGGAGGATTTGAGGACATTGGGGCGGAATTTGGGGACACTGGGGCCGAGTTTGGGGACATTTGGGGGGATTTGGGGACATTGGGGGGATTTGGGGACATTGGGGGGATTTGGGGACATTGGGGGGATTTGGGGGCGGGGCGGGGCCGTTTCCCCCCCGCGCCGCCAGGGGGCGCCACCAGCAGGGGGCTCGAGGCCCCGCCCCCTTCTCCTCGCAGCCAATCAACGCTCGCGGGGGCGTGATCTGGACGCGGAGGGGGCGTGGTCCTCCCGGGGCTGGGCGCGGCCTGGGAAGGGGCGTGGCCGGGAGGGGGCGTGGCCTCTGCACCCGGAAGCGGCGCCGGGCGGGTCCCGGTGAGCGCGTGGGGATTTGGGGAAAAAGGGCGAATTTGGGAATATTTTGGGGAATATTCGGGATGGAGGAGGGGATGGATGGGGGGGGGAGGGGACCCGGCGGGGGCTGCCGGAGATTCCCGGGAAACTCCGAGGCCTGGGCGGGACCCCTCCCCTTCATTATCGCCCCCCCCCCGTCCCTCCTTTCGCCCATTCCTGAGGGGAAGATTCCCGAGGGACATTCCCAAACCCGCGATGGAGCCCCGGGGGTGGGAATTCCGCGGCTCCCGAGCCTTTGGGGGAGGGAATTTCTCGGCTCCCGACCCTTTAGGGGAGGGAATTCCGCGGCTCCAGCCCCTCCGGGGGGTGGGAATCGCTTCCCAAATTTCCCGAGGGAAATCCCAAATGTCCTCGGGAGAGGCCGCGGTGTCCCGGCAAGGACAGGGAATCCTCCCTTCGGAACCGGCTCGTCCTGCTCCTGCAAAAGCCGCGCTCGGAGCGCCTGGAAAAGTCTGGAATGTCATCCCCGGCATGGCTTTTTCCTGAAAATTCCCTTTTTTTCCCCTCTCCCGAATGCCAGGATCCGAGCCCGGCTTTGCTCCGAGCCCTCCCCGTGCCCTGGAAAGTTCCTCCCTCCCTCTTTCTCCAGGATTTTTTTTTTTTGGGACGGATATTTGGAGCAGGGCCCTGGAGCGCGGGGCCGGAAAATGGGACTGGGATTCCGGGGGGGGGTGGAATTGGGATTTTGGGAGGGAATTGGGATTTTGGGAGGGAATTGGGATTTTCAGGGGTGGAATTGGGATTTTCAGGGGTGGATTTCAAGCCTTTTCCTGCCTCCAGGACCCTCGGGAAGAGGAGGACCCCCGGGATGAGCCCAATGCCGCCGGGATAAGGAGCGATCCCGATGGAAGCGCCCGGAATTCCGGAGCCTCCCCCGGCCCGGCCCTGCCTGGACTCGGAATTCCCGACTGGAGCGGAGCCTTCCCATTTAATTATCTTTGGGATCAGGCCCTTCCCATTTAATTCCCATTGGGATCAAACCCTTCCCATTTAATTCCCTTTGGGATCAGAAATTCCCTTTTCATTCCCAGACCTTCCCATGTAATTCCCATTGGGACTGGACCTTTCCCATTTAATTCCCACCAGGATTGGACCCTTCCCGTTTAATTCCCACTGGGATTGACCCCTTCCCATTTAATTCCCATCGGGATCAGAGCCTTCCCATTTAATTCCCACTGGGATCGGATTCTTCCCATTTAATTATTTTGGGATCAGACCCTTCCCATTTAATTCCCTTGGGGATTGGGCCCTTCCCATTTAACTCCCACTGGGATCAGAGATTCCCTTTTCATTCCCAGACCTTCCCATTTAATTGTCACTGGGATCAGACCCTTCCCATTTAATTTCCTTTGGGATCAAACCCTTCCCATTTAATTCCCATTGGATTCGGACTCTTCCCATTTAAATATTTTGGGATCAGACCCTTCCCATTTAATTCGCACTGGGATCAGAAATTCCCTTTTCATTCCCAGACTTTCCCATTTAATTCCCATTGGGATTGGACCTTCCCGTTTAATTCCCTTTGGGATCAGAGATTCGCATTGAATTCCCACCGGGATCAAACCCTTCCCATTTAATTCCCTTTGGGATCAGAGATTACCTTTTCATCCCCAGACCTTCCCGTGTAATTCCCATTGGGATCAAACCTTTCCCGTTTAATTCCCACTGGGATCAGAGATTCCCATTTAATTCCTTTCGGGATCGGAGCCTTCCCATTTAATTCCCATTGAGATTGGACCTTTCCCATTTAATTCCCACCGGGATCGGACCCTTCCCGTTTAATTCCCAGAACTTCCCATTGAATTCCCGCTGGGATCAGCCCCTCCCCACCCCTCCCCTCTTCTCGCCGGAAGTGGAATCCCGGCCTGGAAAAATAGGTTCTCCCGGGAATTCCGGAAATTTCCCCTTCCTGGGGAAGCTGGAGACGCGGAGCATGATGGAATCGCGGATCCGACGTGAGTGTCGACGGCAATTCCGGAAATTTCCGCGTTCCCATCCCGGTTTTCCATAGGAATGAATTCCGGATCTATTCCCCATTCCCGGCCCGGTTTTTCCTGTAGGAATTCCAGCTCTTTTTCCCATTCCTGTTTTCCATAGGAATTCTGATCTTTTCCCCATTCCCAGCCCGGTTTTCCATAGGAATGAATTCCAGTCTTTTCCTCATTCCCTCCCTGTTTTTCCTGTAGGAATTCCAGATCTTTTCCCCATTCCCATCCCGTTTATTCCATAGGAATTTTGGGACCGGGAGACCTCAACTGGGAGGGAAAAATCCCAGGAGAATTCCCCTTTGGAAATGGAAAAAGCTGAGGGGAAAAAAAAATGGGGGAAAAAAGTGAAATCCTGGGAATTCTGGGTGAAATCCTGGGAATTGCAGGAGGACAAATTCAGGGAATTCCAGGTGAAATCCTGGGAATTGCAGGATAGGAAATCCAGGGAATTCTGGGTGAGGAAATCCTGGGAATTCTGGGGGAAATCCTGGGAATTTCAGGTGAGGAAATCCTGGCAATTGTGGGTGAAATCCTGCCAATTGCAGGAGAGGAAATCCAGGGAATTGAGTGTGAAATCCTGGAAATTTCGGGTGAGGAAATGCGGGAAATTCTAGGTGAAATCCTGGGAATTTCGGGTGAGGAAATCCAGGAAATTCTGGGGAAAATCCAGGGAATTGCAGTTGGAGGAAATGCAGGGAATTCCAGGTGAAATCCTGGGAATTGCGGGAGGGGAAATCCAGGGACTTGTGGGTGAAATCCTGGGAATTTCGGGTGAGGAAATGCAGGGAATTCTGGGTGACATCCTGGGAATTGCAGGAGGGGAAATTGTGGGAATTTTGGGTGAAATCCTGGGAATTCCGCATGTCCAGGGCTGGCCACGACGCTGATGGACGCCACGACGGACGCGGATCCGGAGGTTCAGGAGCAGATCCGCGAATCTCTCTGCGCCCTGGGCGAGGCCGAGCCCGAGGAGATCCTCAGCTCCTGCCAGGAGTACCTCCGGCAGCACGACAAGGTCGGGAATCATCCCCGAAATTCCCAAAATTCCCAAAATTCCCGCTCACCGTGAAGGGTTTGGAAGGGAATCCGGGGGTGGTTCGATCCCGGGTTTTTTTCCCCTCGGCTGCTCCCAGGAATTTCCCCGGAGCTGTTCCTGAAATTCTCCTCTGTTTCCTGGGGATCCCAAAATTCTGCACCTGGGGAAGCCCTGACCCCGAAATTCCAAACCTGGGGGGAGCCTCAAGTCCCAGAATTCCAAACCCTTTTGATTTTATCCCTAAAATTCCACACCCAGAGGGATTTTGTCCCCAAAATTCCAAATCCAGGGAATTTTATCCCCAAAATTCCACACCCGGGGAAGTCCCAACCCCGAAATTCCGATCCCGGAGGAGCCTCGACTCCCAAAATTCCCGACCCGGAGCTCTGCTGATGCCCCAAAATTCCTAACCCTTTTGACTTTATCCGCAAGATTCCACACCCGGGGAAGTCCCCAAAAATTCCCAAAAAAATTTTCAAAAAATTCTGTAAATATTCTCCGAAAAATCCACAAAAATTCCCAGAAAATTCCCAGAAAATGCTCTGAATATTCCACAAAATTAGAAAAAAAATCCCCAAAAGTTACAAAAAAAATCCCCAAATGTTCCCAAAAAGTTTCCCAAAAACTCCCAAAAAATTGCCCGAAAATTCCCTGAAAATTCCCCAAAAATTCCCAGAATTTCTCTCTTCCCAGCTGCCGTACCCGCACCGGGCGCTGATCCTGCGCTCCATGGACTCTGTGATCTCAAATCACATCCACGAGCTCGGCAAGGGCGCGGCCGCTGCTGCCGTGGCGCTGGCGTCGCACGAGATGACCAAATCCAAGGTGAATTCCCGAATTTTCCCAGATTTTCCCAACTTTCCCCAATCCCAATCCCGAATCCCAACCCCGAGCCCCAGAGTGGCAGAGGTGCCGCCAGCTCCGTGTTAGTGTCTGTGGGGCGGCGCTTCCTCAACAAAGCCCCGGATCCCAAATCCCAAAATCCCCAAATCCCAACATTCCCAAATCCCAATCCTAAATCCCGGAATTCCAGGACTCCCTCCTGGTGTGGCAGAGGCGCCGCCAGCGCCGTTCTCGTGTCCGTGGGGTGGCGATTCCTGAACAGAGCCCCAAATCCCAAAATTCCCAAATCCCAACATTCCCAAATCCCAAATCCCGAATCCCAACATTCCCAAGTCCCGACATTCCCAAATCCCAACGTTCCCAAATCCCGACATTCCCAAATCCCAAATCCCAACATTCCCGAACCCCAACATTCCCAAATCCCAGCATTCCCAAATCCTGAATCCCAACATTCCCAAATCTCAAATCCCAACATTCCCAAATCCCAAATCCCGACATTCCCAAATCCCAACATTCCCAAATCCCGAATCCCAACATTCCCAAATCTCAAATCCCAACATTCCCAAATCCAACATTCCTAAATCCCGACATTCCCAAACCCCAACATTCCCAAATCCCAACATTCCCAAATCCGGAATCCCAGCATTCCCAAACCCCAACATTCCCAAATCCCGAATCCCACCATTCCCAAATCCCGGAATTGCAGGACTCGCTCCCGGAGTGGCAGGGCGCTGCCAGCGCCGTGCTCGTCTCTGTGGGACGGCGATTCCTGAGCAGAGCCCCAGATCCCAAACCCCAACATTCCCAAATCCCAACATTCCCAAATCCCAAACCCCAAACCCCAACATTCCCAAATCCCAACGTTCCCAAATCCCAAATCCCACCATTCCCAAATCCCGGAATTCCAGGACTCTCTCCCGGAGTGGCAGGGCGCTGCCAGCGCCGTTCTCGTCTCCGTGGGACGGCGATTCCTCAACAAAGTGATGGAGGAGGTGTTGGGAAAATTCCAGCCGGGAATTCTGCCCCACCCCTTCGTGCTCAGAACCTTCGGGGACCTCGCTGCCGCCAACGGTGAAGATTCTGGGAGTTTTGGGAATTCCGGGAATTTTGGGAGTTCTGGGAATGGTGGGAATGGAGGAATTCATGGTGGGAACAGCGGGAATTGGGGTTGGGAATTCTGCTCCAGCCCTTTGTGCTCAGAACCTTCGGGGACCTCGCCAGCGCCAACGGTGAGAATTCCGGGAATTCTGGGAATTAATGCTGGGAATTCTGGGAATTAATGCTGAGAATTCATGGTGGGAATTAATGCTGGGAATGGTGGGAATGAATGGTGGGGATGGTGGGAATTAGTGCTGGGAATTGTGGGAATTAATGCTGGGAATTCATGGTGGGAATTAATGCCGGGAATGGTGGGAATTGGGAGCAGGAATGGTGGGAATTGGGAGCAGGAATGGTGGGAATGTTGGGGATGGATTTGGGGCTGGAATGTTGGGATTTGGGAATGTTGGCACTTCAGGCTGGATTTGGGGATGGAACGTTGGGAATTGGGGTTGGGAATGGCGGGATCGGGGTGGGAATGTTGGGGTTGGGATTTGGGATTGGGGCTGGGATTTGGGAACGGGGCCGGAATTCCGGGGTTTGGGGTTTGATTTCAGGGGCTCGGGGCTGGGATTCTGGGATTGGGAATGGAATGTCGGGATCTGGGAATGTTGGGATTTGGGAATGGATTTGGGGCTGGGATTTGGGAACGGGGCCGGAATTCCGGGGTTTGGGGTTGGATTCTGGGATTCAGTTCTGGAATTCTGGAGTTGTGATTGGGATGTTGGGATTTGGGAATGTTGGGCTTGGGGCTGGGATTTTGGGCTGGAATTTTGGGATTTGGAGCTGGAATTTTGAGGTTAGAATTTGAGGTTGGAATGTTGGGATTTGGGTCTGGAGTTCTGGGATTGGGAACGGAACGTGGCGATTTGGGAATGTCGGGATTTGGGGATGGAATTTTGGGATTTGGGGCTGGAATTGGGAATGGAAGGTCAGGATTTGGGAATGTTGGGATTTGGGAATGGATTTGGGGCTGGGATTTGGGAATGGGGCCGGAATTCCAGGGTTTGGGGTCGGAATTCAGGGGTTTGGGGCTGGGATTCTGGGGTTGGGAATGGATTGTTGGGATTTGGGATTTGAGACTGGGGCCGGAATGTTGGGAATTGAGGATGGAACGTTGGCGTTTGGGGAAGGAACGTTGCGATTTGGGAATGTCGGGATTTGGGGCTGGAATGTCAGGATTTGGGGCTGGAATTGGGGCAGGAACGTCGGGATTGGGATTTGAGGTTGGAATGTTGGGATTGGGGATGGATTTGGGATTTTGGGGCCAGAATTCCGGGGTTTGGGCCTGGGATTCGGGGATTGGAAATGGAATGTTGGGGTTTAGGGTGGAATGTCGGGATTGGGATTTGGGGCTGGGATTCTGGGATTTGGGGCTCTGGGATTGGGAACGGAATGTTGGGATTTGGGAACGTTGGGATTGGGATTTGGGGTTGGAATGTTGGGATTTGGGGAAGGAATGTTGGGATTTGGAGATGGATTTGGAGCTGGAATTCAGGGATTCAGGGCTGGAATGTTGGGATTTTTTCCCAGGGAGGAATTTTGGGCATCAGGGAACTTTTCTTGGTTTTTTTTTCTCTTTTCCGTCAGTTTTCAGGAACTTTTCCAGTGGTTCTTTCTTTCCCTTTTCCCGCAGTTTTTGGGAACTTTTCCCAATTTTCTTTTTCTCTTTTCCGTCAGTTTTCAGGAACTTTTCCTGAATTTTTTTTTTCACTTTTTTCCACAGTTTTTGGGAACTTTTCCCAATATTTTTTTTTCCCTTTTCCCGCAGTTTTTGGGAACTTTTCCCAATTTTCTTTTTGTCTTTTCCGTCAGTTTTCAGGAACTTTTCCTGAATTTTTTTTTTCACTTTTTTCCACAGTTTTTGGGAACTTTTCCCAATATTTTTTTTTCCCTTTTCCCGCAGTTTTCGGGATGGTTCCGTTCCTGAATTCCATCCTGGGAACGCTCCTGCCCATGCTGGGAATGGCCCGCGCCGATTCCATGAAAATCGAGTTCTGCTACGGTAAGGATTCCCAAAAAAAACATGGAAAAAAACATGGGAAAAACCTGGAAAACCCCAGAAAAAAAACCCTGGGAAAAACCCCAGAAAACCTTGGAAAAACCCTGGGAATAAGCCCAGAAAAATCCGGAAAAAAAACCCCAAAAAACGGGGAAAAAACCCTGGAAAATCCCGGAAAATCCCCCGAAAAAACCCAGAAAAACTCCAGGAAAAACCCTGGAAATAACCCCAGAAAAAACCTGGGAAAACCCTGGGAAAAAAATGGGAAAAACCCCAGGAAAACTCCAGAAAAACCCCGGAAAAAGCTCACCGAAACTCCGGAAAAACCCTGGAAAAGTTCCAAAAAAAACCCGGAAAAAAAGCCCCAAAATTCCTAAGGTTTCGCAAAATTCCCAAACCTTCCAAAAATTCACAAACCTTCCCAAGAATTCCCAAATCCCCAAGCTTTCCCAGAAATTCCCAGAAATTCCCATGAATTCCCAAACTTTTCCCAGCCCATCCCAAAAAATGCTTTGGGAATTCTCGGGAAGCCTTGGGAATCAACTTTGGGGAACTTTGGGAAACGTTGGGAATTTGGGAAAGAGTTGGGAATTTTTGGGATTTTTAAAAACATTTTTGGGAATTTTTGGGAGTTTTTTTAATTTTTGGGAAATTTTTTTTTTCTTATTTTGGGGAATTTTGGAAAATTTTCAGGTTTTTTTGGGAAACCTTGGGGAGGGTTCAGGAATATTTCGGAATATTTGGGAAGGATTGAGAATTTTTCAGAATTTTTTTTTTTTAAATTTTTGGGGATTTTGGGAATTTTTTGGGAAGGATCAGGGAATTCTTGAGAATCCTTGGGAATCAACTTTGGGGAACTTTGGGAAAGGTCGGGAATTTTGGGGAGGGTTGCGAATTTTTGGGAATTAATTTTTTTTTTTAATTTGAATGTTTGGGAATTTTCGGGAGTTTTTCGGAATCGACTTCGGGGAACTTTAGGAAAGGTTGGGAGTTTTGGGAAGGGTTGGGGACTTCGGGAAAGTTTAGGAATTTCTGGGAATTTCTGGGACTTTGGGGAATTTTTGGGAAATTCTCGGGGAATTTTTGGGAATTTCTCAGACTTTGGGGAGTTTTTGGGAATTTCTGGGAATTTTGGGAATTTTTGGGGATTTTTTGGGGAGTTTTTGGGATCCTGGGACAATTCCAGACAATTCCCGATGCAAAAATTCCTTTGGATTGGGAATTTCGGGAATGAAACTCTGTGGATTTGGGATTTTGGGGAGAAAATCGCTCTGGGTTTGGGATTTTGGGGAATTTTGGTGATTTCTGGGAATGGTTTTGAGAGGAATTCTCTCTTCCGGCCAGGAATTCCCATCCCTGGGAATGTTCCCGAGGGGAATTTGGGATTTTGGGGAATTTCCCAAGGGGAATTCAGAATTTCTGGGAATGTTCCTGGCGGGAATTTGAGATTCCTGAGGGAAATTCGGAATTCCCGGGAATTTCCTGCTGGGAATTCGGAATTCCCGGGAAATTTCCTGATGGAAATTTGGGATTCCTGATGGGAATTTGGGATTCCCAGGAATATTCCCCATGGGAATTTGGGATTTTTTGGGGAATTCTCAGCCCTGCAGCGCTTTAGCGAGAGAAATTTGGGATTTCTGGGGATTTTCCTGAGGGGAACTTGGGATTCCCAATGGGAATTTGGGATTTCTGGGAATTGTCCTGATGGGAATTTGGGATTTCTGGGAATGTTCCTGATCAAAATCTGGAATTCCCAGGAGTTTCCTCTTGGAAATTTGGAACTCTTGGGAATTTCCTGATGAGAATTTGTGATTTCTGGGGATTTTCTTGATGGAAATTTGGGATTTCTGGGGATTTTTCTGCTGGGAATTCGGAATTCCTGATGGGAATTTGGGAATTTTCGGGAATCCTCAGCCCTGCAGTGCTTCAGCGAAAGCATCCAGGAATATTTGGCCGATCTGGAGCCAAATTTGAGATTCCTGAGGGAATCTGGGATTTTTGGGAATGTTCCCAATGGAAATTTGGGATTCCCGGGAAATTCCCAATGAAAATTTGGGAATTTTCGGGAATCCTCAGCCCTGCAGCGCTTCAGCGAGAGAAATTTGGGATTTCTGGGGATTTTCACAATGGGAATTTGGGAATAGGGATGGAAATTCGGAATTCCATGGAATTTCATGCTGGGAATTCGGAATTCCCGGGACTTTTCCCAATGGAAATTCGGAATTTCCGGGAACTTTTTGCTGCGAATTCAGAACTCCCAATGGGAATTCGGAATTCCCGATGAAAATTTGGGATTTTTTTGGGAATCCTCAGCCCTGCAGCGCTTCAGCGAGAGAAATTTGGGATTCCTGGGGATTTTCACGATGGGAATTTTGGAATAGGGATGGAAATTTGGAATTCCCGGGAAATTCCCCATGGAAATTTGGGATTCCCGGGAAATTCCCGATGGGAATTTGGGATTTTTTCGGGAATCCTCAGCCCTGCAGCGCTTCAGCGAGAGCGTCCAGGAGTACCTGGCAGACCCCGAGCGAGCCCCGGACCCCACGATCCGCGGAGATTCCTTCGGCCACGAGTTCGGCGCTGCCTTCGAGCTCCTGCTCGGCACCTGGCTGCCGCACCGGGAGCACAAGGTGGGAAATCCGGGAATTTCGGGAGTTTTCCGGGAATTTCGGGAATTTTCTGGGAATTTCGGGAATTATTGTTCCAGGAATTTTGGGAATTATTGTTCCGGGAATTTCGGGAATTATTGTTCCGGGAGTTTCGGGAGCTATTGTTCCGGGAGTTGTTATTTCGGGCATTATTCTGGGGATTATTTTGGGAATTATTGTTCCGGGAATTGTTCCGGGAGTTATTATTTCAGGAATTATTCTGGGGATTGATATTTTGGGAATTAACATTCCGGGAGTTGTTCCGGGAATTGTTCTGGGAATTATTATGCTTTGATTTTCGAGTGATTCTCCTGTTGGAATTCAGGGATTTTCTCGGGATTTTCCCATCAGAATTCTGTGATTTTCCCATCAGAATTCCTTGATTTTCTCATCAGAATTCCGGGATTTTCCTGTCGGAATTCTGGGATTTTCCCGGGGGCAATTCCCTGTCAGAATTCTGCAATTTTCCCCATGACTTTCCCATTGGAATTCCAGGATTTTCCTGCGATTTCCCATCGGAATTCTGCGAATTTCTCACGATTTTCCCATTGGAATTGTGGGATTTTCCCAGGATTTTCCTGTCAGAATTCCAGGATTTTCCTGCGATTTTCCCAGGGGTCATTTCCTGTCGGAATTCTGCGATTTTCCTGTGATTTTCCTGTTGGAATACTGGAATTTTCTGGGGATTTTTCCTGTCAGAATTCCAGGATTTTCCTGCGATTTTCCCGGGGGCGATTTCCTGTCAGAATTCTGCAATTTTCCTGGGATTTTCCTGTCAGAATTCCGTGATTTTCCCATCGGAATTCCGGGATTTTCCCACGATTTTCCCAGGGGCGATATCCTGACAGAATTCCGTGATTCTCCTGGGGTTTTCCTGTCGGAATTCTGGGATTTTCCTGTTGGAATTCCAGGATTTTCCCGTCAGAACTCCGGGATTGTCCCATGATTTTCCTGGGGTGATTTCCCGTTGGGATTCCGCGATTTTCCCAGGATTTTCCCGTCGGAATTCCATGATTTTCCCGTCCATCCCCAGGTGCGTCAGGCGGCGGTGGCGGCACTGGGCCCCATGAGCTCTCTGATTCCCAAGGAAAAGTTGGAGGAGCAGCTCCCGAAAATCCTGCCAGGGATCCTCGGACTCTTCCGGAAGCAGCCGGAGCCTTTCCCCGTCTCCAAGGTCTGGGAATTCCCCGAATTCCAATCCCAAATCCCAACATTCCAATCCCAAATTCCAGAATTCCAGCCCCGAATCCCAATCCTGAATCCCCAAATCTCAATCCCAAATCTCAATCCCAATGTTCCAGCCCCAAATCCCAAATCCCCAAATCCCAAAACTCAGTCCCAAGATTCTTTTCCCAAATTCCTGAATTCCAATCCCAAATCCCAACATTCCATCCCCAATCCCAAATCCCAATCCCAACATTCCAATCCCAAATCCCAACATTCCAATCCCAAATCTCAATCCCAGCATTCCAATCCCAAATTCTGGAATTCCAGTCCCAAATCCCAAATCCAAACCCAAATCCCAATCCCAAGATTCCTTTCCCAAATCCCTGAATTTCAATCCCAGAATTCCAATCCCAAATCCCAATCCCAACATTCCAATCCCAAATCCCAGAATTCCAGCCCCAAATCCCAACATTGCGTTCCCAAATCCGAAATCCCAATCCCAGCATTCCAATCCCAACATTCCAATCCCAGCAATCCAATCCCAAATCCCAATCCCAATCCCAAATCCCAAATCCCAATCCTAAATCCCAAATCCCAATTCCAAATCCCAATCCCAAATCCCAATCCCAAATCCCAAATCCAAATCCCAAATCACAAATCCCAAATCCCAATCCTAAATCCCAATCCCAAATCCCAGATCCCAGCCCTGATTCCAACATGCCAATCCCAAATCCCAAATCCCAACATTCCAATCCCAAATCCCAACCCCCATGCTCCAGCCCCCGAATCCCAATTTTCCGATCCCAAATTTGGAAATTCCAGCCCCAAATCCCAACATCCCAACCCCAAATCTCAAATCCCAGCCCCAGTTCCGTTCCCAAATCCCAATGCTCCAGCTCCAAATCCCAATCCCAACATTCCGTTCCCAATTTCCCGGATTTTGCCCGGACTTTTCCCAGATTTCTCCCAGATTTGTCCTGTATTTTTCCTTTATTTCTCCCGGACTTTTGCCCATATTTTTCCCAGATTTGTCCCAGATTTGTCCCAGGCTTGTTCCCAGATTTTTCCCGGACTTTTTCCTGACTTTTCCCAGATTTTTCCCACATTTTTGCCGTACTTTTCCCATACTTTCCCCATACTTTTCTCACACTTTTCCTGTATTTTTCCCAGACTTTCCCTGATTTTTCCCCTACTTTTCCCAGCCTTTTCCCCTATTTGTCCTGGACTTTTCCCATACTTTTCCCAGACTTTCCCCACATTTTTCCCATACTTTTCCTGTACTTTTCCTCTATTTTTCCCACATTTTTCCCGTAGTTTTGCCATATTTTCCCCGGACTCTTCTCAGACTTCCCCTATATTTTTCCTGTACTTTTCCCACACTTCCCCTCTATTTTTCCCATATTTTTCCCATATTTTTCCCACGTTTTCCCCACACTTTTCCGGTACTTTTCCCTGACTTTTCCAATTTTTTCCCTCCCCGCAGAGCCTGTGTCAGCTCCTGGAGTCGGCCGTGGCCATCGGCAGCCGCAGCCTGGAATCGCAGCTGGAGTCGCTCCTCGCCGCTCTGCTCCCCCAGGTCCGCAATTCCCGTGGAAACTTCCGGAATTTTCCAGAATTTTCCGGGAATTTTCCGGAATTTTTCTGGAATTTTCCAAAAATTTTCCAAATTCCAGCCCCAGAATGACTTCCGGAAAATTGGGAATTGTCCTTTCCACCCTCCACAGAAGAGATTCTGGGATTTTTCCCAGATTTTTTCCAGATTTTTCCTAGTTTTTTTCCCAGATTTTATTCAGATTTTTTCCAGCATTTTTTTCCTGGATTTGTCCTGGATTTTTCCCAGATTTTTTTCAGATTTTTCACAGTTTTTTTCTCAGCTTTTCCCCGGACTTTTCCAGTATTTTTTTCCTGGATTTATCCTGGATTTTTCCCGGATTTTTTCCAGGTTTTTCTAGTATTTTCTTCCTGGATTTTTCCCAGATTGTTACTAGATTTTCCCTGCATTTTCCCCCACTTTTTCCAGATTTTTCCTGGATTTTTCCAGTATTTTTTCCCTGGATTGTTCCCAGATTTTTCCCATATTTTTTTCCCAGACTTTTCCCAGATTTTTCCTGTATTTTTTCCCAGAGTTTTTCCAGCTTTTTCCTGATTTTTCCTGGACTTTTCCCATATTTTTTCCCAGATTTTTCCCGGATTTTTCCCGGAGTTTTCCTGGATTCATCCCGGATTTGACCTGGCTTTTTCCCAGATTTTTTCTGGAGTTTTCCTGTATTTTCCCACATTTTTCCCTCATTTTTCCCTCATTTTTCCCAGACTTTTCCTGAACTTTTCTCAGGTTTTTCCCTGATTTCTCCTGTTTTATTTCTGAATTGTTCCCGGATTTTTCCTGGACTTTTCCAATATTTTTCCCAGATTTGTCCTGGATTTTTCCCAGATTTTCCTCAGCTTTTCCCCATATTTTTCCCAGATTTTTTCCTGCATTTTCCCTGGCTTTTTCCCAGAGTTTTCCCGGACTTTTCCCAGCTTCTTCCCGTATCTTTTCCCAGCTTTTTCCTGGATTTGTCCTGGACTTTTCCCGGATTTTTCCTGGATTTGTCCTGGACTTTTCCCAGATTTTTCCCGCCTTTTTCCCATATTTTTTCCTGCATTTTTCTCATTTTTTCCCATTTTTTTGCCCGCAGATCTGCTCCCCTGCCGATCCCGAGGTTCCCACGAGCGCCCGGAACAGAACGGAGCTCCTGCGCTGCTTCTCCGTCCTGGGTCAGCCATTCCCGGAAAAACTCCCGGAGAAATTCCCGGAAATTCCCAGAAAAATTCCTGGAAAAATTCCCGGAAATTCCCAGAAATTCCCAGAAAAATTCCTGGAAAAATTCCCGGAAAAATTCCTGGAAATTCCCGGAAATTCCCAGAAAAATTTCCGGAAAAATTATTGGGAAAATTCCTGGAAATTCCCAGAAAAATTCTTGGGGGAAATTCCCGGAAATTCCCAAGACTTTCCAGATTGGAAAAGCCCTGGGAATTCCTGAATTTTTCCCGGAATTTCCATTCCCGGAGGGATTTCGGAGCCCCGGGGGATTGTGGGATTTGTGGGAATTTCCCGCCTCGGATCTTTTCCGTGGGAAAAACAGATTAGTGGGAATTTCCAGGAATTTTTCTGGGAATTTCCAGGAATTTTTCCATGGGGAAAAAATTGGGGAAAGCAAAAAATGGGAAAAATGGAAAAACGTGGAAAATGGGAAAATGGGGGAATAGGAAAATGGGGAAAATTGGAAAATTGGGAAAAATGAGGGAAATGGGAGAAACAGGAAAATGGGGAAGTAGAAAAATAGGAAAATGGGGAAAAATGGGAAATGACGAAATGGAGAAATGGGGAAAAAAATGGGGAAAGTGAAAAATGGGAAAAATTAGAAAAATTGAAAAATGTGGAAAATGGGGAAATGGGAAAAAATTGAAAAATTGGGAAAAATGGGGGAAGGGAAAAATGGGGGGAAATGGGGAAAGAGAAAAATGGGGAAATGAGAAAAGTGGAAAAATGTGGAAAATGAGGAAAATGGGGAGATGGGAGATATGGGAAAAATGGGAAAATGGGAAAAGAGAAAAATGGGGGAAATGGGGAAATGGAAAAATGGGGGAAATATGAGTATTGGGAAAAATGAGGGAAATGGGTGAAATGGGGAAATAGGAAAATGGGGAAATGGGAAAGTGGAAAAAAATGGAAAATGGGAAAAGTGGGGAAATGGGAAAATGGGAAAATGGAAAAAATTGAAAAATTGGGAAAAATGGGGAAAATGGGAGAAATGGGGGAAAATGAGAAAAGTGAAAAATGGGGAGAAATGGGGGAATGGAAAAATGGGAGGAAATGGGGGAAATGAAAAATGGAAAAAATGGGGAAATGGGAGAAAGGGAAAAAAAGAGAAAAATGGAAAAATGTGGAAAATGGGAGAAGTGGGAAAAATTGAAAAATTGGGAAAAATCGGGAAATGGAGAAATGGGAAAATGAGAGAAATGGGGGAAATGAGAAAAGTGAAAAATGGGGGAAATGGGAGAAATGAGAAAAGTGGAAAAATGTGGAAAATGGGGGAATGGAAAAATGGGAAAAATGGGAAAATGGGGAAATGGAAAAAAATGGAAAATGGGGGAAATGGGGAGAAGCAGGAGAAATGGGAAAAGAGGGGAATGGGAAAAGCAGAAAAAATGGAAGAAATGGGAAAATCGGGAAGAATGGGGAAAATGGGAGAAATAGGGAAAAAATGGGGAAAGCAAAAAATGGGAAAAATGGGGGAAATGGGGGAAATGGGATTGCATGGAAAAAAATGGGATTGAAGGGATCCCATCCCAGAAAAAAGTGGAATTGAAGGGATCTCAATCCTGGGAAAACAAAAAGGGATTTTAGGCATCCCAGAAAAAAATGAGATTGAAGGGATCCCAGAAAAAAATAGGATTGAACGGGAAAAGAAAAAGAGATTTTAGGGATCCCATCCCAGAAAAAAGTGGGATTTTAGGGATCTTATCCCAGAAAAAAAGGGATTTTGGGGTCCCATCTGAGAAAAAAAAATGGGATTTTAGGGATCTGATCCCAGAAAAAA
Organism: Acanthornis magna; assembly: GCA_036785705.1. Taxonomy (NCBI): domain Eukaryota; kingdom Metazoa; phylum Chordata; class Aves; order Passeriformes; family Acanthizidae; genus Acanthornis; species Acanthornis magna. The sequence goes on along the minus strand of JAWUZG010000628.1, from coordinate 241,600 downwards.
ATGGAATTTTGGGATCCCTATCCCCGAAAAAAATGGGATTTTCGGGAACAGCCTCGAGTTGGGATTTTTGGGAACGTTCCCCGTGGGAATTTTGGGATTTTCCGTGGGAATTCCGAAGGATCTGTTCCCCTCCGCAGCTCGAGCCTTCCCAGAGAGAGTCCTGGAGTTTCTGCTGCCGCGATTGGAGAGCGGAAACGAAAAAATCCGCGTGGGATCGATCCTCGTCCTGCGGCATGTCATCAACAGCGCCCGTGAGGGAAATTTTTGGGAATTTTTTGGGAATTTTGGGAAATTTGGGAATTCTAGGAGAAATTCCAGCCACGGAAAACGGGGTTGGAGTGGGAATTTTGGGTTTTTTTCGGAGAGAAATGGGAATTTCCATAGGGAAAATGTGGATTTTCATTCAGTTTGAAAGGGAAATTTATTCAAAATTCATAGGGAATTTCCGTAGGGAATTTCAGTTGGGAACATGGGGATTTTAGGGAATTTTTATAGGGAATTTCCATAGGGAAAATGAGGCTTTTTTGGGGAATTTCCGTAGGGAATTTCCATAGGGAAAACGGGGATTTTGGGGAATTTCCTAGCAGGATCGATCCTTGTCCTGCGGCACGTCATCAACAGCGCCCGTGAGGGAATTTTGGGAATTTTGGGAAATTTGGGAATTTTGGGAAATTTGGGAATTCTAGGAGAAATTCCAGCCACGGAAAACGGGGTTGGAGTGGGAATTTTGGGTTTTCTTCAGAGAGCAATGGGAATTTTCATAGGGAAAATGTGGGTTTTTATTCAATTTGAAAGGGAAATTTATTCAAACTTCATAGGGAATTTCCATAGGGAGTTTCCATAGGGAAAATGGGAATTTTGAGGGAATTTTTATAGGGAATTTCCATAGGGAAAATGAGGATTTCCATTGGGAATATCAGTTGGGAAAATGGGGATTTTTAGGGAATTTTCATTGGGATTTTGCATAGGGAAAATGGGAATTTCCACTGGGAATTTCCTTAGGGAAAATGGGAATTTTGGAGGAATTTCCATAGGGAATTTCCATAGGGAAAATGGGAATTTCCTTAGGGAATTTCCAAAGGGAAAATGGGAATTTTTTGGGAATTTCCATAGAGAAATTTAGAATTTTTTGGGAATTTCAGTCCGATTTTTTTCCCCAGCTTCCCAAATGGAAATGAAAAAATCTTTCATCCTCTCCTCCATGAAGCTCCCGTTGCACGATGGGAACACCGAGGTATTTGTCAATTTTCACAATTTTTCCCATTTTTTCCACATTTTTTCACTGTTTTTCCATGTTTTCCCATTTCCCCTGATTTTTCCCCCATTTCCCCCCATTTTTTCCTATTTTCCCCATTGTTTTTCCCATTTTTCACTCTTTTTCCACTGTTTTCCCCATTTTTTTACCATTTGATGTTTTTTTCCACGTTTTTTCCTTGCTTTTTCACCATTTTTCACAATTCTTCCCATTTTTCCCCTTTTTTCCATTTTCCCCATTTTTTTCCCATTTCGCCCATTCCACCATTTCAACTGGAAATGAACCGGAAAACAATGGAAAATACACGGGAAATACACAGGTTTCTCCCAGGTCCGCCGGGCCCTGGTGCAGCTGATCAGCGCTCTGGCCCTGCACGGTTTCCCATTGATTTCCTCTGTATTTCCCGTGTATTTCCCATGTATTTCCCATGTATTTCCGGTTGTTCCCAGTTCATTTCCGGTTGTTCCCGGTCCATTTCCGGTTGTTCCCGGCTCATTTCCGGTTCGTTCCCCAGGTCCGCCGGGCCCTGGTGCAGCTGATCATTGCTCTGGCCCTGCACGGTTTCCCATTGATTTCCCGTGTATTTCCCATGTATTTCTGGTTGTTCCCGGTCCATTTCTGGTCCATTTCCGGTTGTTCCCGGTCCATTTCCGGTTGTTCCCGGCTCATTTCCGGTGTGTTCCCCAGGTCCGCCGGGCCCTGGTGCAGCTGATCAGCGCTCTGGCCCTGCACGGTTTCCCATTGATTTCCTGTGTATTTCCCATGTATTTCCCATATATTTCCGGTTGTTCTCGGTCCATTTCCGGTTGTTCCCGGTCCATTTCCGGTTGTTCCCGGCTCATTTCCGGTTCGTTCCCCAGGTCCGCCGGGCCCTGGTGCAGCTGATCATTGCTCTGGCCCTGCACGGTTTCCCATTGATTTCCTGTGTATTTCCCATGTATTTCCCATATATTTCCGGTTGTTCCCGGCTCATTTCCGGTTGTTCCCGGTCCATTTCCGGTCCATTTCCGGTTTATTCCCCAGGTCCGCCGGGCCCTGGTGCAGCTGATCAGCGCTCTGGCCCTGCACGGTTTCCTGGAGCCGCCCGGGGGAGAAGCTCTGCTGCACTTCCTGGTGAGGCAGTGTGCCCTGCCTGCCCCCACGGTGAGACTTCCGCTTCCGGTTCCGCTTCCTCCTGCTCCTTTTCCTGATCCTTTTTTCCTTTCCTTGATCCTTTTCCTGTTCCTTTTCCTGTTCTTTTCTGCTTTTTCCTGCTCTTTTCCTGATCCTTTTTCTGCTCCTTTTTTCCTTTTCCTGCTCCTTTTCCTGAGCTGCTTTCACCTTTTCCTGATCATTTTCCTCATGCTTTTCCTGTTCTTTTTCCTGTTCTTTTTCCTGTTCTTTTTCCTAATCCTTTTTTCCTTTTCCTGCTCCTTTTCCTTCTCATTCTTGTGGGTTTTTTTTCCTTTTCTTGTTCCTTTTCCCTGCTTTCCGCTCCTTCCTTTTCTCCCATTTTTCCCCTTTTCCCTCCCTTATTTTTCCCTTTTTCTTCCCTTTTCCCCCCATTTTCCCTCCATCTTTTCCCCCCAGTTTTTCTGTTTTTCCTCCTCTTTTCCCCCAATTTTTTCCCTTTTTCCTCCCTTTTCCCCCCCTTTTCCCCCTCCCCTATTTTTCCCGTATTTTTCCCATAATTTTCCCCTTTTTCTCCCTTTTCCCTCCCATATTTTTCCCATAATTTTCCCTATTCCCTCTCTTATTTTTCCAATATTTTCCCCTATTTCCTTCCCTATTTTCCCCAATTTTTTTCCTCTTTTTCTCCCTTTTTCTCCCATATTTTTCCCGTAATTTTCCCTATTCCCTCTCCTATTTTTCCCATGTTCTTCCCACGTTTTCCCCCCTTCCCCTCCATATTTCTCCCACATTTTCCCTCCTTTTCCCACCTACATTTCCCCATATTTTTCCCTATTACCTCTTTTATTTTTCCCCATTTTTTCCCTTTCCCCTCCCTTTCTCCTCCATATTATTCCCATAATTTTCCCTTTTCCCTCCCCTTTTCCCCTTTTTCTCCCTTTTCCTTCCATATTTTTCCCATAATTTTCCCTATTTCCTCTCCTATTTTTCCCATAATTTTCCCTATTTCCTCTCCTATTTTTCCCATATTTTTCCCTATTCTCTCTCCTATTTTTCCCGTTTTTTTCCCTATTCCCTCCCATATTTTTCCCGTTTTTTTTCTATTTTTCTCCCTTTTCCCTCCATATTTTCCCACATTTTTCCCTATTTTCTCTCCTATTTTTCGCCCAATTTTTTCCCATTTTTTTCCCTTTTTCCCCCCCATTTTCCCCCCTTTTTCCCCGATCCCTTTCTCATCATTCCCATTTTTTTTTTTCCAGACTCCCGGAATTCCCGAGGCAGATTCCTCGGCTCCGTCTCTCGCCGCCCTCCGGAGCATCAGCGTGGACACTCTGCTGCTGCTCAGCACCACCGTGGACGGCGTCAGCCACGTGAGCACCCCCAAATTCCCAAAATAACATCGGAATTTCCGGAAAAAAAACCCTCGGAATTGTAAAAAAAAAATTTTCCAAATTACCAAAAGAAACCCCTCGGAATTCCCAAAAAAAACCCTGCAGAGTTCTCAAAAAAACTCCAAATTCCCCAGAAAAACCCTTTGGAAATCCCAAAAAAACCCTCCCTGGAATTCCCAAAAAAAACCCCACAGAATTCCCAAAAAAAACCCCCACGGAATTCCCAAAAAAACCCCCTTGGAAATCCCCAAAAAAAAAACCTTGAGCCATGGGTGGTTTCCTGGGAATTAAAAAAAAATCCTCCTCTGAATTCCCAAAAAAACCTCCTTGAAATTCCCCAAAAAACCTCCATGGAATTCGCCCCCCCAAAAAAACCCTTGGAATTCCCAAAAAAATCTCTCAGAATTCCCAAAAAAACCCCCCTCGAGCCATGGGTGTTTTCCTGGGAATTCCCAGAAAAATTGCCCAAATCCTCCTCTGAATTCCCGAAAAAACCCCCTCTGAATTCCCAGGAAAATCCCCTTGGAATTCCCAAAAAAACCCCTCGGAACTCCCAAAACCTCCCCCCCCATTTCCTCTCCATTTTTCTCCCAATTTTTTCCCCACGTGTCCTCATTCTACTCATTTTTCCCCATTTTTCCTCATTTTCCCATTTTTCTCATATTTCCATTGTCCCAACTTTTCCCAACTTTTTCCCATTTCCCCATTTCCCCCATATGTTGATTTCCCCCATTTTCCCCATTTTTTCGACTTTCCCCAATCCCAATCCCATTCCCAATCCCATTCCCATAATTCCCATTCCCTGTTTCCCATTTCCCCCATATTTCCCATTTCCCGTATTTCCATTTCTCCCATTTTCCCAACATTTCCCCATTCCCTATTTCCCCATATTCCCATTCCCATATTCCCATTCCCCATATTCCCATTCCCCATATTCCCATATTCCCCCCATATTCCCATATTTCCCATATTCCCGTATTTCCCATATTCCCACATTCCCATTTCCCCATTCCCATTCCCCGTATTTCCCATTCCCACATTCCCATTCCCATATTCCCATATTCCCATATTTCCCATTTTTCCCCCATATATCCCCCGTATTTCCCCTGTATTTTCTCCATATTCCCATTCCCATTTCCCATATTCTCATATTCCCATGTTCCCATTCCCATTCCTATTCCCCATTTCCCATATTCCCCTTCCCCCATATTTCCCCATATTCCCGATTGCCCAATTCCCCATATTCCCATATTCCCATTCCCTTATTTTCCATATTCCCATCTTCCCATTTCCCATATTCCCCATTTCCCATATCCCATATTCCCATATTTCCATTCCCCTTTTCCCATTCCCACATTTCCATATTCCCAATTTCCCATATTTCCCAATTTCCCCATTTCCCCTATCCCAATACCCACAATTCCCATATTTCCCGTAGGTTCTGTGGCCGTTCCTGTTGGAATTCCTCCTCCCTCCGGAGTTCAGCCCTGCCCTGACTCCTCTGTGCCGCAGCCTGACCTTCCTGGCAGCCAAAATTCGGGAGGAGCAGCGGGGAAAACGGCCCCGAGAGCCACGGTGCGGCCCCAAAAACCCCAAAAACCAAAAAAACACCCCAAAAAACCCAAAAAACCCCCAAAAACAACAACAACAAAAAAAAAAAAAAAAACCAAAAAACCCCCCAAAAACTGTGGGATTTGTAGGATTTATGGGATTTATGGGATGGGATTTATGGGATTTATAGGATTTGTGGGATTTGTAGGATTTATGGGATTTATGGGATGGGATCCATGGGATTTGTGGCATGGGATCCATGGGATTTATGGAATTTCTGGGATTTCTGGGATTTGTGGGAATTTTGGGATCCGCGGTGCCGCAGCCTGACCTTCCTGGCAGCCAAAATCCAGGAGGAGCAGAGGGAAAACGGCCCCGAGAGCCACGGTGCAGCCCCAAAAACCCCAAAAACCCAAAAATCTGTGGGATTTGTGCAATGGGATTTATGGGATTTGTGGGATTTATGGGATCCACAGGACGGATGGGATTTACGGGACAGGATCCGTGGGATTTATGGGATTTATAGGAATCCCACGGCTCTGTAGCAATTCCCTTCTCCCTAAATCCATTCCCACCCCCGGGATCGGAGCTTTTCCCGCCCCAACCCCCAAAAATTTTTCAATTTTTTTCCCGTTTTTCCGGCTTTTCCCAGGAAACGTCCCTTCTCCGCACGCCCTGACCGCGCGGCTGCTGGTGAGTTTTCCGGGAATTCTGGGAATTCCTGAGGGATTTCTGGGAATTCCCGAGGGATTTCCGGGAATTCCAGAGGGATTTCTGGGAATTCCAGAGGGATTGCTGGAAAAGTGGGGAAAATCCCACAAAATCCACGAGATCGTTCCCAGGGAGAATCCAGGGATTCTGGGAGGCTCCGGAGGATCCCAAAGGTCCCAAACCTTTCCGGGATTCCCTGATTTTGATATTCCATGATTTTAGAGTTCTCTGATTTTAGGATTTCCTGATTTTAACATTCCATGATTTTAGCATTCCACGACTTTAGCATTCCATGATTTTAGGATTCCGTGACTTCGGGATTCCGTAATTTTAGCATTCCGTGATTTTAGGATTCCCTGATTGGAGTATTCTCTGATTTTAGGATTCTATTTTTTTTTTAGCATTCCATGAGTTTGGGATTGCTCTGATTTGAGCATTCCATTAGTTTAGGATTCCGTTAGTTTAGGGTTCCATGGTTTTTTCATTTCCTGATTTTAGGATTCCATGATTTCAGCATTCCTGTTTTTCCCATTGTTTTTCCCATTGTTTTTCCTATTGTTTTCCCATTGTTTTCCCACCATTTTTCCCCATAATTTTCCCATTTTCCCCCATAATTCCCCCATTTTCCCCGTTTTCCCCCTTTTTTCCCTTTTTTCCCCATTGTTTTCCCATTGTTTTTCCATTTTTCCCCATAATTTCCCCATAATTTTTCCTGTTTTTCCCCATAATTTCCCCATAATTTCCCCATGATTTTCCCATAATTTCCCCCTAATTCCCCCATTTTTCCCCCATAATTTTCCCATTTTTCCCCCATTGTTTCCCCATAATTTCCCCATAATTTTTCCCGTTTTTCCCCATAATTTCTCCATTTTTCCCCATCATTTCCCCATCATTTCCCCGTAATTTATCCATAATTTCCCCATAATTTCCCCATTTTTCCCCCATTGTTTCCCCATAATTTCCCCATTTTCCCCCCATAATTTCCCCATAATTTCCCCATCGTTTCCCCATAATTTTTCCCGGTTTTTCCCAATTTTTCCCTATAATTTTTCCCCGTTTTTCCGCAGACGGTCTCGTCCCAGCCGTTCCCGGAGGGTCGCGGCTCGGCCGCGCTGCGATTGCTCCGCGAGCTGTGCCCTCACCGAGCCCTGGAGCAGCTCTGGGACACCGAGATCCCAAACCTGCTGGAGATCCTGCGGGGTGGGAATGGGATGGGAGTTACGGGATTTGGGATTTGTGGGATTTGTGGGATATGCCCTGGGGCCGCTCTGGGACACGGAAATCCCAAACCTGCTGGAGATCCTGCGGGGTGGGAGCGGAGTTATTTATGGGATTGGGGATTGATGGGATTTGTGGGATTTGTGGGAGTTACGGGATAATGAGATTTTTGGGGTAATGAGATTTGTGGGAATTGTGGAATAATGGGATTTGTGCGATAATGGGATTTGTGGGATAATGGGAGTTATGGGATTTATGGGATATGCCCTGGAGCAGCTCTGGGACACCGAAATCCCAAACCTGCTGGAGATCCTGCGGGGTGGGAATGGGATTGTGGGATTGGGGATTTATGGGATTTGTGGGGTTTGTGGGATAATGGGATTTGTGGGATTTATGGGAGTTACGGGATAATGGGATTGATGGGATATGCCCTGGGAGAGCTCTGGGACACCGAGATCCCAAACCTGCTGGAGATCCTGCGGGGTGGGAATGGGATGGGATTTGTGGGGTAATGGGATTTATGGGATATGCCCTGGGGCAGCTCTGGGACACGGAAATCCCAAACCTGCTGGACACCCTGCGGGGTGGGAATGGAGGATTTATGGGATTCGTGGCATTTGTGGGATTTGTGGGATGATGGGAGTTACGGGATTTGTGGAATTTGTGGGATTTATGGGATTTGTGGGATAATGGAATTTGTGGGAGTGATGGGATAATGGGATTAATGGGATCTGCTCTGGGGCCGCTCTGGGACAATGAGATCCCGATCCTGCTGGAGAGCCTGCGGGGTGGGAATGGAGTTATTTGTGGGATCTGTGGAATTTGTGGGATTTGGGGGATGATGGGAGTTATGGGATATGCCCTGGGGCCGCTCTAGGACACTGAGATCCTCACCCTGCTAGAGACCCTCTGGGGTGGGAATGGAGTTATTTATGGGATTTGTGGGATCCGTGGGATAATGGGATTTGTGGGATAATGGGAGTTATGGGATAATGGGATGGGATCCATGGGATAATGGGATGGGATTTATGGGATGGAATTTATGGGATTTGTGGGATTGATAGGATGGGATGGGATCCATGGGGTAATGGGACAGGATTTATGGGATTTGTGGGATTTATGGAATCCATGGTGTAATGGGATGGGATCTATGGGGTTTATGGGATTTGTGGGATTTATGAGATCTATGGGATCTATGGAATGGGATGGGATGGGATCCATGGGATTTATGGGATCCGTGGGATAACAGGATGGGATTGATGGGATTTGGATTTATGGGATCCATGGGATCCATGGGACGGATGGGATTTATGGGATGGGATCCATGGGGTTTATGGGGTTTATGGGATAATGGGATGGAATTCCACGGCCCTGTAGCAATTCCCTTCTCCCTAAATCCATTCCCCCCCCAGGATCAGAGCTTTTCCCGCTCCACCCCCACGTTCCCATATTCCCGCGTTCCCGACCCCTCGGAATTCCAGGCAATCCCATTTATTTTTTTCTGTTGTTTCCCAGAGAACACCGAGGATTCTCTGTGCCAGCAGGAGTGGGAGGAGAGGCTGCTCCAGGTGAGGATTTCGGGATCTTTTTTTCCAATGGAATTTAATTTTTCCCAGTGGAATTTCTTTTTTCCCAATGGAATTTCTTTTTTCCCATGGAATTCCATTTTTCCCAATGGAATTCCATTTTTCCCAATGGAATTTCATTTTTCCCAATGGAATTCCATTTTTCCCGGTGGGATTTAATTCTTTCCTGACGGAATTTTGCCTTCTCCCGATAGGATTTGGTTTTTCCCAGTGGCAGTTGGGGTTTTCCCAGTGGAATTTCAGGTTTTTTCCCCCCAGGGATTTGGCTTTTCCCAATGGGATTCCGTTTTTTTTCCCCACTGCGATTTGAGTTTTCCCAATGGAATTTCATTTTATTCCCAATGGGATTTGGGTTTTCCCAATGGAATTTCATTTTTTTCCCCACTGACGTTTGGGTTTTCCCACTGGATTCCATGGATTTCCCACTGGGATTTGGGGTTTCTCTCATGGAATTCCATTTTTTTCCCGCTGGGATTTGGGTTTTTCCCCACAGCGGGGTTTTTCCCGGGATTTTACCTCTGGAAAAAGGGCGGGAAAGGGCAGGAACACTTCCTGTTGGATTTGGGAGAAACCTCTGGAGCCGGGAAGGGATTTTGGGATTTTTTCCAGGGGAAATCCGGGAATGGGATCCCGAGGGAAAAGGGGATTTGGGATGGGAAACCGGAATTCCAAAGGGTCCTTGGGATTCCATGGGGATTTGGGGTGGAAAACTGGAATTCCAGAGGGTCCGGAGCTTTCCCTGGGGATTTGGGGTGGCAAAAGAGAATTCCGCCATTCCGGGGGACCCTTCTGTGGGAATTCCGATGGAATCCCAGCATTCCAAGGATCCTTAGAATTCCATGGGAATTTGGGATGGAATCCCAGCATTTCCAAGAACATTTCCGTGGGAATTTGGGATGCACTCCTAGCATTCCCAAGGATCCTTCCGTGGAAATTCAGATGGAATCCCAGCATTCCAAAGGATTTTTCCGTGGGAATTCCAATGGAATTCCAACATTCCAAGGATCCTTAGAATTCCGTGGGAATTCAGGATGCAATCCCAGCAATCCAAAGGATTTCTTTAATGGGAATTCGGGATGGAATGGGAGCATTCTGAAGGGAATTTCCATGGAATTCAGTTGCACTCCCAGCATTCCCAAGGATCCTTCCATGGAAATTGGGGATGCAATCCCAGCATTCCAGAGGATTCTTCTGTGGGAATTCAAATTCTGAATGCAATCCCAGCATTCCAAAGGGTCCTTAGAATTCCGTGGGAATTCGGGATGCGATCCCAGCATTCCCAAGGATCCTTCTGTGGAAATTCAGGATGGAATTTGGAATGCAATCCCAGCATTCTAGAGGATTTTTCCGTGGGAATTTGGGATGCAATCCCAGCATTCCAAAGGGCATTTCCGTGGGAATTCGAATTCGGGATGCAATCCAAACACTCCCAAGGGCATTTCCATGGGAATTCGAATTCGGGAAGCAATCCCAACATTCCAGAGGATTTTTCCTTGGGAATTCGGGAAGCAATCCCAGCATTCCCGAGGATCGTTCCGAGGGTTTCCCGGGGCCTCGCCATTCCCGGGATCCCCACGGAGCCTTCCCCGTGCCTCAGTTTCTCCAGAAATCCCTGGACTCCATCCCGGACAAGGCCTGGATCTGCTCCCTGATTTCGGAGATCTCTCGGCAGCTCGGCGCCTCTGACGGCTCCCAGCCCGAGAAGGTGAATTCCCGGGAATTCCCGGGGTTTTTCCCGCCCCATCCCGGGGATTTTCCAGCTGGAATTCCGGGATTTTTCCCAGAATTTCCTGTACAGGTGTATGGGGACGGCGCTGGGGGCGTGTCCCAGCAAGGACACGGTGAGGAAGGAGCTCCAGGAGCTGCTGGAGAGCGCGCGGTACCACCAGGAGCAGGAGAGGGAGGTGAGGAGTCCTGGGGGGAAATTTGGGGAATTTTGGGGAATTTAGGGATTTTAGGGATTTGGGGGTTTGTGTTGATCTTGGGAAAAGTCGCTGTTCAGGAGAAACAATGGGAAAAACAATGGGAAAAAATGGTAAAAGCAATGGGAAAAGGAGAGAAAAACAGTGAGAAAAAAGGGAGAAATAATGGGAAAAACAATGGGAAAAACAGTGGGAAAACCAATGGGAAAAATGGTAAAAACTATGGGGAAAAAAGGGAAAAAGAAGGGGAAAAACAATGGGGAAAACAGTGGGAAAAACAATGTGAAAAACAATGGGAAAAACAAAGGAAAAACCGAGAAATTCAATGGGAAAAAGAAGGGGAAAACCAAGAAAAATAGTGGGAAAACAATGTGAAAAACAGTGGGAGAAATAGGAAAAACGACGGGAAAAACAATGGGAAAAACCAAGGGAAAGCAGTGGGAAAAACAACAGAAAAACAATGGAATAACGGAAAAAGGGAGGGAAAAACAATGGGAGGAGCTGCTGGAGAGCGCGCAGTACCACCAGGAGCAGGAGAGGGAGGTGAGGAGTCCCGGGGGGAAATCCAGGGGAATTTTGGGAATTTTGGAAATTTTGGGGAATTTAGGGATTTTAGGGATTTGGGGGTTTGTGTTGATCTTTGGGAAAAGTCGATGTTTGGGAGAAACAATGGGAAAAAGAATGGGAAAAACAATGGGAAAATAGTGAGAAAAAAGGGAGAAATAATGGGAAAAATAATGGGAAAAAATGGGAAAAACAATGGGAAAAGGGGGAAAAAGTGAGAAAAATGGGAGAAATAATGGGAAAAACAATGGGAAAAATGTGAAAAGCAGTGGGAAAAACAATGGGGAAAACAATGGGAAAAATGGGGAAAAAAGGGAAAAATGGGAAAAACAGTGTGAAAAGCAGGAAAAACAATGGGAAAAATGGGAAAAAGAGTGGGAAAAACAATGGGAAAAATGATGGGAAAAACTGGGAAAAGAGGGAAAAAAATGGGAAAAGCAATGGGGAAAACCTTGGGGAAAACAATGGGAAAAAGAAAGGGAAAAGCAACGGGAAAAAAAAGGGGAAATGGAAAAAACAATGGGGAAAACAATGGGAAAAGAGGAGAAAAAAAAATGGGAAAAGCAGTGGAATCCCCACTGGGATCCCATCCCAGCACCTCCCCGGGATTAAAATCCCCCAGTGATTCTGGAATTAATCCTGGAGCAGTTCCGGGAATTCCTGCAGGAATTCCTCTCCGGGGATTTCATTCCCAGAATTCCCACAGGGCTTGGCCTGGTGCTTCGGGATCTGCGCCCGGAGCCACCTGGAGGAGACTCTGGAAAAACTCGAGGAGTTCGTCCAATCTGACGTCTTCAGGAAATCCCTGGGGCTCTTCAGCCTCTTCAAGGTGCGGAATTCCCGCAGAATCCCTTTGAAAATCATGGAATTGCACAGGAATGTCATCAAAAATCACGGAAATCCATGGAACTCCCGGCATTCCGAGAATTCCATTTTCCCGTCGTTCCTAGAATTCCCATCATTCCCAGAATTCCCACCATTCCTGTCATTCCCATCATTCCCAGAATTCCCTGAATTCCATAGGAATCCCATTAAAAAAATCCCAGAATTCCATGCAATCCCATTAAAAAACCCAGAAAAAAACCTCCCATCATTCCCATCAATCCCAGCATTCCTGGAATTCCCAGAATTCCATTTTCCCATCATCCCCAGAGTTCCCAGCATTCCCAGAATTCCATTTTCCCGACATTCCCATCAATCCCATCATTCCCAGCATTCCCGGAATTCCACAGGAATCCCATTTAAAAAATCCCAGAATTCCATTTAAAAAAAAAACAAAACAAAAATCACCCAATTCCACAGGAACCCCATTAAAAAATCCCGGAATTCCACTGCCATCCCATTAAAAATCCCAGGGAAAAAACCTCCCGTCATTCCCGAGATTCCCGGAATTCCCGGAATTCCCGTGTTTGCCGCAGGAGCGGAGCGAGGCGGAGCAGGAGCGAGCGCGGAGCTCTCTGGTGCTGTGCTGGGGCCGCGTGGCCGAGGCGGCGCCGCCCGAGGTGCTGAGCTCGCGCCTGGAGTCGCACGTCCTGCGGAACCTCCTGCGCCACGGCCACACCAAGGTGAGCACCTTTCCCTGCATTTTCCTGATTTTCCGGATTTTCCCGGATTTTCCCACATTTTTCCTGGATTTTCCCTGGATTTTCCCAGATTTTCCCCGGATTTTCCCAGATTTTCCCCGGATTTTCCCAGATTTTCCTGGATTTTCCCAGATTTTCTCCCGATTTTCCCAGACTTTCCCCAGATTTTCCTGGATTTTCCCAGATTTTCTCCGGATTTTCCCCAGATTTTCCTGGGTTTCCCCAAGATTTTATTGGATTTTTCGGGATTTTTCCCAGATTTTCCTGGATTTCCCCGGATTTCCCCTGATTTCCCCTGATTTTCCTGGATTTCCCCCAGATTTTTCTGGATTTTTCCAGGACTTTCTGACATTTTTCTGGATTTCCCCCATATTTTCCTGGGTTTTCCCAGATTTTTCCCCGGATTTTCCCTGATTTTCCTGGATTTTCCCAGATTTTCCCAGATTTTCCCGGATTTTCCTTGCTTTTCCCCAGATTTTCCCAGGTTTTCCCAGGTTTTTCTAGGCCCTTCCGAGGTTTTTCTGGATTTTCCCTTTATTTTCCTGAGTTTCCCCAGATTTTCCTGGATTTTCCCGGATTTTCCCACATTTTTCCTGGATTTTCCCAGATTTTTCAGGATTTTTCCTGGATTTTTCCAGGGTTTTTCCTGATTTTTCTCAGTTTTTTCCTGGATTTTCCCATATTTTCCCTGGGTTTTCCCCGATTTTCCTGGATTTTCCCAGATTTGCCGAGATTTTTCTAGGATTTTTCATGGATTTCCCCGGATTTTCCCAGATTTTCCTGGATTTTTCCAGATTTTCCCAGATTTTTCAAGGATTTTCCCAGCTTTTCCCAGATTTTTCCCAGATTTTCCCAGATTTTCCCAGATTTTTCCCAGATTTCCCTGGATTTTTCTCCGATTTTCCCAGACTTTTCTCCAATTTTTCCCAGCATTTCCTGGATTTTCCTGGAATTTTCCCAGATTTTCCCGGATTTTCCCAGATTTTTCCAGGCCTTTTCCCAGGTTTTCCTGGGGTTTTGTGGGCCCAGCCAGGAGTTCTTTTCCGGAATTTTTCCGTGGATTTTAGAGGTCATTTCTCCCCCTGGGATTTGGGATTTCCCAATGGAATTTCATATTTTTCCCACTGGGATTTTGGTTTTTTCCCAGTGGGATTTTTTTTTTTTTCTGGTGGAATCTTGTTTTTCCCGATGGAATTCTGTTTTTCCTGAATTTGGAAATTGAGTTTTGGCTTTTTCCTGATGGAATTTTGTTTCTTTCCACTGGAATTTGGCTTTTCCCAATGGAATTTTGCCTTTTCCCAATGGGATTTTGCCTTTTCCCAATGGAATTCTGTTTGTTTTTTTTTTCCCAATGGAATTCTGGTTTGGTTTTTCCCCATCCCCATTCCTAATGGAATTCTGGGGTTTTTTTTCCCTGATGGAATTTTGTTTTTCCCGATGGGATTTTCATTTCTCCCGGAGGGATTTAATTTTTTCCTGATGGAGTTTTGGCTTCTCCCAATAGGATTTGTGTTTTCCCAATGGCATTTGGGGTTTCTCCCAATGGAATTTCAATTTTTTCCCAATGGGATTTGGGTTTTTCCCAATGGAATTTAGGTTTTTTCCCCCAACAGAATTTCATTTTTTTCCTGCCGGGATTTTCTTTTTCCTGGTGGAAGTTTGCCTTTTCCCAATGAAATTTGTTTTTCCCAAGGGAATTTCAGTTTTTCCTGATGGGATTTTGGTTTTTCTCCTTGCTGGAATTTGGGATTGATTTCCCAATGGAATTCTGGTTTTTCCCACTGGGATTTTATTTTTCCCACTGGGATTTTATTTTTCCCAATGGGATTTGGTTTTTCCTGATGGAATTTTGGTTTTCCCACTGAATTTTTTTTTTTCCTGCTGGAATTTGGGTATTCCTTCATGGATTTTGACTTTTCCCGTGGGAATTCCATTCATTCCTGCTGGAATTTTATTTTTCCCGACGGAATTTTGGGTTTTCCCGACGGAATTTCAGTTTTTCCTGCCGGAATTCTGGGGTTTTCCCCTGACAGGAATTTTGTTTCTCCACCCCTTCAGGTTCTGGGAATAAAAATAGAGACCAAGGTAGGGATTTGTGTATTTTTCCCTTTGGAATTTTTCACTCTTTCTGCTTTTTCTGCTCCTCTTTGCTTCCGGAAGAAATGCCGGAATTCCCGGGAAAAAAAAGGGACGGGAAAAGGCTTTTCCAGCAGGGCCTGGGGGAGCTCTGGGGATTTTCCAGCCCGAGCGGTCCCGGAATTCCAGAATTCCATTATTCCAGAGGTCCGTAATTCCATATTTCCATGATTACATAATTCTGTAATTCCAGAATTGCGCGATTCCATAATGTCGCGATTCCATAATTCCGTTATTCCAGAATTCCGTATTTCCGTGATTCTGTGATTCCGGAATTCCGTGGTTCTGTAATTCCGTAAAGTCATCATTGCAGAATCCCATAATTCCATTATTCCAGAATTCCATTATTTCCGTGATTCTGTGATTCTGGAATTCCGTGGTTCCGTAATTCTGTATTTCCATGATTCCATAATTCTGTAAATCCGTAATTCCATTATTCCAGAATTCCGTGATTCCGGAGTTACAGAATTCCATAGTCTTATGATTGCATTATTGTGTGAATGATGCCATTGTTGTGGAATTCCAGAATTCCATGATTCTGTAACTCCATGATTCCAGAATTCAATGATCCTGAAATTGCAGAATTCCATGGTTCTATGATTCCATTATTCCAGAATTCCGTGATTCTGTAACTCTGTAAAGCCATCGTCACAGAATTCCATAATTCCATAATTCCAGAATTCCGTATTCCCGTGATTCTGTGATTCCGGAATTCCGTGGTTCCGTAATTCCGCATTTCCATCATTCCGTAATTCTGTAATTCCATGATTCCAGAATTCCAGAATTCCGTAGTTCTGTGATTCTGTGATTCCGGAATTCCTTTATTTTGTAATTCCGTATTTCCGTGATTCCGTAATTCCATTATTCCAGAATTCCATGATTTTACCATCCCGTGATCCCATAATTCTGGAATTCTCCAATCCCAGAATTCCGCGATCCCATAATAATTCCGGAATTCCGTGATCCTGTAATTCCATGATTTTACCACCCCGTAATCCCATAATTCCGGAATTCCCAGATCCCGGAATTCCACTATCCCATAAGAATTCCGGAATTCCACGATTTTGTAATTCCGTGATCCCGAATTTCCACGATCTCGGAATTCCGTGATCCCAGAATTCTGGAATTCCGCAATCCCGTAATTCCATGGTTTTACCATCCCATAATCCCATAATTCCGGAATTCCCCAAACCCGGAATTCCGCGATCCCGTAATAATTCTGGAATTCCACGATCCCATGATTTTACCATCCCATAATCCCAGAATTCTGGAATTCTCCAATCCCAGAATTCCGCGATCCCGCAATAATTCTGGAATTCCGTGATCCCGCAATTCCATGATTTTACCATCCCGTAATCCCTCGGGATCGATCCCGAGCTTTTCCCGGGAACGCCAAGGGCTCGGATTTGGGCATTCCTGGGATTTTCCGAGGCCTTTTCCCATTGGGAATCTTTTCCGGGGCTCTGCTAACGCCGCTTCCGCTGCAATTCCCAGGATTTTCCAGGATTTCTTGGGATTTTCCGGGATTCTGCTGCAATTCCTGGATTTTCCCAGATTTCTCTGGGTTTTCCTGGATTTTCCCCAGATTTTCCCTGGTTTTTCCAAGATCTCCTGGGTTTTCTAGGATTCTGCTGCAATTCCCATTTTTTTCTGGGATTTCCTAGATTTTTCCCGGATTGTCCCCAGATTTTCCTGGATTTTTCCTGGATTTTCCCGGGTTTTTCCAAGATTTCCCAGGTTTTTCTGGGATCCCGCTGCAATTCCCGGTTTTCCCAGTATTTCCTGGACTTTTCCAGGATTATCCTGGGTTTTTCCTGGATTTTCCCAGTTTTTTCCAGGATTTTCCCAGGTTTTCCCATGATTTCCCGGATTTTTCCAGGATTTCCCAGGTTTTTCCAGGATCCCACTGCAATTCCTGGAGTTTTCCAGAATTTCCCGGATTTCCCCGGATTTTTCCCGGGTTTTTCCGGGATTCCGCTGCAATTCCAGGAATTCCCAGATTCCGTGGGGATCGTTCCCAACTTTCTGGGGGCTGGAATTCCACAGGAATTAAAAGCGATATTGAGCAGAATTAGTGAGTTACTAATTGAAAATCGTAATAAATTAATTAAAAATCGAAGTATTCGTAAAATCAAAGGCGTAAAAAATGAATTAAATGAACAAATAAATAAATAAACAATTGATTTGATTAAATTATTTAAATCATTATTAGTAGATAATCGATTAAAAGTGATAGAATAATAGTTATTAACATTTAAATATTAATTAGGCTCAATAAAAAATAAATTAATAAATGAAGTAAACAACTTAATAACAAACTATAAAAATAAAGTAGAAAATTATTTTAAAAAACAATTAATTAAAAGTTATAGTAATAGTAGATCAATATTAATATTAATGTTTATATGAATAACAAATAAAGTAAAAATAATGAAAATAGATTTAGCTGCATTAGTAATTAATACTAAAACAACTAATTTCATTAACACGGATTTGCTAACATATTTTTATTATTTAACAGCAATAACATTTAATAATCTTTAACTTAATGATTATAATTAGCTCCCGATCCCAGTGACCTCAATGATCCCACTGATCCCAATGCTGATCCCACTGATCCCAGTCCCAATGATCCCAATCCTGATCCCAGTGATCCCAGTCCCAATGTCACTGATCCCAATGATCCCAATCCCAGTCCCGATCCCAGTGATCCCAGTCCTGATCCCAGACCTGTTCCCACTGATCCCAGTCCCGATCCCAGACCTGTTCCCACTGATCCCAGTCCCAATGTCACTGATCCCAATCTCAGTCCCAGTGATCCCAATCCCAGTCCCACTGATCCCAGTGATTCCAATGATCCCACTGATCCCAGTCCCAGTGATCCCAATCCCTGTCCAAATCCCAGTGATCCCAATCCCAGGGATCCCAATCCCCATCCCAATGATCTCAGTGATCCCAGTCCCAATGATCCCAATCCCAGTGATCCCAGTCCTGATCCCACTCATCCAAATCCCAGTGATCCCACTGATCCCAATCCCAGTTCCAATCGCACTGATCCCAATCCGAAATATCCCAATCCCAATTATCCCAATCCCAGTCCTGATCCCAGTCCCGATCCTGATCTCAATCCCACTGATCCCAGTCCTGATCCCAGTCCTGATCCCAGTGATCCCAGTCCTGATCCCAGTGCTGATCCCAGTGTTCCCAGTGATCCCAGTCCTGATCCCAGTGCTGATCCCAGTGTTCCCAGTGATCCCAGTCCTGATCCCAGTGCTGATCCCAGTGTTCCCAGTGTTCCCAGTGTTTCCAGTGCTCCCAGTGCTGATCCCAGTGCTGATCCCAGTGCTGATCCCAGTGCTGCTCCCAGTGCTCCCAGTGCTCCCAGTGCTCCCAGCGCTCCCAGTGCTCCCAGCGCTGATCCCAGTGCTCCCAGTGCTCCCAGTGCTCCCAGCGCTGATCCCAGCGCTGCTCCCAGTGCTCCCAGTGCTCCCAGTGCTCCCAGTGCTCCCAGTGCTCCCAGCGCTGATCCCAGTGCTCCCAGCGCTCCCAGTGCTCCCAGTGCTCCCAGCGGTGCCGTTTCCGTTGCCAGGAGCCGGCGCTGAAGCTCAGCCTGATCCGCAGCGTGGCCATGATCAGCAGGGCCCTGGCCCCGAGGGATCCTGGGAATTCCCCCGGGAATTCTGGGAATTCTCCCGGGAATTGCTCCGGGAACGACCCCGGGAAGAGCCCCGGGAATGGCGCGGGCATCGCCCGCAAGGCTGAGCTGGTGGCGCTCATGGTGGTGAGGGACTGGGGACACTGGGAGGGACTGGGATGGGAATAGAATAGAACTGGGATTGACTGGGATGGAACTGGGAATGAACTGAGAGGGACTGGGAATGAACTGGGAGGGACTGGGATGGACTGGGATGGACTGGGATGGGAATAGGATGGAACTGGGAGGGACTGGGATGGGATTAAAGGGGGGAAAAGGGGATGTGGGGGTACTGGTTTATACTGGGAGGGACTGGGATGGACTGGGAATGGACTGGGAGAGGAAACTGGGAGGGTCTGGGAATGGACTGGGAGGGACTGGGAATGACTGGGAGGGACTGGGAATGGACTGGGAATGAACTGGGATGGACTAGGGAGACTGGGAGGGACTGGGATTGAACTGGGAAGGACTGGGAGGGACTGGGATGGGATTAAAGGGGGAAAAGGGTTGTGGGGGTACTGGTTTATACTGGGAGGGATTGGGGTGGACTGCAACGGACTGGGAGTGACTGGGGATTACTGGGATGGACTCGGAGTGACTGGGAGGGACTGGGAGGAATTGGGGTGGGCTGGGAGTGACTGGGAATGGAATTAAAAGGAAAAAAGGGGAAAAATGGGGAAAAAGGGGATTTGGGGGTACTGGTTTATACTGGGAGGGACTGGGATGGACTGGGATGGGATTAAAGGGGGAAAAAGGGGATTTGGGGGTACTGGTTTATACTGGGATGGACTGGGAGCACTGGGAGTTTTCCATGGGGAGCCTGGGAATGATGGTGGGGAGGGGATCCAGGAATTCTGGGAATTCTGGGAATCTACGGCAATCCCAAGGATCCTGGAATTCCGGGAAATTTGGGAATTGTGGGAATTGCAGGGAATTCTGTGAATTTTGGGAATTGTGGGAATTGTGGGAATTGCGAGAAATTTGGGAATTTCAGGAATTTTGGGAATTGCGGGAATTTGGGAATTGTGGGAATTCTGGGAATTGGAGGAATTGGAATTTTGGGAATTGTGGGAATTTGGGGATTGGGGGAATTTCAGGAATTGTGGGAATTTTGGGAAATTGGGAATTGTGGGAATTGCGGGAATTCTGGGAATTGCGGGAAATTTGGGAATTTCAGGAATTGCGAGAATTTCGGGAATTTGGGAATTCTGTTAAATGTGGGAATTGTGGGAATTCGGGAATTCTCTCTTTCCCACGGAGAGCAGCAGGAGCTGGGAATTCCCAGCCGCGGATCTCTGGGAATTGCCACCTCGGGAATCGATCCCGAGGGTTCCCGATGACCGATCTCCGTCCCCGTTCCCATTCCCGTCCCCATTCCCGGTGTTTTCCCAGGAATTCCTGCGGGCGGAGCCTGCGGAGTCGCTGCGGACGCGGCTGCGGCAGAGAGCGCTCGGCGCCTGCGCCCTCCTCGTGTATCCTTGGCAATTCCCGACGGGAATTCCGCGAATTCCATTGGGATTCGGGATTTTTGGGATTTGGGATTTTTGGGATTTTTGGGATTTGGGATTTTGGGGATTTTGGGGATTTTTGGGATTTGAGATTTGGGATTTGGGGGTGGAGCTTTTGGGGCCTTTTCTGGGCAGGATGTTCCCATTCCCTTTTCCAGAGCCTTTTCCCTCTTTTCTCTTTTCTCCCTTTTCCCTTTTTCTTTTCTTTTCTCCTCCTTTTTCCTTTCTTTTTCTGTCATTTTTCCTTTCTTTTTTCTCTCCTTTTTGCTTTCTTTTTTCTTTCTTTTTCTCTTTCCCTCCTTTTTCCTTTTTTTCTCCTCTTTTTTCTCTCCTTTTCCTTCTTTTCCCTTTCTTTTTCCCTTTTTCCCTCCTTTTTCCCTCCTTTTCCCCTCCCTCCTCCCTCTCTTTTCCCTTCCCCTTTCCCTCTTTTTCCCCATTTCTTTTCCCACTTTTTCCCCCTTTTTCCCCCCTCTTTTCCTTCCTTTTCCCTCCTTTTCCCCCTTTTTCCCCTCCCTTTTCCCTCTCTTCTCCCTTTCCCCTTTTCCTCTTCCCACCTTTCTTTTCCCATTTTCTCCCCTTTTTTTTCCCCATTTTTCCCCCTTTTTCCCTCTCTTTTCCTCTCCTTTCCCCCCCTTCCCCCTCTCCCCATCCCCTCCACATCCCCAGGACCCCCAAATCCCCCGAATCCCAAAATTCCCGATAATTCCCAGGAATTCCCCCCCGAATTCCTTTCGGGAATTCCGTCCATTCCCGGATTTTCCTGATCCCGGGGGTCAGAGCCCTGGAGCCGCCGCTGGGCGATCCCGAGCGGGCGGAGCTGCTGGACACGGCCCTGGGCAGCGTTTTGGGATTGCCGCCGCTGGAATTCGGGAAAAGCCGGGAAGAGCCCGGGAACGAGCCGGGCCAGGTGCGGATCCCACGGGATTTGGGGAAATGGGAATTCCGGGAGGGGTTGGGGGGAAAATGGCGGAAGTGCGGTTTGATCCCATGGGGCAGATCCCAAACTGTCCCATTCCCATTCCATTCCTATTCCCATTATTCCCATTCCCATTCCATTCCTGTTCCCATTCCCATTCCATTCCTGTTCCCATTCCCATTCCATTCCCATTTCCATTGCCATTCCCATTATTCCCATTTTCCTGTTCCCATTCCCGTTCCCATTCCCATTCTAGTTCCCATCCCATTATTCCCATTATTCCCATCCCATTCCATCTCCATTCCCATCCCATTCCCATTTCCATTCCTCCTTTTCACATTCCCATTCCCATTCCCATTCCTAGTATTCCGGTTCCCATTATTCCGGTTCCCATAATTCCCATTCCCATCATTCCCATTCCCATTTCCATTCCCTTTCCCATCATTCCCGTTCCCATCCCATCTGTTCCCAATTTTCCATCCCATTCTCATTCCCATGCCCATTCCCATTATTCCCATTACTCCCATTATTCCCATTCCCATTCCTATTCCCATTCCCATTATTCCCATTCCCATCCCATTCCATTCCCATAATTCCCATTCCCATTATTCCCATTCCCATCCCATTCCATTCCCATAATTTCCATTCCCATCATTCCCATCATTCCCATCATTCCCATTCTTCCCATTCCCATCATTCCCATCATTCCCATTCCCATATTTCCCATCCATTCCCAGTTTTCCATCCCATTCCCGCCATTCCCCGCCAGGCCTTTCCCAAAAAAATTCCGCAGCTGCTTCCCAGATTTTTTCCCCGGAGCGTTCCGGGTCTGGAATTAATTAGATGCTAACGAGGAGGGGGAGGGGCAGCCCCTGGAGCACACACCTGGAAAATGGGAATGAAAATTCCTTTTTTTTTTTTTTTTTTTCCTGCTCTTTCCGTCCTTTTGGGAGGTTTATCCCCCCCAAAAAAAAAGAATTCCTTGGAGGGTTTGGGGAACGGAGGGGCATCAATCCCAAAAAATTCCGGGATTTTCCAGGATTTTGTTCCTTAGGAGCTTTTTCCAAACGATCCCGGGATTTCGAAGGTCTCCTCCGCAGGGATTTGCCCCAAAAAATCAGGAAAAGGAGGAAATTCCCGTTTTTTTTCTGGGATAACAGTGGTCGTGGATGGACTCAGTAACATCCAAGGGTTTTTCGAATCTCGGAATTCCAGGATTTTATTCTTTCCCAAACTGCTCCGGGGTTTTCAAGGCCTCATCCACAGGAATTTGCCCCAAAAAATTGGGAAAAGGCCCAAAATTTCCATTTTTTTTCTGGAATTCTGTGGCTTTGATGGACTCGGTGACCTCGGAGGGTTTTTCCGAGGCTGGAATTCCTGGATTTTATCAGTTCCAAGGTTTTCAAGGCCTCATCCACAGAAACTTGCCCCCAAAAGATCGGGAAAATGCCCGAAATTTCCATATTTTTTCTGGAATTCCGTGGCTTGGATAGACTCGGTGATTTCCAAGGGTTTTTCCGAGGTCGGAATTCCGGGATTTTTTTCCAGGATCTGCTCGGGGACGCCCTGGGGGCTCTCACGGAGCTGCTCCGGAGCATTCTGCGCCGGCGCCTGACCCCGCACGGCCTCCAGGAGCTCTTTGCCGTGAGTTCCCAACCCCGGGAGTCGGGAATTCCGGGGGGCGGGAGGATCCAGCCTGGGAATTGTGGGAATTAATTGGGGGAATTAATTGGGGGAATTGTGGGAATTGTGGGAATGATGGGAATTGTGGGAATGGGATTGGGAATGGGAATGGGAATTAATTATGGGAATCCTGTGAGTTCCCAACCCCGGGAGTCGGGAATTCCGGGGGGTGGGAGGATCCTGCCCGGGAATTGTGGGAATTAATTGGGGGAATTAATTGGGGGAATTGTGGGAATGATGGGAATGGAATGGGAATGGGAATTAATTATGGGAATCCCGTGAGTTCCCAGTCCTGGGAGTCGGGAATTGCCGGGGGTGGGAGGATCCTGCCTGGGAATTGTGGGAATTAATTGTGGGAATTAATTGGGGGAATTGTGGGAATGATGGGAATGGGAGTAATGGGAATGGGAATTAATTATGGGAATCCTGTGAGTTCCCAACCCCGGGAGTCGGGAATTCTCAGGGGTGGGAGAATCCAGCCTGGGAATTGTGGGAATTGCAGGAATTAATTATGGGAATAATGGGAATTGTGGGAATTATGAAAATGGCAATGGGAATGGGAGTTAATTATGGGAATGGGAATTATGGGAATGGGAATGGAATGAGATTGGGAATAATGGGAATGGGAATTATGGGAATAATGGAAATTATGGGAATGGGAATGGGAATTAATCATGGGAATGGGAATGGGAATGAGAATAATGGGAATAATGGGAATGGGAATTATGGGAATTATAGGAATAATGGGAATAATGGGAATGGGAATTGGGAAATTCCCAGGAGGGACTGAGGGGGCTCATCCCAGGGAAAAGCAGGATCAGGGCCATCCCAGGGGGAGCTCAGGTGGGATTTTCGCGAATATCAACCCTGGAAAGATCTGCCTGGCCTGGAATTCTGGAGCGGAATCCCCATTCCCAGCTGGAATTCCCAATCCTGGCCAGAATTCCCAATCCCTGCTGGAATTCTCATTCCCAGCCGGAATTCCCATTTATGGCCGGAATTCCCATTCCTGGCTGGAATTCCCAATCCCAGCCGGAATTCCCAATCCTGGCCAGAATTCCCAATCCCATCCAGAATTCCCATTCCTGGCTGGAACTCCCATTCCCTCCTGGCCGTTCTCTGGGATTTTCCCTGTGGAATTCCAGGATTTTCCCTGCGGAATTCCAGGATTTTCCCCCCCGTTCCCAGCACTTAGGGCCCTGGATCAAATCCCCGTGGGAGCAGGAGCGGCAGCGAGCCATGGCCGTCAGCAATTCCCTGCTGGAATTTTACCTGGAAAAGCTCCACGTCAGCGTGAGTTCCCGGGAATTCCCAACGTTCCCAGGCTCTGGAATGGGGCCTGATCCATTCCCATCCCATCCCATAATTCCTGTCCCATTATTCCCATTCCCATTATTCCCATTATTCCCATTCCTGTTCCCATTCCCATAATTCCCATTCCCATAATTCCCATTCCCATTATTCCTGAGTCCCATAATTCCTTTTATTCCCATTTCCATTCCTTTTCCCATTCCCGTTATTCCCATTCCTCTTCCCATTCCCATAATTCCCATTATTCCCGTTATTCCCATTCCCATTATTCCCAAATGCCATAATTCCCATTATTCCCATTATTCCCATTCCCATTATTGCTATTTTTCCCATTATTCCCATGCCCATTCTTATAATTCCCATTCCCATTCCCATTATTCCCATTATTCCTATTCCCATAATTCCCGTTTCCATTATTCCCATAATTCTCCTTCCCATAATTCCCTTTATTCCCATAATTTCCATCTCATTCCCATAATTCCCATAATTCCCATTTATCCCATTCCATTCCCATAATTCTCATCATTCCCATTCTTCCCATTATTGCCATTCCCATTCCCATAATTCTCATACCCATAATTCCCATTCTTCCCCTTATTCCCATTCCCATTCCATTCCCATAATTCCCATAATTCCAATTCCGATTATTCCCATCTGATTTACATTCCCATAATGCCCATTCCCATTCCCATCCCATTATTCCCGTTTCCATCCCATTCCCATTCCATTTTCCCATTTGTATTCCCATTCCATTCCCATTCCCATTATTCCCATTCCCATTTCCATTTCATTCCCATTTCCATTCCCGTTCCCATGATTCCCATTCCATTCCCTTTCCATTCCCATTCCCATTATTCCCATTCCCATTTCCATTTCATTCCCGTTCCCATCCCATTCCCATTCCCACCCCACCCCATTCCCATTATTCCCATTATCCCCACCATCCCCGCCATTCCCACAATTCCCAGCCCCGGAATTCTCTCCGTTCCCAGAGCGTCACTCCGTTCCACAACCTGAGCTTGCTGCTGGCGCTGCTCTCCCCTCGCTGCTCCGACGGAATTCCCAAAATCCGCCAGGACGCCGTCGACTGCGTCCGCTCCCTGCTCTACATCCAGCTCTGCTACCAAGGTCTGATGGGAATTTTCCCCAATTTTCCTGACTTGTCCCAGTTTTTCCCCATTTTTCCTGATTTTTCCCCATTTTTCCTGATTTTTTTCCTGATTTTTTCCCCACTTTTCCCCACTTTCCCCCACTTTTCCCATTTTCCTGGATATTTTCCCTATTTCCCCTCATTTTTTCCCATTTCCCCCCATTTTTCCTTTTTTTTCCTGAATTTTCCCCATTCCCCTGTCTTTCCAGATTTTTCCCCATTTTCCCTGATTCTTCCCCATTTTTCCTGATTTTCCCCCATTTTCCCTAATTTTTCCCCATTTTTCCTGATTTTCCCCCATTTTCCCTAATTTTTCCCGATTTTTCCCTATTTCCCCCATTTTTCCCCGTCTTTCCCAACGGGAATGGGAATTTTTTTTTTTCCATCCAAATCTGGGGGGGGGGTTTCGGGGTGGTTCTGGGAATATTTTCCCCGAATATTTCGGAAATTCCGCGGCTCTCCAGGAGAGGTCAGTGCTGCCCTTCGGAATTTGGGAAGCTCTGGCGGCACCTGGAATTCCACGGAATTCCGGGAGTTTTCGGGGTTCGGTCCAAAAATCTGTGGAAGATTCCCAGAAATCTCTGGGACAGTCCCAAAAATCTCAGGGAGATTCCCAAAAATCTCTGTGACATTCCCAAAAACCTCTGGGAGATTTCCAAAAATCTCTGGGAGATTCCCAAAAATCTGTGGGACATTTCCAAAAATTCTCTCTGGGACATTCCCAAAAATCTGTGGGAGATTCCCAAAAACCTCTGGGAGATTCCCAAAAATCCTCTCTGGGACATTCCCAAAAATTCTCTTTGGGACATTCCCAAAAATCTCTCTGGAATTCCGTGGCCCGGCTGGACTCGGTGACTTCCAAGGGTTTTCCCAACCCCGGAATTCAGGGATTTTATTCCTTTCCAAACTGCTCCGGGGTTTTCCAGGCCTCATCCGCAGAGATTTTCCCCAAAAAATCGGGGAAAATGCCCAAATTCCCTTTTTTTTTTTTTTTCCGGGATAACGCTGGGCTGGGCTGAACTCAGTGACTTCCGGGGGTTCTTTTCCAAGGCTGGAATTCCGGGATTTTATTTCTTTCCAAACCATCCAGGGATTTTCCAGGCCTCATCCGCCGCAATTTGCCCCAAAAATCTGGAGAACGCCCAAATTCCCTTTTTTTCTCCCAGGATAACGAAGGGAAGGGCTGGGTGACCTCCGGGGTTTTTTTCAGTCCCGGAATTCCAGGATTTTATTCCTTTCCAAACCATCCAGGGATTTTCCAGGCCTTGTCCGCAGGGATTTGCTCCCAAAAATTGGGGAAAACGCCGAAATTCCCATTTTTTTTCCAGGATAACGCTGGGCTGGGCTGAACTCAGTGACCTCAGGGTTTTTTTTTCCCAAGGCCAGAATTCCAGGATTTTTTCCCCAAACCATTGCGGGATTTTCAAGGCCTCATCCGCAGAGATTTGCCCCAAAAAATTGGGGAAAACACCCAAATTCCCTTTTTTTTTTCCCAGGATAATGCTGGGCTGGGCTGGGTGACCTCTGGGGGCTTTTTCCCAATCCCGGAATTCCAGGATTTCATTCCTTTCCAAACCATCCGGGGATTTTCCAGGCCTCATCTGCAGGGATTTGCTCCCAAAAATCAGGAAAATGCCCCAATTTCAATTTTTTTTCCCGGGATAATGACAGGCTGGGCTGGACTTGATTTCCAGTGGTTTTTCCAATCCTGGAATTCCAGGATTTTATTCCTTTCCAAACCATCCGGGGATTTTCCAGGCCTCATCCTCTGGGATTTGCTCCCAAAAATCAGGAAAACGCCTGAATTTCCATTTTTTTTTCTGGGATTCCATGGCTTGGATGGAGTTGGTGATTTCCAATGGTTTTTCCAATCCCGGAATTCCAGGATTTCATTCCCTTTCCAAACCATCCCGGGATTTTCCAGGCCTCATCCGCAGGGATTTGCCCCCAAAAATCGGGAAAACGCCTGGATTTCTATTAATCTTTTTTGGGAATTGTGTCGGGCAGGGTTTTCGCGGGAGCACCGTGACGAGCTGCTGGAGGAGCTGCGGGCGCTGAAGGAAGGGCTCGGAGCTCCTGACGTCGCCGTTCTCTTCCACACCTGCACACGCCTGGCCTCGGTGAGCAGCGGGAACGGCACCGGAATTCCTGTCGGGAACGGCTGGAATTCCAGCTGGGAATGGGCAAAATTCCGACTGGGAATGCTCCAAAATTCTGACTGGGAATGGGCAAAATTCCAACTGGGAATGGCCAAAATTCCGACTGGGAATGGGCAAAATTCCAGCTGGGAATGCTCCAAAATTCTGACTGGGAATGGGCAAAATTCCGACTGGGAATGCTCCAAAATTCCAACTGGGAATGGGCAAAATTCCAACTGGGAACGGGCAAAATTCCGACTGGGAATGCACCAAAAATTCTGACTGGGAATGGGCAAAATTCCAACTGGGAATGGGCAAAATTCCGACTGGGAATGCACCAAAAATTCTGACTGGGAATGGGCAAAATTCCAACTGGGAATGGCCAAAATTCCACTTGGGAAGGACTGGAATTCTGACTGGGAATGGCCGGAATTCCCATTGGGAACGGCCCCAGAATTCCTGTCGGGAATGGCTGGAATTCCCACCAGGAACGGCTGGAATTCCAACTGGGAATGGGCAAAATTCCGACTGGGAATGCCTCAAAATTCTGACTGGGAATGGGCAAAATTCCAACTGGGAATGGCCAAAATTCCAGTTGGGAATGCCCCAAAATTCTGACTGAGAACAGCCAAAATTCCAACTGGGGATGGGCAAAATTTCAACTGGGAAAGACTGGAATGTTATCTGGGAATGGCCCTGAAATTCCAACTGGGAATGGGCAAAATTCCACTTGGGAAGGACTGGAATTCTGACTGGGAATGGTCCCAGAATTCCCATCGGGAACGGCCCCGGAATTCCTGTCGGGAATGGCTGGAATTCCAACTGGGAATAGCCAAAAATGTCAACTGGGAAGGGTTCCGGAATTCCAACTGGGAAGGAGTGGAATTCCCATTGCGAAGGGCCCTGGAATTCTGGGAAGGAGTGGAATTTTATCTGGGAATGGCCGTGGAATTCCCGTCAGGAAGGACCCTGGAATTCCCATCGGGAACAGCCGGAATTCCCATCGGCAATGGCCCCGGAATTCCGACTGGGAAGGAGTGGAATTCCCATCGGGAATGGCCAAAATTCTGACTGGGAAGGACTGGAATTCCAAATGGGAATGGCCCCAGAATTCCAACGGGGAATAGCCAAAAATGTCAGCTGGGAAGGCTTCTGGAATTCCGACTGGGAAGGATGGAAATTCCAACTGGGAATGGCCAAAATTCCAACCGGGAAGGGCCCCAGAATTCCAGAATGTCGGGAATTTGGGAAGGGATCCCTGCGGGGGAGGGGCTGCGGTGGAATTCCCTGGGAGCAGATCCCGCCCTGGGGTCCCTTTGAATCCCAGTTTTTTTCTGGGATGAGCACCCCCAGCTCCCGCGGCCACTCCTGGGAATTCCAGGTGGAAGTCGCGGGAAAATCGCAGGAAAATCCTGGAATTCTGTTGGGAAATTGCTCTGGGAAAATCACAGGAAAATCCTGGAATTCCGATGGGAAATTGCCCCAGGAAAAATCCTGGATTTTTCCAGGGCCATTCTTCCCAAGCTTTCGGGGCCCAAATTCACTCCAAAAATTGGGAAAATCCCGGAATTCCAGAGGCTGGGAAAGCTCGAGTCCAATCCCAGCCATTCCCGGATTTTCCCGAGGCCATTCCCGACCTCCTCCCACATTCCCAAGGGTTTGTGAATTCCCAAGGATTTGGAAATTCCCAAGGATTTGGGAATGCTCAAAAATTTGGGAATGCCCAATCCCTCCGGGAACGGCCGCGTTTCCCTTTTCTCTCATTTCCCGCGGGGGAAATTCCCGGAAAAACCTCCCGGAATTCCTGGGGGATCTCCTCCTCCCGATCCCGCCTCCCATCCCGGATTTTTCCCGGTTTTCCCGGGGTTTTTCCCGGTTTTCCGCAGGCGATTGGGAAGCGGATCCCTCCGGAGCAGCTGCCGAGCCTCCTGCTGGAGCTCTTCCAGGGCCTGGAGGATCCCGAGGGGAATTGCTCGCGCGCCGCCGCCGTCATCCTCAACGCCCTGCTCAGGGAGCGCGGCGGCATCCTGCAGGAAAAGGTCACGTGCCCGGGGAAATCCGGGAAAAATCCCGGGAAAAATTCCCGGAAAAATTCCCGGAGTTTGGGGGATTCAGTGTTAGTCAGGAAATGGGGAATCCTCTTGGGAAAAGGGAATTAGGGAATTTCGGGATGGGTTGGGATGGGAAAAGTCGTTCCGTGGGGTGGGATCCTGCAGGAAAAGGTCACATGCCCGGGGAAATCCCGGGAAAAATCTGGGAAAAATTCCAGGAAAAATTCACTGAAAAATTCCCAGAGAAATTCCCAGAGTTTTGGGGATTCAGTGTTAGTCAGGAAATGGGGAATCCTCATGGGAAAAGGGAATTAGGGAATTTTGGGATGGGTTGGGATGGGAAAAGTCGTTCCGTGGGTGGCATCCTGCAGGAAAAGGTCACGTGCCCGGGAAAATCCCGGGAAAAATCTGGGAAAAATCCTGGAAAAATTCCCAGAAAAATTCCCGGAAAAATTCCCAGAGTTTGGGGGATTCAGTGTTAGTCAGGAAATGGGGAATCCTCATGGGAAAAGGGAATTAGGGAATTTCGGGATGGGTTGGGATGTGTTGAGTTGTTCCATGGGGCGGCATCCTGCAGGAAAAGGTCACGTGCCCGGGAAAATTCTGGGAAAAATCCGGGAAAAGATCCCAGAAAAATTCCCGGAGTTTGGGGGTTCATGGGGAGCTGGGAAAGAGGGAAAAAGTAATGGGGAATCCTTCTGGGAAAAAGAAATTTGGAGCAGTCAGGAATTTTGGGATGGGAAAAGTCATTCCATGGGGTGGGATCCTGTAGGAAAAGGTGGAATTCCCGGGAAAATTCCCAGAAAAATTCCTGGAAAAATTCACGGAGTTTGGGGGATTCAATGGAAGTCAGGAAATGGGGAGAAAAATCCTGGGAAATTCTTGTGGGAAAAGGAATTTGGGAATTTTGGGATAGGTTGGGATGGCAAGAGTTGTTCCATGGGGTGGGATCCTGCAGGGAAAGGTGACATTCCCAGGAAAAATCCTGGAAAAATTCCCAAAAAAATCCCAGAAAAATTCCCAGAGTTCGGAGGATTCAATGGGATGTGGGAAAGGGGAAAAGGATCCTGGGGGATAATCATGGGAAAGGGAATTTAGGAATTTTGGGATGCATTGGGATGGGAGGGATCATTCCATGGGGTGGGATCCTGCAGGAAAAGGTGACATTCCCAGGAAAATTCCCAGAGAAAATCCCAGAAAAATTCCTGGAGTTCGGGGGATTCAATGGGAGTCGGGAGAGGGGAAAAATATCCTGGAGAATTCTCGTGGGGAAAGGGGATTTGGGAATTTTGGGTTGGATTGGGAAGAGTCATTCCGTGGGGTGGGATCCTGCAGGAAAAGTTGGAATTCCCAAGCCAGAATTCCCAGAAAAATTCCCGGAGTTTGGGGGTTCACTGGGATCTGGGAAAGGGCAAAAAAATCCTGCGGAATCGTCCTGCGGAATTCCCCCTGGCCAATCCCGTCCGGATCCCGCAGGTGCTGGAGCTGCTGGGCGCGATCCACACCACAATTCCAATTTATGGAAAATCCCAAAACCCCCCACAATTCCCATCTCAATTCTCAAATTTCCCGTTCCCGATCCCGCAAGTCCCAGAACTGCTGGGTGCAATCCGCACCACAATTCCAATTTATGGGAAATCCCAAAACCCCTCACAATTCCCATCTCAAATCCCAAATTTCCCCCTGGCCAATCCTGTCCTGATCCCGCAGGTCCCAGAGCTGCTGGGCATGATCCATGCCACAATTCCCATCCCAAATCCCAAAAAACTCCACAATTCCCATCTCAAATCCCAAATTTCCCCATGATAATCCCAAACCCCTACAGTTCCCATCTCAAATCCCAAATTTCCCCATAATAATCCCAAACCCCCACAGTTCCCATCTCAAATCCCAAATTTCCCCCAATCCCATCCCGTTCCCGATCCCGACACATCACGATTCCCACAGGTGCCGGAGCTGCTGGGCATGATCCACGCCTCAATTCCCATTTATGGAAAATCCCAAACCCCAACAATTCCCCTCTCCATAAAATCCCAAACCCTCACAATTCCCATGTCCAGAAAATCCCAAATCCCCCCAACCAATCCCGTTCCCGATCCCGCAGGTCCCGGAGCTGCTGGCGGCAATCCATGCCACAATTCCCATCCCAAATCCCAAATTTCCCCCAATAATCCCAAACCCCCACAATTCCCCTCTCCATAAAATCCCAAATCCCCACAATTCCCACTCCAGAAAATCCCAGAGGAAAGGGAGTTGCGAGGGTTTGGGATTTTCTGGAGGGGGGAATTGGATGGGAATGGGAATGGGAATAATGAGAATGATGGGAATAATGGGAGTAATGGGAATGGGAACTATGGGAATGGGAACTATGGGAATAGGAATGGGAATTATGGAAATGGGAATGGAATGGGAATGGAAATTATGGGAATGGGAATTATGGGAATTATGAGAACTATGGGAATTATGGGAATGGGAATAGGAATTATGGGAATTATGGGAATGGGAATGGGAATGGGAATGGGAATGGAATGCAAATTATGGAAATTATGGGAACGGGAATGGGAACTGGAATGGGAATAATGGGAATTTCGGGAATGGGAATTATGGGAATGGGAATTATGGGAATGGGAATTATGGGATAGGATTGGGATCCCAAGGGCTCCCAGGGATTTTCCAGCCACAATTCCCATCCCAAATTCCAAATTTCCCGTTCCGATCCCGCAGGTGCCGGAGCTGCTGGGCGCGATTCCACGCCACAATTCCCCTCTCCATAAAATCCCAAACCCCCACAATTCCCACCCCAAACCCCAACCCCCCCCAATTCCCATCCCAAATCCCGAATTTCCGATCCCGATGCAGGTGCCGGAGCTGCTGTCAGCGGCGTGGGCGTGGCTTATGCCACAATTCCCATCCCAAATCCCAAACTCCCTCAATTCCCACCCCAACCCCCCCAATTCCCATCCCAAATCCCGAATTTCCGTTCCTGCAGGTGCCGGAGCTGCTGTCGGCGGCGCGGGTGCGGCTCACGCCACAATTCCCATCCCAAATCCCGAATTTCCGATCCCGACGCAGGTGCCGGAGCTGCTGTCGGCGGCGCGGGCGCGGCTCACGCCACAATTCCCATCCCAAATCCCGAATTTCCGATCCCGGTACAGGTGCCGGAGCTGCTGTCGGCGGCGCGGGCGCGGCTCACGCCACAATTCCCATCCCAAATCCCGAATTTCCGATCCCGGTACAGGTGCCGGAGCTGCTGTCGGCGGCGCGGGCGCGGCTCACGCCACAATTCCCATCCCAAATCCCGAATTTCCGATCCCGACGCAGGTGCCGGAGCTGCTGTCGGCGGCGCGGGCGCGGCTCACGCCACAATTCCCATCCCAAATCCCGAATTTCCGATCCCGGTACAGGTGCCGGAGCTGCTGTCGGCGGCGCGGGCGCGGCTCACGCCACAATCCCCATCCCAAATCCCGAATTTCCGATCCCGACGCAGGTGCCGGAGCTGCTGTCGGCGGCGCGGGCGCGGCTCACGCCACAATTCCCATCCCAAATCCCGAATTTCCGTTCGTGCAGGTGCCGGAGCTGCTGTCGGCGGCGCGGGCGCGGCTCACGCCACAATTCCCATCCCAAATCCCGAATTTCCGATCCCGACGCAGGTGCCGGAGCTGCTGTCGGCGGCGCGGGCGCGGCTCACGCCACAATTCCCATCCCAAATCCCGAATTTCCGATCCCGGTGCAGGTGCCGGAGCTGCTGTCGGCGGCGCGGGCGCGGCTCACGCCACAATTCCCATCCCAAATCCCGAATTTCCGATCCCGGTGCAGGTGCCGGAGCTGCTGTCGGCGGCGCGGGCGCGGCTCACGCCACAATTCCCATCTCCATAGAATCCCAAACTCCCCCAGTTCCCATCCCAAATCCCGACTTTCCGATCCCGGTGCAGGTGCCGGAGCTGCTGTCGGCGGCGCGGGCGCGGCTGGCGGCGCAGGGCGAGGAGCACGTGCGGAAGGCGGCGCAGCAGGCAGTGTTCCTGCTGGGGCTGCAGCACCCCCAGGGCGTCGTGTGCCACCTCCTGGGCAGCCCCCTGCCCTTCGACGGGTGAGGGGCGGCCGGACCCCCGGAATTCCAGCGGGAAATCGGGGATTCCATTAGGAAATCGGGGATTCCAGCGGGAAATCGGGGATTCCATTGGGAAATCGGGGATTCCAGCGGGAATTCCAGCGGGAAATCGGGGATTCCATCGGGAATTCCAGCGGGAAATCGGGGATTCCATCGGGAATTCCAGCGGGAAATTGGGGATTCCACCGGGAAATCGGGTATTCCAGTGGGAAATCGGGAATTCCAGCGGGAAATCGGGGATTCCATTGGGAAATCAGGGATTCCAGCGGGAAGTCGGGGATTCCACCGGGAAATCCGGGATTCCACCAGGAATTCCAGCGGGAAATCGGGGATTCCATCGGGAATTCCAGCGGGAAATCGGGGATTCCGTCAGGAAATCGGGAATTCCAGCGGGAAATTGGGGATTCCACCGGGAAATTGGGTATTCCATTGGGAAATCGGGGATTCCAGCGGGAAATCAGGGATTCCAGCGGGAAATGGGGAATTCCATTGGGAAATCGGGGATTCCATCGGGAAATCAGGGATTCCACCGGGAAATTGGGAATCATGATTTGGGAGCGGCCATTTTTCCAAAAGATGTGGATTCCCATCAGGAGCTGATTTTTTGGGGCATTTTCCAGGCAGAAAATCAGAAATTTTCCTTTGGGAGAAGCTGTTTTTCCCAGAGATGTGGATTCCCATCAGAAACTGATTTTTGGGGCATTTTCCAGGCAGAAAATCGGGAATTTTACTCTGGGAGAAGCTGTTTATCCCAGAGATGCGAATTCCCTTTGGGAGCTGATTTTTGGGGAATTTTCCAGGTGTCAGCACCAGGAAATCGGGAATTGTGCTTTGGGAGCGGCCGTTTGCTCCAAAAACTGGGGATTCCCTTCAGGAGAGGATTTTTGGGGAGTTTTCCGGGAAAAAAATTGGGAATTCTG
This sequence comes from Acanthornis magna, assembly GCA_036785705.1. Classification (NCBI taxonomy): domain Eukaryota; kingdom Metazoa; phylum Chordata; class Aves; order Passeriformes; family Acanthizidae; genus Acanthornis; species Acanthornis magna. Next base: position 207,094 of record JAWUZG010000628.1, on the reverse strand, counting down.
GGAATTTTGGGATTCCAGGGTGGGAGCCAACAGATTTTGGGATTCCGGGGTGGGATCAGGATCCAAAAGATTTTGGGATTCCGGGATGGGATCCGACGGATCTTGGAGTTCCGGGGTTGGATGCACATGTTCTCCTGTCTGGAAAAGCCATCGGAATTCAGCCAAAAAATCGGGAATAATAGACCCCAAAAATCGGGAAAAGGCCCAAAAATTGGGAAAAGGCTCAGAAATTGGGAAAAGGCCAGTTCCCGGCTCTCCTTTTCCCAAAGGTTTAACCCCAAAATTCCTGTTATTTCCCCAGCCCCACGTGGGCCATGTGGTGGGCACTGGGCGCTCCTTTTCCCAAAATCCCTCGTTTTAACCCCAAAATTCCCATTTTTCCCCTCAGCCCCACCCGGGCCATGGGAATTTCCCAAAATCCTTCGTTTTAACCCCAAAATCCTATTTTTCCCCCCCGCGGCCCCACCCGGGCCATGTGAATTTCCCGAATTCCTTCATTTTAACCCCAGAAATCCTGATTTTTTTCTCTCCCCAGCCCGATGCGGGCAATGTGGCAAGTGCTGGGTGCGTTCATTTTCCCAAATTCCCTCATTTTAACCCCAAAATTCCCATTTTTTTTCTCCCCAGCCCGACGCGGGCCATGTGAATTTCCCAAATTCCCTCATTTTAACCCCAAAATTCCCATTTTTTTTCTCCCCAGCCCGACGCGGGCCATGTGAATTTCCCAAATTCCCTCATTTTAACCCCAAAATTCCATTTTTTTCCTTCCCCAGCCCGACACGGGCGATGTGGCGAGCGCTGGACACTCTTTTTTCCCAAAATCCCTCATTTTAACCCCAGAATTCCATTTTTTTTCTCCCCGCAGCCCGACGCGGGCGATGTGGCGAGCGCTGGGTGTGCTCCTTTTCCCAAATTCCCTCATTTTAACCCCAAAATTGTATTTTTTCCTTCCCCAGCCCGACGCGGGCGATGTGGCGAGCGCTGGGTGTGCTCCTTTTCCCAAATTCCCTCATTTTAACCCCAAAATTCCATTTTTTTCCTTCCCCAGCCCGACGCGGGCCATGTGAATTTCCCAAATTCCCTGATTTTAACCCCAAAATCCCGTTTTTTTTCTCCCCAGCCCGACGCGGGCGATGTGGCGAGCGCTGGGCGCGGAGGCGGCGCTGACATCGCAGATCGTGGAGCAGCTCCTGGAGAAGCTGAGCCGCGAGGTTCCCTTCAAGGAGAGCAGAGCCTTCCTGCTCGGGGGCGGCGCCGAGCGCGTGGCCACGCCGCTGGCCCTGGCCGTGAGTGTCCCCAGAATTCCCGAGGGATTCCCGAGGGATTCCCGGGAATGTCCGTGGAATTCCTGCAGAATTCACACAAAATTCCCGGAAATTTCCGTGGAATTCCTGCAGAATTCACACAGAATTCCCGTGGAATTAACATGGAGTTCCCGAGGAATTCCCGCTGGCCCTGGCCGTGAGTGTCCCCAGAATTCCCGAGGGATTCCCAGGAATGTCCGTGGAATTCCTGCAGAATTCACACAAAATTCCCGGGAATTTCCATGGAATTCCTGCAGAATTCACACAGAATTCCCGTGGAATTAACATGGAGTTCCCGAGGAATTCCCGCTGGCCCTGGCCGTGAGTGTCCCCGCGATTCCCGAGGGATTCCCGGGAATTTCCGTGGAATTCCTGCAGAATTCACACAAAATTCCCATCAAATGCTCACTGAATTCCCGCGGAATTAATGTGGAGTTCTTGAGGAATTCCCGCTGGCCCTGGCCGTGAGTGTCCCCGCGATTCCCACAGAATTCCCAGGAATTTCCATGGAATTGCCACAGAATTCATGTGGAATTCCCGCCAAATTCCCACTGAATTCCCACGGAATTAACGTGGAGTTCCTGAGGAATTCCTGCTGGCCCTGGCCATGACTGTCCCCAGAGTTCCCACAAAATTCCCAGGAATTTCCATGGAATTCCCACCGAATTCGCACAGAATCCACATAGAATTCCTGCAAAATTCCAAAAAAATTCCCTTCCCAGGCCATGGGGGAATCTGGGAGCAATTCCCACCCCACACGTCCCTGATTTATCCTGAGAAATTCCGGCTCTGGAGTCCATCAGGGAATCGGGGAGCGATTCCCACCCCACACTTTGGTTTTAGGGTCTGGGAGCCCTCGGGAATCCGGGAATAATTCCCAGGGAATCGGGGAGTGATTCCCACCCCACACTTCGGTTTTAGGGTCTGGGAGCCCTTGGGAGTCCGGGAATAATTCCCAGGGAATCGAAGGAATTCCCGGGGAATCAGGGAATAATTCCCACCCCACACTTCGGGTTTAGGGTCTGGAAAAGCTTGGAAATCTGCGAAAAATTCTCAGGGAATCAGGGAATAATTTCCAGGGAATCAGGGAACAATTTGCACCCTACACTTTGGGTTTTGGGGTCTGGAAACCCTCGGGAATTCCTGAATAATTCCCACCCCACACTTTGGGTTTAGGGTCTGGAAACCCTCGGGAATCGGGAACAATTCCCAGGGACTCAGGGAATAATTTTCAGGGAATCAGGGAACAATTCCCACCCTACACTTCGGTTTTAGGGTCTGGGAACCCTCGAGAATTCCTGAATAATTCTCATGGACTCAGGGAACAATTCCCAGGGAATCCAGGAATATTTCTCAGGGAATCAGGGGTTAAACTGCGGGAGCTGGGGCCGGGCGGAAAAATCCTTTTCCGAGTTTCCCGAGTTTTTTCCCGGGAGATTCCCGGCGCATTCCCGGCTTTCCGCAGGCCTTTGCAGAATCCAGGAGCAATTCTCACCCCAAACTTCAGTTTCAGGGTCTGGAAACTGTCAGGAATTCCTGAATAATTCTTAGGGACTCAGGGAATAATTCCCACTGCAAACTTCAGGTTTAGGGTCTGGAAACCCTCAGGAATTCCTAAATTATTCTCAGGGAATCCGGGAATAATTCCCACCCCAAACTTCAGTTTTAAGGTCTGGAAACCCTCGGAAATTCCTGAATAATTCCCAGGGAATCAGGGAATAATTTGCATCCCAAACTTTGGGTTTAGGGTCTGGGAACCCTCGGGAATCTGCGAAAAGTTCCCAGGGAATCAGGGAATAATTCCCACCCCAAACTTTGGGTTTTGGGTCTGGAAATCCTCGGGACTCAGGGACTAATTCCCAGGGACTCAGAGAATAATTCTCAGGGAATCAGGGAATAATTCCCATCCCAAACTTCAGTTTTAGGGTCTGGAAACCCTCAGGAATTCCTGAATAATTCCCAGGGACTCAGGGAATAATTCCCACCCCAAAGTTCAGCTTTAAGACCTGGAAACCCTCGAGAGCTGGGGAATAATTCTCAGGGACTCAGAGAACAATTCGCAGGGACTCAGAATAATTCCGTTCCATCAGGGGTTAAACTGCGGGAGCCGGGAGGGAGAGGAAAAATCCTTTTCTGATGCTTTTCCCGTTTTTTTCCTGGGAGATTGCCCACGAATTCTCGCTGTCCGCAGGCCATCAGGAGTCAGGGAATAATTCCCATCCCAAACGTTGGTTTTAGGGTCTGGAAACCCTCGAGAACTGGGGAATAATTCCCAGGGACTCAGGGAATAATTCCCACCCCAAACTTTGGGTTTAGGGTCTGGAAACCCTCGGGAATTCCTGAATAATTCCCAGGGACTCGGAATAATTCCCACCCCAAAGTTCAGCTTTAGGACCTGGAAACCCTCGAGAACTGGGGAATAATTCTCAGGGACTCAGAGAACAATTTGCAGGGACTCAGAATAATTCCATTCCATCAGGGGTTAAACTGCGGGAGCCTGGCCGGGCGGAAAAATCCTTTTCCGATGCTTTTCCCGTTTTTTTCCCGGGAGATTGCCCACGAATTGCCGCTGTCCGCAGGCCATCAGGAGTCGGGGAATAATTCCCACCCCAAAGTTCAGTTTTAGGGTCTGGAAATCCTCAGGAATTCCTGAATAATTCCCAGGGAGTGAGGAACAGTTCCGTTCCATCAGGGGTTAAACTGCGGGAGCCGGGAGGGAGAGGAAAAATCCTTTTCCGATGCTTTTCCCGATTTTCCCCGGGAGATTGCCCACGAATTCTCGCTGTCCGCAGGCCATTGCAGAATCCAGGAGCAATTCCCATCTCACACTTTGGGTTTAGGGTCTGGAAACCCTCGGGAATTCCTGCATAATTCTCAGGGAATGAGGGAATAATTCTCAGGGAATCAAGGAATAATTCCCATCCCAAAGTTCAGTTTTAGGGTCTGGAAATCCTCAGGAATTCCTGAATAATTCCCAGGGAGTGAGGAACAGTTCCGTTCCATCAGGGGTTAAACTGCGGGAGCCGGGAGGGAGAGGAAAAATCCTTTTCCGATGCTTTTCCCGTTTTTTTCCCGGGAGATTGCCCACGAATTCTCGCTGTCTGAAGGCCATCAGGAGTCAGGGAACAATTCCCATCCCAAACGTTGGTTTTAGGGTCTGGAAACCCTCGAGAACTGGGGAATAATTCCCAGGGACTCAGGGAATAATTCCCACCCCAAACTTTGGGTTTAGGGTCTGGAAACCCTCGGGAATTCCTGCATAATTCTCAGGGAATCAGGGAATAATTCCCGTCCCAAAGTTCAGCTTTAGGGTCTGGAAACCCTCGAGAACTGGGGGATAATTCCCAGGGACTCAGAGAACAATTCGCGGGGACTGAGGAACAGTTCCGTTCCATCAGGGGTTAAACTGCGGGAGCTGGGAGGGAGAGGAAAAATCCTTTTCCGATGCTTTTCCCGGTTTTCCCCGGGAGATTGCCCACGAATTGCTGCTGTCCGCAGGCCATCAGGAGTCAGGGAATAATTCCCACCCCAAAGTTCAGTTTTTGCGTCTGGGAACCATCAGGAATTCCTGAATAATTCCCAGGGAGTGAGGAACAGTTCCGTTCCATCAGGGGTTAAACTGCGGGAGCTGGGAGGGAGAGGAAAAATCCTTTTCCGATGCTTTTCCCGATTTTCCCCGGGAGATTGCCCACGAATTCTCGCTGTCTGAAGGCCATCAGGAGTCAGGGAACAATTCCCATCCCAAACGTTGGTTTTAGGGTCTGGAAACCCTCGAGAACTGGGGAATAATTCCCAGGGACTCAGGGAATAATTCCCACCCCAAACTTTGGGTTTAGGGTCTGGAAACCCTCGGGAATTCCTGCATAATTCTCAGGGAATCAGGGAATAATTCCCGTCCCAAAGTTCAGCTTTAGGGTCTGGAAACCCTCGAGAACTGGGGGATAATTCCCAGGGACTCAGAGAACAATTTGCGGGGACTGAGGAACAGTTCCGTTCCATCAGGGGTTAAACTGCGGGAGCCTGGCCGGGCGGAAAAATCCTTTTCCGATGCTTTTCCCGGTTTTTTCCCGGGAGATTGCCCACGAATTCTCGCTGTCCGCAGGCCACGTGCGCGCTGGATGAGCTCATGTCTGCGCCGGAGGCGGCGGCCGCGGTGCTGGAGCTCTTCCCGAGGCTCTTCCCGGCGCTGCTGCTGCGCCTCGCAGGCTCCGTGGGCGTGCGCGGCCCCAGGGCTGCCCCCCAGCCCTGCAGGTGAGCGGGAAACGGCGGGGAAATGATGGGGAAATAACGGGGAAAAACGGGAAAAATAACGGGAGATGGCGGGGAATGAGGGGGAATAATGGGGAAAAATAATGGGAAAAAATGGGAAAAAATAATGGGAAAAACGGGGAAAAATAACGGGAGATGGCGGGGAATGAGGGGGAATAATGGGGAATAATAATGGGAAATGATGGGGAAATAACGGGGAAAAACGGGAAAAAATAACGGGAGATGGTGGGGAGTGAGGGGGAATAATGGGGAATAAATAATGGGAAAAAACGGGAAAAAATAACGGGAGATGGTGGGGAATGATGGGGAATAATGGGGAATAATAATGGGAAAAAAACGGGAAAAAATAACAGGAAAAAACGGGAAAAAATAATGGGAGATGGTGGGGAGTGAGGGGGAATAATGGGGAATAATAATGGGAAATGATGGGGAATAATGGGGAAAATAATGGGAAAAAACGGGAAAAAATAATGGGAAAAAACGGGAAAAAATAACGGGAGATGGTGGGAATAAATAATGGGAGATGATGGGGAATGGTGGGGAAAACAGGGAAAATAATGGGAAAAAACGGGAAAAAATAATGGAAAATGGTGGGGAATGAGGGGGGAATAATGGGGAAAATAATGGGAAAAAATAATGGGAAATAAATAATGGGAGATGGTGGGGAATGATGGGGAATAATGAGGAAAAATAATGGGAAAACACGGGAAATAAATAATGGGAGATGATGGGGAATGAGGGGGGAATAATGGGGAAAAATAATGGGAAAAAACAGGAAAAAATAATGGGAGATGGTGGGGAATGATGGGGAATAATGGGGAATAAATAATGGGAAAAAACGGGAAAAAATAACGGGAGATGGTGGGGAATGATGGGGAATAATGGGGAATAATAATGGGAAAAAACGGGAAAAAATAATGGGAAAAAACGGGAAAAAATAACGGGAGATGGTGGGGAATGAGGGGGAATAATGGGGAATAATAATGGGAAAAAACGGGAAAAAATAATGGGAAAAAACGGGAAAAAATAACGGGAGATGGCGGGGAATGATGGGGAATAATGAGGAAAAATAATGGGAAAACACGGGAAATAAATAATGGGAGATGATGGGGAATGAGGGGAAGTAATGGGGAAAAATAATGGGAAAAAACGGGAAATAAATAATGGGAGATGGTGGGGAATGATGGGGAATAATGGGGAAAATAATGGGAAAAAACGGGAAAAAATAATGGGAAATTATGGGAATAAATAATGGGAGATGATGGGGAATGAGGGGGAGTAATGGGGAAAAATAATGGGAAAAACGGGAAAAAATAATGGGAGATGGTGGGGAATGAGGGGGAATAATGGGGAAAAATAATGGGAAATGATGGGGAATAATGCGGAATAAATAATGGGAAATAGTGCGAAAAGGTGGGAAATAAATAATGGGAAATGATGGGGAATGATGGGGAAAAATGGGGAAAAATAATGGGAAAAAACGGGAAAAAATGGGAAATTAATAAGGGGAAATAATGGGAAATAAATTAGGGGAAATGATGGGAAATGATGGGGAAAAAGGGGAAAAATGGGAAAAAACGGGAAATAAATAATGGGAAATGGTGGGAAATAAATAATGGGAAAGGATGGGAAATAGTGGGGAATGGTGGGGAAAAATAATGAGAAAAACGGGAAATAAATAATGGGAAATGGTGGGAAATAAATAATGGAAAAGGATGGGAAATAGTGGGGAATGGTGGGGAAAAATAATGAGAAAAACGGGAAATAAATAATGGGAAATGGTGGGAAATAAATAATGGGAAAGGATGGGAAATAGTGGGGAAAAATGGGAAAAAACGGGAAAAAATGGGAAATAAATGAGGGGAAATAATGGGAAATAAGGGGAAGTAAATAATGGGGAATAATGGGAAATAGTGGGGAATGGTGGGAAATAAATAATGGGGGATAATGGGAAATAGTGGGAAAAAATGGGAATAAATAATGGGAAATAGTGGGAAATGGTGGGAAATAAGGGGAGATAAATAATGGGAAATAGTGAGAATAAATGGGGAATAGTGGGGAATGACGGGAAATAATGGGAAATAAATAATGGGGAACAATGGGAAACAATGGGAAATAATGGGATATAATGGGAAATAATGGGATATAATGGGAAATGATGGGAAATAGTGGGAAATAAGGGGAAATAATGGGAAATCAATAATGGGAAATAATGGGAAATAAATAATGGGAAATCAATAATGGGAAATAAATTATGGGAAATAGTGGGAAATGAGGGGAAATAATGGGAAATAAGGGGAAATAATGGGAAATAAGGGGGGAATGGGGTGGGGGTAGATGGGGTAATGGGATAATGGGGTTTATGGGATTGATAGGATGGGATGGGATTTGATTTATGGGATCCATGGGATGGGATTTATGGGATTTATGAGATCTATGGGATCTAACCTCCAGCCCTGCAGGTAAGGGGGAAAAGGGAAAAAATGGGAAATAATGGGAAAGGGGGGAATGGGGTGGGGGGTGGTGGAGTAATGGGATAATGGGGTTTATGGGGTGTATGGGTTGGGATTCATGGGGTGGGATTTATGGGATGGGATCCATGGGATGGGATGGGATTTTTGGGATTTATGAGATTTATGGAATGGGATGGGATTTATGGGATTTATGGGATGGGATCCATGAGATTTATGAGATGGGATGGGATTTATAGGTTGGGATTTATGGGATTTATGGGATGGGATAGGATTTATAGGATTTTTGTATTTATGGGATTTATGGGATCCATGGGATTTATGGGATGGATGGGATGAGATGGAAACCAAGGGTCAGGATCTGCAGTTGGGATCAGGAAATTGGGAATTTGGGAATCAGGGCTGGGATGGAGCGTCCGGAGCGGGATCAGGACATTGGATCAGATTCCCAAAAAATTGAGTGTGGAGGGATCGGATTCTGGAGAAACTGAGGCTGCCCCTCCCTGGAATTGTCCCAGGCTGGGTTGGGAATGGGATCATCCCTAAATCCCTTCATCCCAATCCATTCTGGGATTTCCCAATCCCGCGGATTTCCATGGCTGCATCCTTTAATTAATCCCTAATTAATCCTGGGAAGCCCTGGGAGTTTTCCAGGATTTCCCTGGAATTTTCCCATTTCCAATCCTCGTCCCGCCCTTCCCTTGGCCCTCAAGAAACAGGGAAAACTCCGCTGGGATCTTCCGGGGGATTTTTAGGGAAAATTTGGGAGTTTCCCGTCGGGAACATGTCCTGGTGCCTCCTCCTCCTCTTCCTCTCCTTTCCCTCTCCGCGGGTTTTTCCTTTGGCCCTTGAGCAATCCTGGAATGGATCCCATGGGATCCCAGGTTGGGAAATCTCCGGGATCGTTCAGTCCCGTCCAACCGGGAATTCCGGGGATCCGTTTTCCCTTGTTAATCCCAAATTCCCGACATTCCAGAGGCATTCGCTGGCTGTCCCTGGCGGAATCCTCAGGATTCTCCACAAATTCCACGGGGAAGGGAACAAATCCCAGTGGGAATATCTGGGATGAATCCCAATGGGAATATTTGAGATAAATCCCACTGGGAATATTTGGGACAAATCCTAATGGGAATAATTGGGATAAATCCCAGTGGGAATATTCAGGATAAATCCCAAGGGGAATATTTGAGATAAATCCCAATTGGAATAAGTGGGACAAATCCCAATGGGAATATCTGGGACAAATCCCAATGGGAATATTTGGGATAAATCCCAGTGGGAATATTTCAGACAAATCCCAGTGGGAATATTCGGAATAAATCTGAATGAGAATATTTGGGACAAATCCCAATGGGAATATTTGAGATAAATCCCAATGGGAATATTTCAGGCAAATCCCAATGGGGATATTTGGGAAAAATACCAATGGGAATATTTCAGCCAAAGCCCAGTGGGAATATCTGGGACAAATCCCAATGAGAATATTTGAGATAAATCCCAGTGGGAATATCTCAGACAAATCCCAGTGGGAATAATTGGGACAAATCCCAGTGGGAATATTTGGGATAAATCCCAGTTGGAATATATGAGATAAATCCCAATGAGAATATTTGGGACAAATCCCAGTGGGAATATTCAGGATAAATAAATCCCAGTGGGAATATCTGGGACATTTCCCAGTGGGAATTTTGGGGCCGGCGGCTCCGGATCCCGTTCCCGACTCCCGGATTTCCTCCGTGGGTGGGATCCGGGCTCCCCCCGCTCCGCTCGGGCCGGGATTTATCCCTGGCAGCTCTTCCCGGTGTTTTGACGGGAGAGCCGATCTTTTCCAGATGTTGCTCTGCGGCACAGCGATCCCAGCCCCATAAAAACCTCGTTCCGTGGAAAAAAAAAAAAACAACAAAATTCTTTCCAGTAGCTGCGGAGTTTTTCCCTTCCCGGTTTTGTCTCGGGGCCCATTCTCCGGAAGGAGCTGGGACGGAGCCAATTCCAGCATTCCTGGGGCCAGGAATTCCCGCGGGATGTCCCGGATGGAGCTGGATTTGATCCCAAAGCAAACCAATCCCAAATCCAGGCCCGAATCCCATCCCGAATCCAATCAATCCCAAATCAAATCAATCCGGAATCCAATCAATCCCAAATCCAGGCCCAAATCTGATCCCGAGTCAAATCAATCCCAAATCCAGGCCCGAATCTGATCCCAAATCCAATCAATCCCAAATCCAATCAATCCAGAATCAAATCAATCCCAAACCCAGGCCCAAATCCCATCCCGAATCCTGAATCCAATCAATCCTGAATCCAATCCCAAATCCAGTCCCAAATCCAATCTGGAATCCAGTCCTGAATTGTGAATCCAGTCAATCCTGAATCCAATCAATCCCAAATCCAATCCCGAATCCAATCAATCCTGAATCCAGTCAATCCCAAATCCAATCCCAAATCCAATCAATCCTGAATCCAGTCAATCCCAAATCCAATCCCAAATCCAATCTCGAATCCAATCCCAGCTCCAATCCTGAATCCAATCCCGAATCCAATCCCAAATCCAACCCCAACTCCAATCCCGAATCCAATCAATCCTGAATCCAGTCAATCCCAAATCCAATCCCAAATCCAATCTTGAATCTAATCACAGCTCCAATCCCGAATCCAATCCCAGATCCAATCCTGACTCCAATCCCAAATCCAATCCCGAATCCAATCCCAAATCCAATCCCGAATTCAATCCCGAATCCAATCCTGACTCCAATCCCGAATCCAATCCCGAATCCAATCCCGAATCCAGTCGATCCCGGATCCAACCCCGGCTCCGATCCCTTTCCCAGCTGCGCTGTGGGGACGCTGAAGGCCATGCTGTGCCGGGCCGGAAACGACGACGTCGTCCAGAAGGTGGAAAGCGCCGGGGGCTGGGAATTGATGGGAATTCCCGAGCAGCACCACGACGGAATCGCCCTCCTGGCCGGGTAGGGAATTCTGGGGGCAGGAAGGGAATTCCGGGGGGTGGGAAGGGAATTTGGGGGGCCGGGTAGAGAATTCCGGGGGGCGGGAAAGGAATTCCGGGGGCGGGAGGTGGAGCTGGGTGGGATTTGGGGGCAATTCCCGACTGGAGCCAGGCAGGATTTTGGGATTTCCACGGGGAGTGGGATCGTGTGGCTCCTGGGAACGCGGCTGGAGCCAGAAGTTGGTCCAGCTGTGGAATTCCCGGTGGCATCAATCCCAAAATGGGATTCCCGGTGTCACCGATCTCCCGTGGGATTCCCCGTGCTGCGATCCCACTCTGGAATTCCCAGGGTGATCAGTCCCACTCTGGAATTCCCAGTCTCATTGATGGAATTCCCGATCTTACTGATCCCAATGCGGGATTCCCAGTGAGGGATTCCCAGTGTGGGATTCCCAGTGTGGAATTCCCATTGTCTCCAATCCCACTGTGGAATTCCCAGTGTGCAATTCCCATTGTTTCCATTCCCAATGAGGGATTCCCAGTGAGGGATTCCCAGTGTCTCCATTCCCAGTGAGGGATTCCCAGTGAGGAATTCCCATTTTGGAATTCCCAGTGAGGAATTCCCATTGTTTCCATTCCCATTGTGGAATTCCCAGTGTGGAATTTCCATTGTCTCCAATCCCATTGTGGAATTCCCAGTGTGGAATTCCCATTGTCTCCAATCCCACTGTGGAATTCCCATTATTTTCAATCCCACTGTGGAATTCCCAGTGTGGAATTCCCATTATTTCCAATCCCACTGTGGAATTCCCAGTGTGGAATTCCCATTGTCTCCAATCCCACTGTGGGATTCCCAAAGCCATTGATCCGATTCTGCGATTCCCGGTGTTGTTGATCCCAATATGGAATTCCTGGTGTCACCCATCCCATTGTGGCCTTCCCACTATCCCCAATCCCACTGCGGCATTCCCGGTGTCGTCGATCCCGCTCTGGAATTCCCACCATCCCTGATCCCTCTGTCGGATTCCCGATGTCCCCAGTCCCCTGTGGGATTCCTGATGTCACCGATCCCCTGTGGGATTCCTGATGTCCCCGATCCCCTGTGGGATTCCCAATGTTACCGATCCCATGGATGGCTTTTCCAAGGGATCCCATCCCTGATCATCCAGGATTCTCCCAGCACCGGGAACCACCCTCGGTGTGGGATTTTCTGGAATGCTTCTGGGAACACTTCTGGGAACACTTCCGAGAATTTCCCAAACATTCCGGAGCGTCTCATCCCAAAGAAAACCGGGATGGGGTGTCTGGGATGCTCCGGATCCTGCCCTCGGGGGCAATCCCGGTTTTCCGTGTTGTCCTGGATTCCCGGGATTTCTGGGATTTCCAGGATTCCCGGGTTTCTGGGATTTCTGGGATTTCTGAGACTTCCAGGATTTCTGGGATATCCGGGATTTCTGGGTTTTCTGGGATTTCCAGGACTACTGGGATTCTTGGGATTTCCAGTATTTCCGGGATTTCTGGGATTCCCAGGATTTCTGGGATTCCTGGGATTCCCAGGATTTCCAGGATTTCTGGGATTTCCAGGATTCCTGGGATTTCCCGGACTCCCAGGATTCCCAGGATTCCCAGGACTCCCAGGATTTCCCGGACTCCCAGGATTCCCAGGATTCCCAGGACTCCCGGGATTCCTGGGATTCCCGTGATTCCCGTGATTCCGAGTGCGGTTCCCGCAGGGCGATGGCCGAGCTGTGCGGGCCGCGGATCCCGCGCATCGTCCGGAGCCTCATCCCCGTGCTGGGCAGCGTTTTCGAGTGCCACAGGGTCACCTGCACCGCCTTCCTGGCCGAGGTGAGCGGGAAAAACGGAATGGCCGGCTGGACATCCAGGGATCCGTCCGCGGATCTGTCCACGGATCCATCCAGGGATCCGTCCAGGGATCCGTCCAGGGATCCGTCCTTACCTTCATGGATCAATCCGGGGGTCCCTCCTTCCATCCATGGATCCATCCTTTCCCATTTCCATCCCATCCCATCCCATCCCATAAATCCCATGGATCCCATGGATCCCATCCCATCCCAGGGATCCCATCCCATCCCATCAATCCCATAAATTCCATCCCATCCCATCCCATCCCATCCCATCCCATCCCATCCCATAAATTCCATCCCATCAATCCCATAAATCCCATAAATCCCATCCCATGCATCCCATCCCATCCCATCAATCCCATAAATCCCATCCCATAAATCCCATGGATCCCAAGGAACGAGTGCCTCAGTCCCTTTCCCGACCCCACATCCACCGGATCCCTATCCCACCTCCGGAGTTCCCCGGAGCGGCTCTGGCCATTCCGAGTTCTGTTCCCACTAAAAACCCCATCCCAAATCCCCGACGGAATTCCCATCCCAGAATCCGCAGCGGGGCCGGGTCTCGGAGGGTTTCCAATTCTGGCCGGAGCCGAGGGGAAGGAAAAGAGAATTCCCGTGGATCTGGAGGATGAGGGGAAAATTCCCAGCCCGGAGCAGCTCCCTGGCCCCCAATCATTCCATCGCCTCTTCCCAAATTCCCAACTTTCCCCAATCCCCTCACGACAAACTTTTCCAGCTCCCCCAAATCCCAACCCGGGCTGAGTTCCCCTGGATCACCCCGGGGCGGGAATCGCATTCCCGGGAATTCCGTCCCCTCCCTCCCGGATCCGGGGGCTTTTCCCCGGTGCATCCGGGGGTTTTTCCGCTTCCCCAGCTCCTCAACCACAACGTGGTGAACGACCTGGTGCTGCTGGAGCCGCTCCTGGACGCGCTGACGGCGCTGGAGAAGGATCCGTCGCTCCTGGTGCGCGTCCTGGCGCTCCGGGGGCTCGGCAACGTCGCCTCGGGATCCCCGGAAAAGGTGGGAGCGAGTCGGGAGTTGGAAGGGCAGGAGGTTGGGAATGGATTCCCATTTTTCCCGATCCTCGGGGAAGGGGTGGATGGATATGGGAACGCCCCCGGAACGCCGGGATGAGATTTTGTGGGATTGGGAGGGAACTGGGGTGCACCAGGAGGCTCAAAATCCTAAAAATTGGGAGATTCCAAATTCTGAAAATTGGGAGACTCCAAATCCTGAAAATTGGGAGACTCCAAATTCTAAAAATTGGGAGACTCCAGTGACTTCATCCCAGAATTCCAGCCGTTCCTGGGGGTGTATTCCTGAAAATCCAAACCCGATCCCAAATTCCCCCTGGAACCCCTCAATCCCCCAGGATGATCCCGGGGTCCCTCTCCCCTCCTGCAGCTGCGATCCCTCAATCCCTGGGGATGATCCCGCCTTCCCTCTCGGTTCCCATGGCTGTGATCCTGAATTCCCCCCGGAATCCCTCAATCCCCCAGGATGATCCCAGGTTCCCTCTCTGTTCCCGCGGCTGCGATCCCTCAGTCCCTAGGATGATCCCGGGGTCCCTCTTGGTCCCCGCGGCTGCGATCCCTCAATCCCCCCCGGAACCCCTCAGTCCCGGGGATGACCCCGGGGTCCCTCTCTGTTCCCGTGTCTGCGATCCCTCAATCCCCCCCGGAACCCCTCAGTCCCGGGGATGACCCCGGGGTCGCTCTCTGTTCCCGTGTCTGCGATCCCTCAGTCCCGGGGATGACCCCGGGGTCCCTCTCAGTCCCCGCGGCTGCGATCCCTCAATCCCCCCCGGAACCCCTCAGTCCCGGGGATGACCCCGGGGTCGCTGTCGGTGCCGGCAGGTGCGGAAGCACGGCGCGCAGCTGCTGGCCTCCATGGTGAGCGGCCTGGACGACAAGGACGACCCGCAGAACGTGGTGGCGCTGGAGGCCATGGGCAGCCTGGCCAAGCTGCTGGAGCAGCTGCAGGAGCAGGACGTGCGCTCCGTGCTGCTGCACGTGGCCATCCGCATCCGGCCCTTCTTCGACAGCGTACGCCCAGCTGGGCTGGGAACGGGAACGGGAACGGGAACGGGAACGGGGCGGAGTGGGGTGGGAACGGCCCGGGGGTCGTCCTGGGGGGTTCGGGGATCCCAAATCCCTGCCTCGGCCTGGGGGATCTGCTGGATCCTCAGCCAGGCTCCTGGGGGTCACACTGGGGTCATCCTGTTGGGATTGGCCAATGGGAATTGTCCACTTGGGATTGGCCCGTTGGGATCATTCCATTGGGATTGTCCCATTGGGATTGGCCATTGGGATTGGCCATTGGGATTGGCCATTGGGATTGGCCATTAGGATTGGCCATTGGGATTGTCCCCCAGGCTTGGGGGACAACAGGGTGGGGATGGTGGGAAAAATGGGATGAGGGTGGGAACAGCAGGATGGGAATTTTGGGATCCCGGGACGGGGATTTTGGGATCTGGGGACAGGAGTTTTGGGATCCTGGGCCGGGTATTTTGGGATCACAGGACGGGGATTTTGGGATTACAGGACGGGGATTTTGGGATTGCAGGATGGGCATTTTGGGATTCTGGGGACTGGGATTTTGGGATCATGGGATGAGAATGGTGGGAACAGCAGAATGAGGGTGGGGATGGGAATTTTGGGATCCTGGGCCGGGGATTTGGGGATCCCGGGACAGGGATTTTGGGATCTGGGGACAGGAATTTTGGGCTCCCTGGGATGGGGATTTTGGGATCCCGGGACGGGGATTTTGGGGGATCCCGGGAAGGGGATTTTGGGATCCGGGGACAGGGATTTTGGGCTCCCTGGGCTGGGGATTTTGGGATCCCGGGACAGGATTTTGGGATCCGGGGGCAGGATTTCGGGCTCCGGGTCGGTGACGGCCGCTGCCGTGCCCCGCAGGAGCAGGCGGAGCTGCGGCGCTGCTCCATCGCGCTCTTCGGGAGCCTGGCGCGCTCGGGGCGCTCCGACTGCGAGGCCTTCTCGGAGCAGATCCTCCACGCGCTCGTGACGCTGCTGCTGCACCTGCAGGATCCCTGCCCCGACGTCGTCAGGGTACCCCGGGGCGGGAGTGGGATTGGGATGGGGATTGGGATTGGGAATGGGGGA
Organism: Acanthornis magna; assembly: GCA_036785705.1. NCBI lineage: Eukaryota > Metazoa > Chordata > Aves > Passeriformes > Acanthizidae > Acanthornis > Acanthornis magna. Next base: position 191,112 of record JAWUZG010000628.1, on the reverse strand, counting down.
TTGGGATTGGATGGGGATTGGGATGGGGATGGGGATTGGGATTGGGATTGGGATTGGGGGGTGGGAGTGGGATTGGGATGGGGATGGAGATGGGGATTGGGACTGGGATGGGGATTGGGAATGGGATGGGGATTGGGGGGTGGGAGTGGGATTGGGATGGGGATGGGGATGGGGATTGGGATGGGGATGGGGATTGGGAATGGGATTGGGATTGGATGGGGATTGGGATGGGGATGGGGATTGGGATTGGGATTGGGATTGAGACTGGCATTGGGATTGGGATTGGGATGGGGATGGGGATTGGGATTGATACTGGGATTGGGATGGGGATTGGGACTGGGATTGGGACTGGGATTGGGATTGGGATGGGGATTGGGGGAGCAAGATGGGGATGGGGATTGGGATGGGGAATGTGGGATTGGGATTGGAATTGGGATTGGAATCAGGATTGGGATGGGGATGTCCCAGGGATGGGGAATGTGGGGGTGGGATTGGGATGAGAATTGGGATTGGGATGGGAATTGGGATTGCAATGGGGATGAATATGGATATGGATATGGATATGGATTGGGATAGGGACACCCCAGGGATGGGGAATGTGCAGATGGGATTGGGATGGGAACTGGGATTGGGATTGGGATGGGGAATGGGATGGGGATTGGGATGGCGATCCCACATCCCCTGGGCATCCCGATCCCAATCCCAGCCCCGCATTCCCGGCGTGTTTTCCAGGCGTGCAAGTTCGCCCTGCGGATGTGCGCGCCCAGCGTGGGCTGCGAGGAGCTGCGGGAAATGTTCGGGAATCACCTGCGGGAGGAGCGGGGGCTGCACTACGGAGAGTTCCTCAATGACGTCTGCAAGTTCCTGGTGCGGGATTGGGATCAGGATCGGGATCGGGATTGGGATTGGGATTGGGATTGGGATTGGGATTGGGATGTGGGAAATGTTTGGGAATCACCTGCGGGAGGAGCGGGGGCTGCACTACGGAGAGTTCCTCAATGACGTCTGCAAGTTCCTGGTGCGGGATCGGGATCAGGATCGGGATTGGGATTGGGATTGGGATCAGGATTGGGATTGGAAGTGGAATTGGAATTGGGATCGGGATGGGGATTGGCAATGGGGACACAGAGGGAATGCAGCCATTGGGATGGGGACACTTTGGGGACAGTGGCTCCTGCAGGTCCTCCCCTTGCCCTGGGTCCTCCATGGCCGCAGTGTCTGGAGTGTCTCCAGTGTCCCCTGTGTCCCCAAATCCCAATGGCCCCAATGTCCCTGAGTGTCCCTAATGTCCTGAGTGTCCCCCATGTCCTGGATGTCCCAAATCCCCCCAGTGTCCCCCATGTCCCCCTGTCCCCAATCCCCGCAATGTCCCTGTAATTCCCAATGTCCCCAATGCCCCCAGTGTTCCCAGCATCTCCAATGCCCCTACTGTCCCCACTGTCCCTGGTGTCCCTGCTGTCCCCAATGCTGTCCCCAATGCTGTCCCCAACGCTGTCCCCGCTGTCCCCAGATGCGCAGCCACCCGTCCCTGCTGAGCCGTCTGATCTCCACCAACCTCTTCTACTTCAAGAGCCCCTGGAGGGAGCTGCGCGCCGCGGCAGCCATGTTTGTTGGTAGGGGACACTGTGGGGACGCTGAGGGGACATGTGCATCGGTAGGGGACATGGGGACACTGTGGGGACACTGAGGGGCCATGTTCATTGGTAGGGGACATGGGGACACTGTGGGGACACTGTGGGGACGCTGAGGGGACATGTTCATCGGTAGGGGACACTGTGGGGACACTGTGGGCACACTGTGGGGGCCATGTTCATTGGTGAGGGACACTGTGGGGACACTGTGGGGACATGTTCATCGGTAGGGGACATGGGGACACTGTGGGGACACTGTGGGGACATGTGCATCGGTGAGGGACAGGGGGACACTGTGGGGACACTGTGGGGACGCTGAGGGGACATGTGCATCGGTGAGGGACGTGGGGACACTGTGGGGACACTGCAGGGACTGTGGGGCCATGTTCATCGGTGAGGGACATGGGAACACTGTGGGGACGCTGTGGGGACACTGAGGAGCCATGTTCATTGGTGAGGGACACTGAGGGGACACTGTGGGGACACTGTGGGGCCATGTTCATCGGTAGGGGACACTGCGGGGACAATGACATTGTGGGGCCATGTTCATTGGTAGGGACATGGGGACACTGCGGGGACACTGTGGGGCCATGTTCATTGGTAGGGACATGGGGACAGTGTTGGGACAGTGACACTGGGGGGGGACAGTGGCACTGAAGGGCCATGTTCATCAGTGAGGGACACAGGGACAGTGACACTGTGGGGACAGTGTAACTAAGGGGCCATGTTCATCTGTGAGGGACACTGTGGGGACATGGGGACAGTGACACTGGGGGCTGTGTTCATCCGTGAGGGACACTGTGGGGACATGGGGACAGTGACACTGGGGGCTGTGTTCATCCGTGAGGGACACTGTGGGGACATGGGGACAGTGACACTGGGGGCCATGTTCATCCGTGAGGGACACTGTGGGACATGGGGACAGTGACACTGAGGGGCGATGGTGACACTGGGGGGGGACAGTGACACCATGTTCATCAGTGAGGGACACAGGGACACAGTGGTGGCCTTCACCATGGGGGGTGACATTGCTCCTGGGGCCCCCCAGGGAGTTTGGGGTGGTTTGGGGCATTTTTGGGGAGTTTGGGGATGTTTTTGGGGTGGTTTGGGCCATTTTTGGGGTTTTTGGGCCATTTTGGAGTCATTTTGGCACTTTTGGGGTCTCTGGTGACCCCAGGTGTGGCCCCGGGTTCTGTCACCTCTTCAGGTCCCCGTGGTGGCTTTTGACCCCAAGGGGTGACATCGACAAGGGGGTTGGGCTGATTTTGGGTGGTTTTGGGGCCATTTTTTGGGATCATTTTGGAGGTTTTGGGGTCCCCGGTGACCCCAAAATCAACCCCAGGTGGTCCCTGGTCCTGTCCCCTTTGGGGTCACAGTGGTGGCCTTTGTCCCCAAGAGGTGACATCACTCCTGGGGGCCTTGGAGCCATTTGTGTTCAATTTTGGGATAATTTTGGGATATTTTGGATGAGGTTTGGGAATAATTTCAGAGATTTTCAAGAATATTCCCCCATGGGGTATTTTGGATGGAGTTTTGGGAATAATTTCGGGGTTTTTAGGGAATATTTTCATTGTGGGATATTTTGGATGGATTTTTGGGATAATTTCAGAGTTTTTAGGGAATATTCCCCCCAAAAAACATCTCCCCAGAGCCGGAGCTGCCGCTCTCAGGGATTTCCCATCCCTGCCGAGGTGGCACTTGGGGACAGGAATTCTGAGGGAATTCCAAGGGTTTTCCCAATTCCCCGCGGGGTTCCATCCCCGAATTCCAGAATTCCCGAATTCCTGAATTCCCGAATTTCAGGATTCCTGGTGCTGCACGTGGACGAGGAGCAGGGCCAGCAGGTGGACCTGGATGAGCTCATCTCCGGTGAGTGGCAATTCCCAAATAATTCCCAAATTCCCGACGGAATTCCCCAAGGGAATTGGGGTTTTCCCGGAGGGACGAGGCTCCTGTCTGGGAGCACTGAGATTATTTTAAAAAAACCCAGAAAAAACCCCAAACAAACAAAAAAAATCCAAAAACCAAACAAAAACAAAAATCGCAAAGAAAAGAAAAATCCCAAAAATTCCCGGTGAGGCCTCGGCCGGGGTGAGCCGGGAACGCTCGAGGCCGGGAGCGGATTTGGAACTTTGGGATTTTGGGATCGGGGCCACCCCACGGTGGGAATTCCACATTCCTTTCCCAAATCCCTCGGGGACGGCTCCGATCCGCGCCCATCGGATCGGAATTTCGGGATTTGGGAATTCCCTGGGCCCGGACGGATCCGAAACTCCCGGGCAGGGCCCTCGGCGGGGGATGAAGTCACCTTCCTGGATTTCAGGGATTTTTTCCCTGTCCCGGTGACCTCATCGGGATGGAGCCGAGCCCGGAAAGTTCCGGAGCCTTCCAAGGGAGCCGCGAAAAACTCTAAAAAAGGGAAAAAGTCTCTTTTCCGTTGGCTCTGAGGCTTTCCAGGAGCTGGGGCCGCTCGGAATTCACGCGGCTCGGGAATCTCGGGGGTCCGGGGGGGCTCCGATCTGAGGGACGATCCCGAGGGGGACAGAGCTCCGGAAAGAGCTCGGAAAGAGGAGCTGGAAACGTTCCAGAGCCCGGGAGCTGCTCCAGGATTTGGGAACGGGGCCAGGGCTGGGGGGAGGGAATTCCGTGGGATTTGCTCCTGGAGGCAATCCCGGATTTCCGAGCGGCTGAGGGGCCCTGTCCTGGTGTTCCCAATCCCAGAAATCCCAGAAATCCCAGAGCTGGGGGGTCGTTCCCAAAAAACATAGATTTTGTTCCCATTGGTGCCCAGGATTTGGGGATCGACAGGGAAATTGATGATTGATTGGGATTGGTTATTCCCAATCCCAGGATTTGGGGACTGACAGGAAATTGATGATCGATTGGGATTGACTATTCCCAACCCCAGGATTTGGGGATCGACAGGGAAATTGATGATTGATTAGGGTTGGGATTGGGATTGATTATTCCCAATCCTAGGATTTGGGGATCGACAAGATTCCAGCAGGAGAAAAGGGCGATAAAAACGAGAAAAATGCAGTGGGAATGCAATGGAGAAGCAATGGGAATGCAGCGGGAATACAGCAGGAATGGAATGGGAATGCAGTGAGAGTACAGAGAAAATCCAATCCCGTGGGAATGCAGCAGGAATGCGATGGGAATGGAGCGGGAGTGGGAATACAGCAGGAATCAAGTGGGAATGCAGGAGGAATCCAATGGGAACGCACCAGGAACAGTGGGAACGCAGTGGAATTCCGATGGGAACTCAGTGGGAATGAACTGGGAACGCAGTGGGAATGAGGTGGGAATGTGGCAGGAATGCAGCAGAATTCTGGTGCGAACACAGCAGAATTCCAATGGGAACGCAGTGGAATTCCAGTGGGAATGGAGCAGGAATCCAATGGGAATGCACCAGGAACAGTGGGAACACAGCGGGAATGCAGTGGAATTCTGATGGGAACTCAGTGGGAATGAGGTGGGAATAAGGCAGGAATGCAGCAGAATTCTGGTGTGAACACAGCAGAATTCCAATGGGAACGCAGTGGAATTCCAGTGGGAATGGAGCAGGAATCCAGTGGGAACACAGCGGAATTCCAATGGGAATGCAGTGGAATTCCAATGGGAATGCAGCAGAAATCCAGGGGGAATACAGTGGGAACGCAGTAGGAATCCCTGGGAATTCCCACTGTGCCGGCGTGGGGCCGTTCCGTGGCAGCATCCTGGGATGGAGGATCCCAATCCCGATCCCGATCCCGATCCCGATCCCGATCCTGATCCCATCCCCGCTCTGCCGTTTCAGCCCTGAAGCTGCTCCTGAAGGATCCCGTTCCCGCCGTCCGGATCAAGGTGGCCGAGACCCTGGGACGCCTCGTCCGCCTCCTGTGAACCCCAGGGATTCCTGGGAATTCCCGGGAATTCCGCTCAGCAATACCGGGGGTGGTCCCATTCCATGGGAAGTCTTCCAGCACCTTCTTCCTCGGGAGCGAGAAAAGCGGGAAAACGGCCGGAATTCGGGCTGGGATCCAAACGGGGCCTGATCCCGCCCCATCGCACTCCGTCTGCTGCTTCCCGGTGGATCTGGGATCCCTTCCCAGAATTCCCAGCCCCCGTAGAGTCCTATTTTTAAATAAAGCTTTTGGCTCCCGATCCCGCTCTGGAATTCTGGGATTCTGCAGGGTTTGGGGAATGGGAGGGGGTGACCCCGGGGATGATCCAAGGATTCCTCCCGGCCTCTGATCCACAAGGAAAGCCTTGGAATTCCCCCACTGCTCCTGCCCCATTTCTGTCCCACCTCCAGCTTTTCCTTTGGGATCCTTGTCCAGATCCTATCCCATGTCCTCTTCCGGGTCCTATTCCAGATCCCATTCCAGATCCTATCCCACATCCCATTCCAGGTCTTGTTCTAAATCCTATTCCAGGTCCTATTCCAGGTCCTGTTCCAGGTCCTATTCTAGGTCCTATTCCAGGTTTTATTCCAGGTTCTTCTCCATATCCCATTCCAGATCCTATCCCAGATCTTATCCCACATCCTATCCCAGATCCCATTCCAAGTCCTGTTCCAGGTCCTGTTCCAAATCCTATTCCAGGTCCTGTTCCAGGTTCTTCTCCAGATCCCATTCCACATCCTATTCCAAATCCCATTCCAGGTCCTATCCCAGATCCCATTCCAGGTCCCATTCTAGATCCTGGTCCAGGTCTTGTTTCAAATCCTATTCTAGGTCCTGTTCCAGGTTCTTCTCCAGATCCTCTTCCAGTTCCTGTCCCAGACACGCGGGAATGCGGGGACAGGAATGGGGAATTCAGGACACGAAGAGCCTGGAATTGTATCCAAAAAAAGCCTTCATTGAGCCCTGGGAGTGAAAATTGCGATCCCGGTGGATCCCAGGAATGCCTCCTGTCGGGAATGCAGGGATGGGATTGGGATAGCCATCAGGATCCCCATCGGGAACATGGGGACAGGAGTGGGGAATTCAGGACACCAACAGCCCGGAACTGTATCCAAAAAAAACCTTTATTGAGCCCTGGGAGCGAGAGCTGCACTCCCGGCGGGCGATTGCGGCGATTCCCACCGGCTTCCCGGTGGATTCCTGCTGGATTCCTGCCGGATTCCCGGTGGATTCCCGCTGGATTCCCGCAGGATTCCCGGCGATTCCCGTCAGGTGTAGAGGCGCACGGTGCCGTCGGCGCCCGAGGAGAAGAGCCAGGGCTGGGTGGGGTGGAACACGACCTGCAGCACGCCCAGGTCCAGGCACTGCGCGTGGCCCTTGAGCACCTTCAGCGGCACCAGCAGCGCGTTCTGCAGCAGGTCGCTGCGGAGACGAGCGTCGGCGTTCCCGAATTCCATGGGAATCCCCGGGACCCGGAACGCCGATCCCAACCCGAGGAGCCCCACGGGAAGGATCCGATCCGGGGTGGTTCTGGGATTCCCCGCAAACCACCCCAACAACGCCGCTCCCGCCCCGAGGAGGCCGAAAAGTGAGATCTGATCCCAAAAATCCCAGAAATCCCAGAAATTCCATAAATCCCACAAATCCCACAAATCCCATAAACCCCACAAATCCCAGAAACCCCACAAATCCCATAAACCCCAGAAATCCCCTAAATCCCACAAACCCCACAAACCCCACAAATCCCATATATCCCACAAATCCCATAAATCCCATAATCCCACAAATCCCATATATCCCACAAATCCACAAACCCCACAAACCCCACAAGTGCCGTACTTGTAGACCATGCCGTGGCAGACGATGACGGTGCCGTCGTCGGAGCCGGAGGCGAAGAGAGGATAACGGCGATGGAACGCCACGCTCCGCAGGGCCCGGCGGTGGTGCCTGGAAAACCGGGAATGAGGCGGGAAAAACCGGGAATGAGCCGGGAAAAACGGGGAACGAGCCGGGAAAAACCGGGAATGAGCGGGGGAAAATCGGGATAACGAGCCGGGAAACACCGGGAATGAGGCGGGAAAAACCGGCAATGAGGTGGGAAAAACAGGGAATGAGACGGGAAACACCAGGAATGAGCCGGGGAAAATCGGGATAATGAGCCGGGAAAAACCGGGAATGAGCTGGGATAATGGGGATAACAGCCTGGGATAATGGGGATAACAGCCCGGGATAATTCGGGATTACAGCCTGGGATAATGGGATAACAGCCTGGGATAATTCGGGATAACAGCCTGGGATAATGGGGATAACAGCCCGGGATAATTCGGGATTACAGCCTGGGATAATGGGATAACAGCCTGGGATAATTCGGGATAACAGCCTGGGATAATGGGGATAACAGCCCGGGATAATTCGGGATTACAGCCTGGGATAATTCGGGATAACAGCCTGGGATAATTCGGGATAACAGCCTGGGATAATGGGGATAACAGCCTGGGATAATTCGGGATAACAGCCTGGGATAATTCGGGATAACAGCCTGGGATAATGGGGATAACAGCCTGGGATAATTCGGGATAACAGCCTGGGATAATGGGATAACAGCCTGGGATAATGGGATAACAGCCTGGGATAATTCGGGATAACAGCCTGGGATAATGGGGATAACAGCCCGGGATAATTCGGGATTACAGCCTGGGATAATGGGATAACAGCCTGGGATAATTCGGGATAACAGCCTGGGATAATGGGATAACAGCCTGGGATAATTTGGGATTACAGCCCGGGATAATTCGGGATAACAGCCTGGGATAATGGGGATAACAGCCTGGGATAATTCGGGATAACAGCCTGGGATAATGGGGATAACAGCCTGGGATAATTCGGGATAACAGCCTGGGATAATGGGGATAACAGCCTGGGATAATTCGGGATTACAGCCTGGGATAATGGGATAACAGCCTGGGATAATTCGGGATAACAGCCTGGGATAATTCGGGATAACAGCCTGGGATAATGGGATAACAGCCTGGGATAATTCGGGATTACAGCCTGGGATAACAGCCTGGGATAATGGGATAACAGCCTGGGATAATTCGGGATTACAGCCCGGGATAATTCGGGATAATAACCCGGGATAACGCTCCCATCCCCACCAGAACCAGGACAAACCCGGATTTTCCGCAGTCACCGAGAGCTGTGACACCAGGGTCATTCCCAGGCCGACCTCAGCAGATCCCATAGGGATCCCCGGGCTCAGGAATCCTCGGGAATCCTCAGGAATCTCGGTAATCCCGGGATTCCCGCACTCACCGCAGCAGGCGGTAGGGCCGCGTGGACAGGTCCAGGTCGAACCAGGCCAGCTTGCTGTCGTAGCTCCCGCAGATCACGTTGTCCCCTAGGGAAAAAGCCCCGAAAATCACCGGGAATGCCGGAATTCCCGCAGCCCTCGATGATCCCGGGAATCCCTGCGGGATCCGCACCTCCGGGGTGCACGGCCATGCTGGAGATCCACTGGCAGTTGCTCTGCAGCTTCTTGGTGAGCTCCTGGCGCAGCAGGTTGTAGACGCGCACGCAGCGCTGCGAGGCCACCAGGAAGTAGGGCCGCAGCGGGTGGAACTGCACGCACTGGATCATGCCGTGGGATCTCCGGAACGGATCCTGGCTCCAGCGCCGGCTCGTCTGGTGGATCAGCACCTGCCGCCCGCCGGCGCCGCGCTGCACCGACGCCCAGTAGTCGCCCTTGCCGTGCCACGTCACCTGCGTCACCGCCTGCAACGGGAAAAACGGGAATTACGGGATTGGGATTAATGGGATTAATGGGATTGGGATTAATGGGATTAATGGGAATGGGATTGGGATTAATGGGACTGGGAATGGATTTGGGATCTCAGTAGTCGCCCTTGCCGTGCCATGTCACCTGCGTCACCGCCTGCAACGGGAAAAATGGGATTGGGATTAATGGGATTGGGATTGGGATTAATGGGATTAATGGGATTGGGATTAATGGGATTGGGATTAATGGGATTAATGGGATTGGGATTAATGGGATTGGGATTAATGGGATTAATGGGAGTAATGGGATTGGGATTGGGATTAATGGGATTAATGGGATTGGGATTAATGGGATTAGGATTGGGATTAATGGGATTAATGGGATTGGGATTAATGGGATTAATGGGATTAATGGGATTAATGGGATTAATGGGATTGGGAGTGGATTTGGGATCTCAGTAGTCGCCCTTGCCGTGCCACGACACCTGCGTCACCGCCTGCAACGGGAAAAATGGGATTGGGATTAATGGGATTGGGATTGGGATTAATGGGATTAATGGGATTGGGATTAATGGGATTGGGATTAATGGGATTAATGGGAATGGGATTAATGGGATTGGGATTAATGGGATTAATGGGAGTAATGGGATTGGGATTGGGATTAATGGGATTAATGGGATTGGGATTAATGGGATTAGGATTGGGATTAATGGGATTAATGGGATTGGGATTAATGGGATTAATGGGATTAATGGGATTAATGGGATTAATGGGATTAATGGGATTGGGAGTGGATTTGGGATCTCAGTAGTCGCCCTTGCCGTGCCACGACACCTGCGTCACCGCCTGCAACGGGAAAAATGGGAATTACGGGATTGGGATTAATGGGATTGGGATTAATGGGATTGGAATTAATGGGATTAATGGGATTGGGAATGGATTTGGGATCTCAGTAATCGCCCTTCCCGTGCCACGTCACCTGCGTCATCAGCTGCAATGGGAAAAATGGGATTGGGATTAATGGAATTGGGATTAATGGGATTGGGACTGAGAATGGATTTGGGATTGGGATTAGTGGGATTGGGATTGGGATTAAAGGGATTGGGAATGGATTCAGGATCTCGGTAATCACCCTTCCCGTGCCATGTCACCTGCGTCACTGGCTGCAATGGGAAAAATGGGATTGGGATTAATGGGATTGGGATTAACGGGACTGGGAGTGGATTTGGGATCTCAGTAATCGCCCTTGCCGTGCCACGTCACCTGCGTCACCACCTGGAACGGGAAAAATGGGAATTATGGGATTGGGATTAATGGAATTGGGATTAATGGGATTGGGATTGAGAATGGATTCGGGATCTCAGTAATCGTTCTTGCCATGTCACGTCACCTGCGTCACTGGCTGGAACGGGAATAACAGGAATAATGGGATTGGGATTAATGGGATTAATGGGATTAATGGGGTTGGGAATGGATTCGGGATCTCAGTAGTCGCCCTTGCCGTGCCACGTCACCTGCGTCACCAGCTGCAATGGGATGGGATTGGGATTAATGGGATTGGGATTAATGGGAATGGGATTTGAATTAATGGGAATGGAAATGGGATTGAGGTTAATGGGATTGGGATCTCAGTAATTGCCCTTGCCGTGCCATGTCACCTGTGTCACCGGCTGGAACGGGACAGGAACGGGATTAATGGGATTGGGATAAATGGGATTGGGATTAATGGGATTGGGAACGGATTCGGGATCTCAGTAATCGCCTTGTAACGGATCCCCTTGGAATTCTGCCCCATCAGGAATTCGGGAATTCAGGACGTGGCGCATGGAATTCAGATCATTTTGGGATTCCGTCCCTTGGGATGCGGGGCTGGGGACAAGGATTCTCCGGGAATTGTGTCCCTCGGGATGCGGGGCCGGGGACAAGGATTCTCTGGGATTCTGTCCCTCGGGATGCGGGGATGGGGACAAGGATTCTCTGGGATTCCGTCCCTCGGGATGCAGGGCCGGGGACAAGGATTCTCCGGGAATTGTGTCCCTCGGGATGCGGGGCTGGGCACGATCCCAATCCCCGGAACGCGGCTCGCACCTGGCCGTGCTCCAGGATCAGGCGGATCCCCTTGGCGTGCTCCTCGGGGCTGGCCGGGACCCAGCGCACGGGCTGGACACGCTCCTCCTCCGGAGCCTCCCACGACTCCAGCAGCTGATCCGTGGCTGCCACCAGCAGCCGATCCCCCAGAGCCGGGTTCAGCAGGAGAGCTCGCTCATCCCTGCGGGATCAACGGGATCAACAGGATTGGGATCAATGGGATCAGGGAACCCTCCCCAGCAGCCGATCCCCCAGAGCCGGGTTCAGCAGGAGAGCTCGCTCATCCCTGCGGGATCAACGGGATCAATGGGATCATTGGGATCAATGGGATTGGGATCAATGGGATCGGGATCAGGGAACCCTCCCCAGCAGCTGATCCGTGGCTGCCACCAGCAGCCGATCCCCCAGAGCCGGGTTCAGCAGCAGGGCTCGCTCATCCCTGCGGGATCAACGGGATCGGGATTGGGATCAATGGGATCAGGGAACCCTCCCCAGCAGCTGATCCGTGGCTGCCACCAGCAGCCGATCCCCCAGAGCCGGGTTCAGCAGGAGAGCTCGCTCATCCCTGCGGGATCAACGGGATCAATGGGATCATTGGGATCAATGGGATTGGGATCAATGGGATCGGGATCAGGGAACCCTCCCCAGCAGCTGATCCGTGGCTGCCACCAGCAGCCGATCCCCCAGAGCCGGGTTCAGCAGCAGGGCTCGCTCATCCCTGCGGGATCAACGGGATCGGGATTGGGATCAATGGGATCAGGGAACCCTCCCCAGCAGCTGATCCGTGGCTGCCACCAGCAGCCGATCCCCCAGAGCCAGGTTCAGCAGGAGAGCTCGCTCATCCCTGCGGGATTGGGATCAACAGGATTGGGATCAGGGAATCAGGGAACCCTCCCCAGCAGCCGATCCCCCAGAGCCGGGTTCAGCAGCAGGGCTCGCTCATCCCTGCGGGATCAACGGGATCAATGGGATTGGGATCAGGGAATCAGGGAACCCTCCCCAGAGCCGGGATCAGCAGGAGAGCTCGTTCATCCCTGTGGGATCAACGGGATCGGGATCAGGATCCCTGGGAAAGACCCCTGGGAGTGATCCCCAGGAACGATACCTGGGAATGACCACTGGTGATGACTGCTGGGAATGAGTGACCCCTGGGGATGAGTGACCCCGGGAGATGAATGACCCCTGGGATGAGTGACCCCTGGGATGAGTGACCCCTGGGGATGAGTGACCCCTGGGGATGAGTGACCCCTGGGATGAGTGACTGCGGGGATGAGTGACCCCTGGGATGAGTGACCCCTGGGATGAGTGACCCCTGGGGATGAGTGACCCCTGGGATGAGTGACCCCTGGGGATGAGTGACCCCTGGGGATGAGTGACCCCTGGGATGAGTGACCCCTGGGGATGAGTGACCCCTGGGGATGAGTGACCCCTGGGGATGAGTGACCCCTGGGATGAGTGACCCCTGGGGATGAGTGACCCCTGGGGATGAGTGACCCCTGGGATGAGTGACCCCTGGGATGAGTGACCCCTGGGGGTGAGTGACCCCTGGGGATGAGTGACCCCTGGGGATGAGTGACCCCTGGGGGTGAGTGACCCCTGGGGATGAGTGACCCCTGGGATGAGTGACCCCTGGGGATGAGTGACCCCTGGGATGAGTGACCCCTGGGGATGAGTGACCCCTGGGGATGAGTGACCCCTGGGATGAGTGACCCCTGGGGATGAGTGACCCCTGGGGATGAGTGACCCCTGGGATGAGTGACCATGGGGGATGAGTGACCCCTGGGAATGAGTGACCCCTGGGATGAGTGACTGCGGGGATGAGTGACCCCTGGGATGAGTGACCCCTGGGGATGAGTGACCCCTGGGATGAGTGACCCCTGGGGATGAGTGACCCCCGGGAATGACCCCCGGGGATGAGTGACCGCGGGGACGACACTCACACGGCCACGGCCACCAGGCAGATGCTGGGGTTGGGGTTCCAGGCCACGCTGGTGACCACGGCGCCCACGGGAACGGTGCGGAGGCAGCGCGCCGTGCTCACCTCCCAGAACCGCAGCGTGCCGTCGTCAGAGCCTGCGGAGAGCGGCAGTGGGGTCGGGAGCGGGAACGGGAGCGGGAACGGGATCGGGAACGGGATTGGGAATGGGAACGGGATCGGGAACGGGATTGGGAATGGGATTGAGAATCGGAATGGGATCGGGAACGGGAATGGGATCGGGAATGGGATTGGGAACAGGATTGGGAATGGGAACGGGATCGGGAACGGGAGCGGGAACGGGATTGGGAATGGGAAGGGGATCGGGAACGGGAGCGGGAATGGGATCGGGAGCAGGAATGGGAACAGGATCGGGAGCGGGATCGGGAATGGGAGTGGGAATGGGATCGGGATCGGGAATGGGAGTGGGAATGGGCATGGGATCGGGAGTGGGAATGGGATTGGGATTGGGATCGGGAATGGGAACGGGGTCGGGAATGGGATCAGGAGCGGGAATGGGAGTGGGATTGGGAATGGGAACAAGAATGGGAATGGGATCAGGAGTGGGAGCGGGATTGGGAATAGGAGTGGGAACAGGATTGGGAATGGGATTAGGATCAGGATTAGGTTATTTTTCCCGCCTGAGCCCAGCCCCCTGCCCATTCCTAAAGCAGGAATTCCAGGGGGGCCAGAGGCTCTGGAGCAGCAGAGCTGGGAATGGCAGCTGTTCCCAAACTCCAGCTGCTCCCATTTCCTGTTCCCAATTCCCACAGCTCCCATTCCTGATCCAGGGCGGATCCACGGGGTTGATCCCATGAAATTCCTGATCTGGGGCAGATCCATGGGGTTGATCCCATGAAATTCCTGATCTGGGGCGGATCCATGGGGTTTATCCCATGGAATTCCCGATCCAGGGCAGATCCATGGGATTGATCCCATGGAATTCCCAATCCGGGGCGGATCCGTGGGATTGATCCCATGGAATTCCCAATCCGGGGCGGATCCGTGGGGTTGATCCGGGAATTCCCGATCCGGGGCAGATCCGTGGGGTTGATCCCATGGAATTCCCGATCCGGGGTGGATCCGTGGGGTTGATCCCACGGGATTCCCGATCCGTACCTGAGACCAGCCACTGCCCGCTGGGGGAGACGCTGAGTGCCCGAACCAGGCTGGAATGGCCGCGGTAAATCTGGGAAAAAAAACGGGAATGAGGGTGGGATCCCAAATCCCAGAGGCTCGGGGGCTGCTCCGGAATCCTCGGGAAGGGACAGGGAATTTGGGATCGGAGGGGGAAACAGCCGAGGCCTCCACAGGGATGGGAATTCCTGGGAATGGGAATGGGATAGGATTTCCTGGGAATGGGGAGTCCATCCTGGCCCTGACCCCACACCCACAGGGATGGGAATTCCATCCCAAAATTCCAGCCCTTCCCAGGGCAATATTCCCAAAAATCCCAACCTGAGGCCGTTTCCCCTGCTTCTGTTGCTGTTCCCCGGGAGCAGATCCCAAAACGGATCCTCCAATTCCACTTTGCTCTGGGAAGTTCTCCATTCCCAGAATTCCCAGGAGAAAGGGGGATTCTGTCCCAGGGATCCCCGGGAACATTCCCAGAGCGATTCCAGCAGGGATCGGCCCTTTTCCTTGGCCGGAATTCCTGCCCTGCTTCCCGAGGCCTCCAATTCCTTCTGCCCTCGATCCCAGCCCTTCCCTTTGGGGAACATTCCCAAATCCCAACCCAAGGCCACCAATTCCTTCTGCCCTCGATCCCAGCCCTTCCCTTTGGGGAACATTCCCAAATCCCAACCTGAGGCCTCCAATCCCTTCTGCCCTCCATCCCATCCCTTCCCTCTGGGGTAACATTCCCAAAATCCCAACCCGAGGCCACCAATCCTTTTTCCCTCCATCCATCCCTTCCCTTCAGGGAAATTCCCAAATCCCAACCCAAGGCCACCGATCCCTTTTTCCCTCGATCCCAGCCCTTCCCTTGGGGAAATTCCCGAACCCTCACCAGGGCCTGCGTGGTGGGGAAGGGCTGCAGATCCCGCGGCTTGGGCAGCTTGGGAATGAGATCCTCGGGATCCACGTTGACCTGCGGGATGGAGATCGCTCAATTCCAGGCCCTGAGATTCCTGGGAAGTGATTCCCAGCTCCGGCCGGGAACGCCCAGGACGGTCGGGAACATTCCCGGCCCTGCATTCCCGTTTTTTCCCGGGATTCGGGGCCCGTACCCGCATTTTGCGCTGCCGGGGGCACAGGTAGAGGTCGAGGCAGCGCTCGAAGCGCTCGTGGATGAAGCGTGGGTAGGCGGGGACGGCGCGGAGGCTCCCGAAACGCCGCGGGAGGAAATTCTGCCGCCGCTCATCCGGCTCCTGCTGCTGCCAGGCCAGCTCCTGCGGGAAAACAGGAATGTGGGAATAATGGGGGAATGGGAATGGGAATGGGAATGGGAACAGGAAAGGGGGAATATGGGAATGGGAATGGAGAATGGGAATGGGATTGGGAATGGGATTGGAGAATGGGATTGGGAATGGGAATGGGAAAAGGGAATGGGAATGGGAATAATAGGAATGGGAATGGGGATGACAGGAATGGGAATGGGAAAAACCTGTCCAGACTCATCCGGATCCCCCAGATTCCCTGGGAAAACCCTTCCACACTCATCCAGGGTCAATGGGATCCCCCAGATTCCCTGGAAAAACACTTCCAAACTCACCCAGATCCCCCAAATTCCCTGGAAAAACCCTTCTAAACTCATCCAGGCTCAATGAGATCCCCCCAGATTCCCTGGAAAAGCCCTTCCAACCCCCCAGACCCCACTGGATCCCACCCCCCGGCATTCCCAGCATTCCCGGCTCCCATTGCCGGCTCCCGTTCCCCATCACCTCCTCGGGGCTGAGCAGGAACTCGGGGGGCGGGTTGTAGGACTCGGCGTGGCCCGGCAGGGGCAGTTTGGGGGCGGGGACGTGCATCTTGTGGCGGCCCAGGATGGATTTGGGGTCCTCCCGCGCCCACAGGTCGTAGAAGGTGGGAGTGCTGTCCTTGGGCTTCCGGGGCTGGATCCAGCCCATCTTGATGGCGTGCACCAGCTTGGACACCTGCCGCGAGCCGGGGAAATCCATCGGGGAAATCGATCGGGGAAATCGATCGGGGAAATCGATCGGGGAAATCGATCGGGGAAATCGATCGGGAAAATCGATCGTGAAAATCGATCGGGGAAATCGATCGGGGAAATCGATCGGGGAAATCGATCGGGAAAATCGATCGGGGAAATCGATCGGGGAAATCGGGATGGGGAATCAGAGGGGTTTGCCATCCTCATCATCCTGTTGGGAACTTCCCATGCTCCCTATCCCATTGGGATCTTCCCATCCTCCCTATCCCATTGGGATCTTTCCAATCTCCTCACCCCACTGGGATTTTTCCAAGCTCCTCAGTTTTTCCACACCCTTCTCCTCCCACCAGGATCTTCCCATCCTCCTCATCCCATTGGGATTTTTCCAATCTCCTCATCCCACTGGGATCTTCCCATCCTCCTCATTCCATTGGGATCTTTCCGATCTCCTCATCCCACTGGAGTTTTCCCTCCTCCCCATCCCACTGGGAACTTTTCATCCTCCTGATCCCATTGGGATTTTTCCAATCTCCTCATCCCACTGGGATTTTTCCAATCTCCTGATCCCACTGGGATTTTTCCAAGCTCCTGATCGCATTGGGATATTTCCAATCTCTTCATCCCATTGGGATTTTTCCAATCTCCTGATCCCATTGGGATACTTCCAATCCCCTCATCCCACTGGGATTTTTCCAATCTCCTGATCCCACTGGGATCTTTCTGATCTCCCCACCCCCGGGATGTCCCCTCCCGTCCCCGCGGAATTCGCACCTTCTCCTTCTCCACGAGGGAGGGGATGAAGCTCCGTTTGTCCGCGGGCCTGTTGGTCACCGGGTGGATCCGCACCTCGTGGCTGAAGAAATCCACGGCCGGCTGGGAGAAGGGGAGCGCTGAGCCGCCGGCCCGGCCGCGCTCCCGGCGGGAATTCCGACCCCCCGGGCCTCACCTCGTAGGGGTCGAAGTTGACGTCCCCGAATTGGCCCTTCTGGAGCCGCTGCACCAGCTCCAGCTGCTCGTCCGACAGCGCCACGTCCGCGCCCGTCAGGCGGTCCTGCACCGTCCTCCTGGGGGCGGATGGACCGAGGCCGGGGTGGAGACGGGGGGACAGGGAGCTCGGGATGGAGACGGGGGGACAGGGAGCTCGGGATGGACCGAGGCCGGGGTGGAGACGGGGGGACAGGGAGCTCGGGATGGACAGGGAGTTCGGGATGGACATATGGGGACAGGGAGCTCGGGATGGACAGGGAGCTCGGGATGGACCGAGGCCGGGATGGACAGGGAGCTCGGGATGGAGACGGGGGGACAGGGAGCTCGGGATGGACAGGGAGCTCGGGATGGACAGGGAGCTCGGGATGGACCGAGGCCGGGGTGGAGACGGGGGGACAGGGAGCTCGGGATGGACAGGGAGCTCGGGATGGAGACGGGGGGACAGGGAGCTCGGGATGGACAGGGATTCCGGGATGGACATCAGGGATTCCGGGATGGACAGGGAATTCGGGAGGGACAGGGAGTTCGGGATGGACATCAGGGATTCCGGGATGGGCAGGGAATTCGGGATAGACAGAAGGGATTCCGGGACGGACATCAGGGATTCCGCGATGGACAGGGAGTTCGGGAGGGACAGGGAGTTCGGGATGGACATCAGGGATTCCGGGATGGACAGGGAATTCAGGATGGACAGGGAGTTCAGCATGGACAGGGAGTTCGGGATGGACAGGGAGTTCGGGATGGAGATATGGGGACAGGGATTCTGGGATGGACATCAAGGATTCCAGGATGGAGACATGGGGACAGGGATTCCCGGGATGAACAGGGATTCCAGGATGGACATGAGGGATTCTGGGATGGACGGGAGGGATTCTGGGATGGACATCAGGGACTCCAGGATGGACGGGAGGGATTCTGGGATGGACATCAGGGATTCCGGGATGGACAGGGATTCCAGGATGGACGTGATATCCCGGGGCTATCCCAGGGTTTTCCATGGGAACACCTCCCATTATCCTGGGGTTATTCTGGGGTTTTCCACAGGAACACCTCCCATTATCCTGGGATTATCCTGAGATTTTCCACAGGAACACATCCCAGGGTTATCCCGGGGTTATCCCAGGCTTTTCCACAGGAACACCTCCCGTTACCCCAGAATTTCCCGAGCCCCTCCCAGCGCGGCCGGCGCCGCTCTCCCGGTTTCCCTCACCAGTATTCCGGGTTTTCCATCTTCTCCAGGAACAGGTCCAGCTCGTCCTTGCTGCGGATGGGTTTGTAGATCCGCTTCCCGTCCAGGTCGTAGCCGATGTGGGGGAAATCCTGGTACCACTCCATGGGAATGTTGCCCACCGTGTTCCGGATGTCCTGCGGCGGGAGAACGCCGGGAGCGGGGTCAGGGCAGGGCCGGGAATTCCAGGGAAACCTCGGAGCCGCGTCCGGGGGATGGAGGGGGCCGGGAGAGGTGGAGAGGGGCTTGGGGTGAGGGATGGAGGGACGGGAATTCCGTCCTGGGATGGGGAGCTGGGATGGGAATTCTCCCGGAATTGCATCCTTGGGATGGGGAGTTTGGGATGAGGGATGGAGGGACGGGAACTCCGTCCTGGGGAGGGGGAGTTGGGGATGGGAATTCTCCCGGAATTCCGTCCTTGGATGGGGAGTTGGGATGGGAACTCTCCTGGAATTCTGTCCTTGGGACGGGGAGTTGGGATGAGGGATGGAGGGACAGGAATTCTGTCCTGGGATGGGGAGTTGGGGATGGGAATTCTCCTGGAATTCCATCCACGGGATGGAGAATTGGGATGAGGGATGGAGGGACGGGAATTCTGTCCTTGGGATAGGGAGCTGGGATGGGAATTCTCCTGGAATTCTGTCCTTGGGATGGAGAATTGGGATGAGGGATGGAGGGACGGGAATTCTGTCCTGGGATGGGGAACTGGGGGTGAGGATCCTTTTGGGAACCTGTTTCTCGGGATGTGGAGAGGGCCTCAGATCCTTCTGGGATCCCATGGATCCCATCCCATGGATCCCATCCCATGGATCCCATCCCATCCCATGGATCCCATTCCATGGATCCCATCCCATGGACCCCATCCCATCCCATGGATCCCATCCCATGGATCCCATCCCATCCCATCCCTTGGGATGTGGAGCGAGGCGCAAGATCTTTTTGGAATGGAGCTGGGAATGGGGAATGGGAATGGGAATGGGGAATGGGAATGGGGAATGGGAATGGGGAATGGGGGAATGGGAATGGGGGAAATGGGGAATGGAGCTGGGAATCAGGAATGGGGAATGGTAATGGGGAATGGGAATGGGAATGGGGAATGGGAATGGGAATGGGGAATGGGAATGGGGAATGGGGAATAGGGGAATGGGGAATAGGGGAATGGGAATGGGGAATGGGGAATAGGGGAATGGGGATGGGGAATGGGGGAATGGGAATGGGGGAAATGGGGAATGGAGCTGGGAATCAGGAATGGGGAATGGTAATGGGGAATGGTAATGGGATTGGGAATGGGGGAATGGGGAATGGGAATGGGGAAATGGGAATGGGGGAAATGGGGAATGGAGCTGGGAATCAGGAATGGGGAATGGGAAATGGGGAATGGGGAATGGGGAATGGAGCTGGGAATGGGGAATGGGAATGGGGAATGGGGAAATGGGGAATGGAGCTGGGAATGGGGAATGGGAATGGGGAATGGGGAATGGGAATGGAGCTGGGAATGGAGCCGGGAACGGGGAATGGATCGGGGCTGGCCCAGCCTCCTTCTCTCCCTCCTCTCTCCCTCCCTCCCTCCCTGCTCGCTCCCGGCTGGAAGTTGTTCTTGGAATGGCCCCGGGCGTTCCTGGCCGCACATTCCTGGCAGGAAAGGATCCTTCCCTGAAAATATCCGGGACACGGGCAGGGAGCGGGGCTGCGAGAGGCACGGAATTCCCGCCCCGAATTCCAGCGCTTCCCGGGATCCTGGGGAAACGACACCGCACGTGTCCCCGGGGTGGCCACATTCCCAACTTTCCGGGGGCTTTGGGAATTCTCTGCAGCTCCAGCCGCGCTTCCCGAGGGGCAGGGCCTGGGAGCGTCCCAGGGAAAGGGAATTCTGTGGGGTCACAAAGGTGAGAAAGGGCAGAATTCCATGGGACCCCAAAGGTGGCAGAATTCCATGAATCCCAAAGGTGGGGAGAGGCAGAATTCCATGGGATCACAAAGGTGGGGAGAGGCAGAATTCCACGGGATTGTAGAAGTGGGAAAGGGCAGAATTCCCAGGAATCCCAAAAGTGGGAAGGGACAGAATTCCATGGATCCCAAAAGTGGGAAGAGGCAGAATTCCCTGGGATCCCAAAGGAAGGAAGAGGCAGAATTCCCATGGATCACAAAAGTGGGAAGGGGAGGAATTCCATGGATCCTAGAGTGGGGAGAGGCAGAATTCCCTGGATCCCAAAAGTGGGAAAGGGCAGAATTCCATAGATCCCAAAGGTGGGAAGAGGCAGAATTCCAGGAATCCCAAAAGCGTTGGAGCAGGGCAGGGCCAGGGCCAATCTCAGGAACTCTGGGCTCTGATCCCAGGATCTCATGGAAGCTCCCTGGGGAGCCTGGAATTCCAGGGCCGAATCCCGGGAAACCCAGGGCCTGGTGCCCCAGCTCGGGACTGGATTCCATGGATTTTTGCTGTAATTCCATGGATTTGGGGCTGGGATTGATTCCATGGATTTGGGCTGGGATCCCCTGGATTTGAGCTGCGATTCCATGGATTTGAGCTGTGATTCCGTGGAATTTGGGCTGTGATTCCGTGGAATTTGGGCTGTGATTCTGTGGAATTTGGGCCTGGGGTTCCATGAATTTGGGGCTGGGATTCCATGGAATTTGGGGCTGTGATTCTGTGGAATTTGGGGCTGGGATTCCATGGAATTTGGGGCTGTGATTCCACGGACTTGGGGCTGTGACTCCGTGGATTTGGGCTGTGATTGATTCTGTGGATTTGGGCTGTGATTCCACGGATTCTGGGAACTCCTGCACCCAGGATCATCTGCGTGTCCCTGGCTGTGGTCCCATGGATTTTGGCTGTGATTCCATGGAATTTGGGCTGTTACTCCATGGATTTGGGCCGTGATTCCATGGAATTTGGGCTGTGATCCCATGGATTTTGGCTGTGATTCCATGGAATTTGGGCTGTTTTTCCATGGATTTGGGCCGTGATTCCATGGAATTCGGGACTCCCTGTGCCCCCAGCCTCAGTTCGGAGCTCGGGATGGAGCCCCACCTGCCCCGGGGATCATTCCCCATCCCAGCCTGGAACGGGAACGCCGGGGGCGGCCGTCGCCCGGGAAGGGCTCCCGGCTGGGAAGGAAGGATCATTCATTCCCAGCCGGAAAGGAAGGATCAATTCCCGGCTGGAAGGATCATTCATTCCCGGTTGGAAAGGAAGGATCAATGCCCAGCTGGGAGGATCATTCAATCCCGGTTGGAAAGGAAGGATCATTCATTCCCGGCTGGGAAGGAAGGATCAATTCCCGGCTGGAAAGGAAGGATCATTCATTCCCAGCTGGAACGCCAAGATCATTCCTGGTTGGAAAGGAAGGATCATTCCTGGCTGGAAAGATCATTCATTCCCGGCTGGAAAGGAAGGATCATTCATTCCCAGCTGGAACGCCAAGATCATTCCCGGCTCAAAGGATCATTCCCGGCTGGAAAGGAAGGATCAATTCCCGGCTGGAAAGGAAGGCTCATTCCCCCCCAGCTGGACTGCCAGGCTCATTCCCGGCTGGAAAGGAAAGGAAGGATCATTCATTCCCGGCTGGAAGGATCATTCCCAGCTGGAAAGGAAGGATCATTCATTCCCGACTGGAAGGATCGTTCCCGACTGGAATGCCAGGATCCTTCCTAGCTGGAAAGGAAGGCTCATTCCCCCCCAGCTGGACTGGCAGGCTCATTCCCGGCTGGAAGGGAAGGATCGTTTATTCCCGGCTGGAAAGGATCATTCCCGGCTGGAAAGGAAGGATCATTCCCTCCCGGCTGGAAGGATCATTCATTCCCGGCTGGAAAGGAAGGATCATTCATTCCCGGCTGGAAGGATCATTCCCAGCTGGAAAGGAAGGATCATTCATTCCCGGCTGGAAGGATCATTCCCGGCTGGAAAGGAAGGCTCACTCCCCCCAGCTGGAACGCCAGGCTCATTCCCGGCTGGATCATTCCCGGCTGGAAGGATCATTCATTCCCGGCTGGAAAGGAAGGCTCGCTCCCCCCAGCTGGAACGCCAGGCCCGCTGCCGGCCGGCGCTAAACGAAAGCAGATGGCTCCGGGAGCTGCCGAGGGCCGGCCGGGGGATGACAGCGGCTTGGATTTCGGAAGCTGCCGAGACAGGGATTAAGTGCGGCAGCGCACGGAAGGTGCCGCGCTCCGGCCGGGAATCCAACCTCCCGTGCTGAGCTCCTGGGAGGCGCCGCTGGAAAAGCGGGGGGAGCTCGGCGTTCCCGGAGAAACGGCCGTTCTCGGATCGATCCCGCTGGAAACGCCGGATCCCCGCGGGAATGGCACGGAGCGCGACACGGGGGGACGTTCCCGAGGTGTGGGGTGGGATGAGCAGCCCAGAGCGCAGGGAATTCCCATTCCCTGGGGATTTGGGATGGCTCGGGATAGCCTGGGGATTCCGCGGGATGGATCCCATGGGAAGAGGCAGAATTCCAGGGATCCCAGAGGTGGGAAGAGGCAGAATTCCCTGGGATGCAAAGGTCAGAAGGGGCACAATCCCAAGGGATCACAAAGATAGGAAGAGGAAGAATTCAGAGGAGGAGCAGCGATGGAATCCTGGCTGGGAATGAGCTGGGAATGTGGGGCTGGGAAAGGGATGAGGGAATTGGGAATGTGGGGCTGGGACAGGGATGAGGGAATTGGGAATGTGGGGCTGGGACAGGGATGAGGGAATTGGGAATGTGGGGCTGGGAATGTGGGAATTGGGAATGTGGGGCTGGGAAAGGGATGAGGGAATTGGGAATGTGGGGCTGGGAAAGAGATGGGGGAATTGGGAATGTGGGGCTGGGAATGTGGGAATTGGGAATGTGGGGCTGGGAAAGAGATGGGGGAATTGGGAATGTGGGGCTGGGAAAGAGATGGGGGAATTGGGAATGTGGGGCTGGGAAAGAGATGGGGGAATTGGGAATGTGGGGCTGGGAAAGAGATGGGGGAATTGGGAATGTGGGGCTGGGAATGTGGGGCTGGGAAAGGGATGAGGGAATTGGGAATGTGGGGCTGGGAAAGTGAAATCCCACAGATCCTGGAGCCTTTTCGTGGGGTTTTTCTGGGAATGTGGGGCTGGGACAGGGAAATCCCGCAGATCCCAGAGCCTTTCCCGGGGGTTTTCCAGGAGAGCTGCAGAGGGATTTGGGATCAGGGAATGGCTTCCCACATTGGGAACATCGGGAAATTGGGAAGGAATTCCCAGAGAATGCCCCGGGAGTGTCCCGGGAGCTGTCCCTGCCCGTGGAAAGGGACAGGGAATGACACCTGACACCTCCGGAATTCCCGGATCCAATTCCATCCTCGCTCCCCGCCCCCGCCCCGGGCAGGGAATTCCAGCAAATCCCTGCGGCGGCTCCTCAAGGGTTAATCCCTCCCTCCCTCCCTCCAGTGCCGGGAGCAGCGGGAATGGGAAAGGGCCGGGATCAATCCCAAATCCCAGCCCGGTCCCGATCCCAAATCCCAGCGCAATCCCAATCCCAAATCCCAAATCCCAGCCCGATCCCGATCCCAAATCCCATCCCAATCCCGGGCACGAGCCGGGAATTTGGGGGGGACAATATGCCATCCCGGTATGGAAAATCCTCCGGGAATGCTCAAGGACTGGGATTTTGGGCTGGGATTTCAGGATGGGATTTCGGGATAGGGTTTCAGGAGGGGATTTTGGGTTGGGATTTTGGGATGGGGTTTCGGAGTGGGATTTCAGGATTGAGTTTCAGGATGGGATTTCAGGATGGGATTTCGGGTTGGGGTTTCAGGATGGGGTTTCAAGATGGGATTTTGAGATGGGGTTTCAGGATGGGATTTCGGGTTGGGATTTCGGGTTGGGGTTTCGGGTTGAGATTTCGGGTTAGGGTTTCGGGATGGGATTTCAGGTTGGGATTTCAGGTTGGGATTTCGGGTTGGGATTTCGGGACGGGAGCAACCGGGAAAAGGTTAAAGTGAGCCAGCAGGAATGTCGCGGGAGCTCCCGGGGCAATCCCGAGGGATCCCAGAGCAGCTCCGTGGGACGCAGGTGAACCTCGGGATAAACCCGAGGGAATTTCTGGGGAAATCAGGCTCGGGGGGAGAAGGAAAACCGGGCGAGGAGCGGCGGAGCCGCGGGAACGCGGCGGCTCCCGGGCGCGAAGGGTTAAGGCGGCTGAGCTCAGGTGGGCCGAGCCTGGGGCTCCCCTTTCTTTCCAAAGCTCCGTTTTTTTCCGAAGGCTCCTTTCGCGGGAGCCGGGCCGGAGGAGGGGCCGCGCCGCCCCTTCCCGACCCCATAAAAACCCCAAATCCAGCCGCGGCTCCCGGAGGATGCGCACGTGCGGCGAGCCGGGCACCCCCGAGAGCCCCGCGACCGGGAACGCACCCCAAAATCCGCGAGAGCGCGGCCCCGCCAGCCGGGAGGGAGCCGGGCACCGCACCGGGAACGAGCCCCGGAGAACCGGGCTGAACCCGGGAATAAACCCCAAAAATCGGGCTGCAACTGCGCTGCAACTGCGCTGAAACTCCCCGAAAACCGCGCTCCAGCCGGGCCGGAGCCCGCGGGCCGGAGCCATGAGCGTGCGGAGCTGATCCCCGGCTCCCGCGGCGGCGCTCCCGCTTTCCCCGGCGGCGTTCCCGCTGTTCCCGGCAGCATTCCTGCTTCTCCCGGCGGCATTCCCACCTTCCCCGGCAGCATTCTCGCTTCTCCCGGCAGCATCCCCGCTGTTCCCGGCAGCTTTCCCACTTTCCCCGGCAGCATTCCCGCTTTCCCCGGCGGCACTCCCGCTTCTCCCGACAGCATTCCCACTTTTCCCGGCAGCATCCCCGCTGTTCCCGGCGGCATTCCCGCTGTTCCCGGCAGCATTCCTACTTTCCTCGGCAGCATCCCCTCTCTTCCCGGCGGCATCCCCTCTCTTCCCGGCGGCATTCCCGCTTCTCCCGGCAGCATCCCCGCTTTCCCCGGCAGCATCCCCGCTTTTCCCGGCAGCATTCCTACTTTCCCCGGCGGCATTCCCGCTTTCCCCGGCAGCATTCCCGCTTCTCCCGGCAGCATTCCCGCTTTCCCCGGCAGCATCCCCGCTTTCCCCGGCAGCATCCCCTCTCTTCCCGGCAGCATCCCCGCTGTTCCCGGCGGCGTTCCCGCTTCTCCAGCATGTCGTTCGCCATGCTGCGCTCGCCCCCCGGGCGCTTCCTGTACCCGGCGCTGAGCGCGCTGTCCGAGGACGAGGAGAACGGCAGCGAGAGCTCGGGCTCGGAGGAGAAGCCCTTCCCCGGGGACGATGCCGACGGCTTCGCGGCGAGGGGCGGCAAGAGCCGCGCCAAGAGCCGCGGGCGCATCCCGCGGGAGCCGCGGCAGCGGCACACGGCGAACGCGCGGGAGCGCGACCGCACCAACTCGGTGAACACGGCGTTCACGGCGCTGCGCACGCTCATCCCCACCGAGCCGGCCGACAGGAAGCTCTCCAAGATCGAGACGCTGCGCCTCGCCTCCAGCTACATCTCGCACCTGGGCAACGTGCTGCTGCTCGGGGAGGCCTCCGGGGAAGGGCAGCCGTGCCACGGCGGCGCCGGCGCCGCTTTCTTCGCCGGCCTGGGCTCGTCGCCGGCGGCGCGGCGAGAGGCGGACAGCGCGCAGCCCAAGCAGATCTGCACCTTCTGCCTCAGCAACCAGAGGAAGCTGGTGAGGGCAGTGCCGCGGGGACGGGGGTCGGGGTGCGGGAGCGGGAACGGCGAGCTGGAGTCGGGAATGGTGACCGGGAGTCGGGAATGGTGACTGGGAGTCGGGAATGGTGAGCTGGAGTCGGGAATGGTGAGCTGGAGTTGGGAATGGTGACCGGGAGTTGGGAACGGCGAGCTGGAGTCGGGAATGGTGACTGGGAGTCGGGAATGGCGAGCTGGAGTCGGGAATGGTGAGCTGGAGTCGGGAATGGCGAGCTGGAGTCGGGAACGGCGAGCTGGAGTCGGGAATGGTGACCGGGAGTTGGGAACGGCGAGCTGGAGTCGGGAATGGTGACCGGGAGTCGGGAATGGTGACCGGGAGTTGGGAACGGCGAGCTGGAGTCGGGAATGGTGACCGGGAGTTGGGAATTGTGAGCTGGAGTCGGGAATGGTGACCGGGAGTCGGGAATGGTGACCGGGAGTCGGGAATGGTGAGCTGGAGTCGGGAATTCTGTCCAGAGTGTCGGGAATTGTGCCCCGGGATTCGGGAATGGTGAGCTGGCAGTCAGGAATTGTGCCCCGCGATTTGGGAATGGTGAGCTGGAGTCGGGAATGGTGAGCTGGAGCCAGGAATGGTGAGCCCCAGTTGGGAATTGTGAGCTGGAGTCGGGAATGGTGTCCCGGGATTCCGGAACTGTGCCCCGGGATTCGGGAATGGTGAGCTGGCAGTCAGGAATGGTGACCGGGAGTTGGGAATTGTGACGGGGAGTCGGGAACTGTGAGCTGGCGTCGGGAATGGTGAGCTGGCAGTCAGGAATTGTGCCCCGGGATTCGGGAAAGGTGAGCTGGAGTCGGGAATTGTGTCCTGAGAGTCGGGAATGGTGACTGGGAGTCGGGAATTGTGCCCCGGGAGTCGGGAACGGCGAGCTGGAGTCGGGAATGGTGAGCTGGCAGTCGGGAATGGTGCCCCGGGATTCGGGAACTGTGAGCTGGAGTCGGGAATGGTGAGCTGGAGTCGGGAATGGTGAGCTGGAGTTGGGAATTCTGTCCAGAGTGTCGGGAATTGTGCCCCGGGAGTCGGGAATGGTGAGCTGGAGTCGGGAATTGTGCCCCGGGATTCCGGAATTGTGCCCCGCGAGTCGGGAATGGTGAGCTGGCAGTCAGGAATTGTGATCGGGAGTCGGGAATGGTGCCCCAGGAGTCAGGAATGGTGAGCTGGAGTGGGGAACTGTGTCCCGGGATTCCGGAATTGTGCTCCGGGATTTGGGAATGGTGAGCTGGCAGTCGGGAATGGTGACCGGGAGTCAGGAATGGTGAGCTGGAGTCGGAAATGGTGGAGTAGAGAACTGTGCCCCGGCAGTCAGGAATGCCGCAGGGATGGAGGGGATTGGGGTCCAGGAATCGGAAATGGTGAGCTGGAAGTTGGGAAGGATGCAGGGATGTGGGGCATGGTGACCCGAGAGTCAGGAATGCTGCAGGGATGGAGTGGATTGGGGTCCAGGAATCGGGAATGGTGAGCTGGAGTCAGGAATTGTGCCCTGGGAGTCGGGAATGCTGTGGGGATAGAGGGAATAGGGGCCTGGGAATCGGGAATGATCTGGGGAATGGTGATCTGGCAGTTGGGAATGGTGAGGGCACGGAGAGGAATTGTGGCTCAGGATCCGGGGAATGGTGAGCCAAGAGTCGGGAATGGTGAGCCGAGAGTCGGGAATGGTGAGGGCACGGAGAGGAATTGCGGCTTGGGATCCAGGGAATGGTGAGCCGAGATTCAGGAGTGTCGCCGGGATGGAGGGGATTGGGGTCTGGGAATCGGGAACGAACCGGGGAATGGTGAGCCAGGATTCGGGAATGATCCGGGGAATGGTGAGCCAGGATTCGGGAATGATCCGGGGAATGGTGAGCCAGGATTCGGGAATGACCTGGAGAATGGTGAGCTGGCAGTCGGGAATGATGAGGGCACGGAGAGGAATTGCAGCTCAGGATCCGGGCAATGGTGACCTGAGTCGGGAATGCCACGGGGACAGACAGAATAGGGATCTGGGAATCGGGAATGATCTGGGATTCGGGAATGGTGAGCTGGCAGTAGGGAATGGTGAGGGCACGGAGAGGAATTGCAGCTCGGGATCTGGGAAATGCTGAGCCGAGAGTTGGGAATACCGTGGGTACAGACAGAATGGGGGTCCAAGAATCAGGAATAATCTGGGAGTCGGGAATGGTGAGCTGGCAGTCGGGAACGATGGGGGGATGGAGGAGAATTGCGGCTCAGGATCCGGGCAATGGTGACCTGAGTCGGGAATGGTGAGCTGGCAGTCAGGAATGATGAGGGCACGGAGAGGAATTGCGGCTCAGGATCCGGGGAATGGTGACTTGAGTTGGGAATGCCGCTGGGATAGAGGGGATTGGGGTCTGGGAATCGGGAACGATCCAGAGAATGGTGAGCTGGCAGTAGGGAATGGTGAGCCTGGATGGAAGGAATAAGGGCCTGGGATTCGGGAATGATCCGGGGAGTGGTGAGCTGGCAGTCGGGAATGATGAGGGCACGGAGAGGAATTGCGGCTCAGGATCCGGGGAATGGTGAGCCGAGAATCGGGAATGCCGCCGGGATAGAGGGAATGGGGGTCTGGGAATTGGGAATGATCTGGGATTCGGGAATGGTGAGCTGGCAGTCGGGAACGATGGGGGGATGGAGGGGAATGGTGAGCCGGGATTCGGGAATGCCGCGGGGATGGAGCAGAATGGTGGCCCAGGAGTCAGGAATAGTGAGCCGGGATTTGGGAACGCCGCAGGGAGAGAGTGGAATTGTGCCCCGGAATTCGGGAATGCCGCGGGGAGAGAGCGGAATGGTGAACTGGAATCGGAATGCCGCGGGGATGTGGGGAATGGCAGACAGGCAATCGGGACTGATCCAGGGAATGGTGAGCCGCGATTCGGATAGAGGGGAATGGTGAGCCAGAATTTGGGAATGCCACGGGGATGGAGGGGAATTGTGCCCCGGGATTCGGAAATGTCACCAGGATGGAGTGGAATGGCGGTCAGGCCATCGGGATCCGTGCTGGGAATGCCGAGCTCGTGCGGGGAGCTCCCAGCTTCCCAAAAAAGTGGCCATTCCCAGGCTCATCCCAGCGTTTGCCACTCCGAGGGGCACTGGGATTGCTAGGATCGCTGGGATCACTGGGATCACTGGGATCGCTGGGGTGAGCGGGAATGCCGAGGAGCTCCCACCTGGAGCTGCAGGGATGGGACAGCGGAGCCTGCTCCAAAATCCATGGAAAATCCACAGAAAATCCATGGAAAACCCACGGGAAACCCATGGAAAACCCAGGGAAAATCCAGGGAGAATCCAGGGAAAATCCATGGGAAACCCAGGGAAAATCCAGGGAGAATCCAGGGAAAATCCATGGGAAACCCATGGGAAATCCACGGAAAATCCACAGAAAATCCACAGAAGATCTGCTTCCCAAAGGCCCCAGCGGCTGCGTCCAGACCCAGAGGAAAAGGGAAAAGCGATGGAAGGAGAAGGGAGGGGAGAGGAATGGAATGGGATGGAGGAGCTGGGAATGGGCACCGGGAGAGGCTAGAAGGGCTCAGGAAAACCGGGAAGAGAGCAGGAATGGAACAGGGATTTGGAAAAGTGGGAAGAGAGCAGGGATGGGACAGGGATTTGGGAGTGGAAAAACTGGGAAGAGAGTGGGGATGGGACAGGGATTTGGGACCAGGAAAAGTGGGAAGAGAGCGGGGATGGGACAGGGATTTGGGCTGGGATTGATTCTGTGGATTTGGGGCTGTGATTGATTCCTTGGATTTGGGGCTTGTGATTCCATGGATTTGGGGCTGTGATTCCATGGATTTTGGCTGTGATTCCGTGGATTTGGGGCTGTGATTCCGTGGATTTGGGGCTGTGATTCCATGGATTTGGGGCTTGTGATTCCATGGATTTGGTGCTGGGATTCTGAGGATTTGGGGCTGTGATTCCGTGGATTTTGGGCTGGGATTCCATGGATTTGGTGCTGGGATTGATTCCGTGGATTTTTGGGCTGTGATTCCGTGGATTTGGGGCTTGTGATTCCATGGATTTGGGGCTGGGATTGATTCCATGGATTTGGGGCTGGGATTGATTCCATGGATTTTGGGATTTCCTCTCCCCTCCGTGTCCCTCGGCTCCGTCAGGGCAGGGAAAACCCATCAGGATTTTCCTGTGGATCCCAAATCCCGAAAGCGGCGAGCGGGGCCGGCAAACCCTCGGGAACGCCCGGGGCACGATCCCGAAAATCCCGGGGGGAGGGAAAAGTCCTTGGGAAAAGTTTGAGGCTCAGGAAACGCCGGAATTTTCAACCAAAACCATTCCCAAAGTCCGACAGCTCCGGGATTTCCCAAATCCTGGGAAAAATCCTCCCGAAAATCCTTCTCCTGCCCCAAAGATCCCGAAAATCCTCCTGCCCTAAAAATCCCAAAAATCCTCCCGAAAATCCTTCTCCTGCCCTAAAAATCCCAAAAATTCTCCCAAAAATCCTTCTCCTGTCCTAAAGATCCCAAAAATCTGATTTGAATCAATCCCAATAATTTCCATCCCCAATTCAAATCAATCCCAATAAATTGCCCTTGTTAATTCCACATCAATCCCAAAAAATTTCCATCACTAATTTTGGATCAATCCCAATAAATTCCCACTGTTAATTTTGGATCAATCTCAATAAATTCCGATCTCTAATTTTGGATCAATTCCACTAAATCCCCACAGTCAAACTGAAATCAATCCCAATGAATTCCGATCACCAATTTTGGATCAATCCCTAGAAATTCCCATCCTTAATTTCCCATCAAATCCTGTAAATCCCATCACGCATTCGATACCAATACCAGTAATTCTCATCACCGATTCTGGATCAATTCCCATAAAATTCCATCACCGATTCCAGATCCATTCCTATAAAATTCCATCATCGATTCCTATAAAATTCCATCACTGATTCCGGATCAATTCCTATAAAATTCCATTACTGATTCCGGATAAATTCCTATGAAAATTCCATCACCGACTCCAGATTGATTCCTATAAAATTCCATCACTGATTCCATGTCAATTCCTATAAAATTCCATCACCGATTCCACATCAATTCAGATAAAATTCCATCACTGATTCCATATAAATTCCTGTAAAATTCCATCAGCGATTCCATATAAATTCCTATAAAATTCCATCACCAGTTCGGATCGATTCCTATAAAATTCCATCACCGATTCCAGATCTATTCCTATGAAAATTCCATCACCGATTCCATATAAATTCCCACAAAATTTCATCACCAAGTCCATATCAATTCCTAGGAAAATTCCATCACCGATTCCAGATCAATTCCTATAAATCCTCATTCCTGATTTTCCATCAATCCTAATAATTCCCATCCCTGATTCTCCATCAATCCCAATAATTCCCATTCCTGATTTTCCATCAATCCCAGTAGTCCCCATCACCGATTCCAATCGATCCCAATAATTTCCGATTTTCCATCAGTTCCAATAATTCCCATCCCCTGCGGGACCAAAGCTCCCAGGACTGGATCCACAGGGACAAAATCCCGAGGGTTTGCCCAAGGAATAATCCGGGAATTGGGGCTGGAATTAGGGCCGGAATTGGGTCCAGAATTAGGGTCAGAATCGGGGCTGGGATCAGGATCGGGGCCGGAATTGGGGATGGGATCGGGGCTGGGATTGGGATCAGAGCTGGGATTGGGATCAGGGCCGGAATTAGGGCTGGGATCAGGATTGGAGCTGGAATTAGGACTGGGATCAGAGCTGGGATTGGGGCCGGGATTGGGTCCAGAATTAGGGTCAGGACTGGGGCCAGGCCCGGGCCGGGAATCCAGGCTGGAATTAGGGCTGGAAAAATGGGATGGGGAAAATGGGATGGGGAAAATGGGATGGGAAAATGGGATGGGGAAATGGGATGGACTGGCTGAGCTCGGATTTTTGGGGGGAATTTGGGATCCGGGAACATCCCGGGGATTTTCCCCCGTGGGGCTGAGCCCAAATCCCAGGAAAGATCGGGAAAAGCCCATCCCGGAATTTCCTGCTGCAGTCCGAGGGTTCAAAGGGGACATTCAGGACACAGAATTGCAGCAGGAATGTCCCAGGTGGGGCCGGGAATTCCTCAGAATTCCCAAATCAGAACTCTCCGTATCCCACCCCAGATCCCTGCCGAGGGCTGGGCTCACCCAGGGTTTCCCAGATCCCAAAAAATCCCAATCCAAGGTGGGAATCGTGGCTGGAAGAGGAGATTTGGGGCCGGAGGGGTTCCAGGATCCCTTCCCGAAGGAATTCCGGGAGCCAACGCAGACCGGGGGATCCTGAGAGGCTTTCCCGGGATCGGGGAGCGGCCGAGCTGGGAAAATGGGAAAGGGGAAAGGGGAAAGGGGAAAGAAGCCCTGGGGCCTCAGGAATCCCGTAGGGAATCCCATAGAGAATCCCATGGGGAATCCCATAGAGAATCCCATAGGGAATCCCATGGGGAATCCCATAGAGAATCCCATGGGGAATCCCATAGGGAACCCCTGGGGAATCCTATGGGGAATCCCACAGGGAATCCCATAGGGAAACCCAGAGGGAATCCCAGAGGGAATCCCATAGGGAATGTGATGGGGAATCCCACAGAGAATCCCATGGGGAATTCCATAGGGAATCCCATAGGGAACCCCATGGGGAATCCAATAGGGAATGTGATGGGGAATCCCACAGAGAATCCCACAGAGAATCCCATGGGGAATCCCTTGGGGAATGCCCTGGGAAATCCCATAGGGAATGCGATGGGGAATGCGATGGGGAATCCCATGGGGAATCCCACAGGGAATTCCTTAGGGAATCCCTTGAGGAATCCTTTGGGAAATCCCATAGTGATTCCCAAAGGGAACCCCATAGGGAACCCCATAGCAAATCCCATGGGGAATCCCTTGGGGAAGACAGGGATGGGAGATTGGAGACGGGTCTGGAGCGGGATTGGGATCGGGATCCGGAGGGGATTGGGATCCAGAGTGGGATTGGGGTCTGGAAGGGGATTGGGATCCAGAGTGGGATTGGGGTCTGGAAGGGGATTGGGATCCAGAGTGGGATTGGGGTCTGGAAGGGGATTGGGATCCAGAGTGGGATTGGGGTCTGGAAGGGGATTGGGATCCAGAGGGGGCTTGGGATCTGGAGGGGGATTGGGGTCCAGAGGGAATTGGCATAAAGGAATCTCTCTCTGGAATCCCCTCAGGGAAAAGAAGTACTGGGATGTAGAGGGGATTGGGGTCCATGGGGACATTGGGATCCTGAGGGAATGAGGGATACGAAAGGGAATTGGGACAGAGAAGGATATCGGGATCCAGAAGGATATCGGGATCCAGAGGGAATCGGGATCCAGGGGGGAATCCGGGGCCGGAGCTGCTCCGATCCCATTCCCACCCCAGACTCCATGGGCAAGTGCCAATCCCAGAGCTGACCCCAGAGCTGACCCCAGAGCCGATCCCAGAGCTGATCCCAGAGCCGATCCCAGAGCTGATCCCAGAGCCGATCCCAGGGCTGACCCCAGAGCTGATCCCAGAGCTGATCCCAGAGCTGATCCTGGGGCCGATCCCAGAGCTGACCCCAGAGCCGATCCCGGGGCCGATCCCAGAGCCAATCCCAGAGCTGATCCCGGGGCTGATCCCAGGAAGTGGCGATCCCACAGAAAACCCCCCGGGGAAGAGAAAGCCCAGAACAGCTTCCCGAGGAAATCCCAGAATCTGCACTGAGGGCTTTGGGATTTGGGATTTGGGATGGGAGCAGAAGGAGAGCAGGGATTTGTGGGAGCGAAACCCGGGAATTTTTGGGAACAAAACCCCAGAATTTTTGGGAGTGAACCCCCCAAATTTTTGGGAGCGAATCCCCCGGAATTCTTGGGATGGGAATTTGGGGTGGAAAATCCCGAAAAATGGGGATTGGGATGGGGTAAAAGGATCAGGAACCAGGGCTGGGAAATCCCATAAGGATGGGGTAAAAGGGTCAGGAATTGGGGCTGAAAATCCCAAAAAGGCCATTGGGATGGGATAAAAGGATCATGAACCGGGGCTGGGAAATCCCAAAAACAGGGATTGGGATGGGCTAAAAGGATCCAAAATCAGGGCTGGAAATCCCAAAAATGGGGATTGGGATGGGGAAAAAGGATCAGGAACCAGGGCTGGGAAATCCCATTAGGATGGGGTGAAAGGATCCCGAACCAGGGCTGGGAATCCAAAAATCCCAAAAAAAGGGGATTGGGATGGGGTAAAAGGATCATGAACCAGGGCTGGGAAATCCCCCAAGGATGAGGTAAAAGGGTCAGGAATCAGGGCTGAAAATCCCAAAAAAAGAGGATTGGGATGGGGTAAAAGGGTCAGGAACCAGGGCTCAGAAATCCCATAAGGATGGGGTAAAAAGGGCAGGAATCAGGGCTGGGAAATCCCCAAAACAGGGATTGGGATGGGGTGAAAGGATCAGGAACCGGGGCTGGGAATCCCAAATATCCCAAAAAGGGGACTGGGATGGGGTGAAAGGATCCCAAACCGGGGCTGGGAATCCCAAATATCCCAAAAAGGGGACTGGGATGGGGTGAGAGGATCCCAAACCGGGGCTGGGAATCCCAAATATCCCAAAAAGGGGACTGGGATGGGGTGAGAGGATCCCAAACCGGGGCTGGGGATCCCAAATATCCCAAAAAGGGGACTGGGATGGGGTGAGAGGATCCCAAACCGGGGCTGGGGAATCCCAAATATCCCAAAAAGGGGACTGGGATGGGGTGAGAGGATCTCAAACCGGGGCTGGGGAATCCCAAATATCCCAAAAAGGGGACTGGGATGGGGTGAGGAAACCCAAACCGGGGCTGGGGAATCCCAAATATCCCAAAAAGGGGACTGGGATGGGGTGAGAGGATCTCAAACTGGGGCTGGGGAATCCCAAATATCCCAAAAAGGGGACTGGGATGGGGTGAGAGGATCCCAAACCGGGGCTGGGGATCCCAAATATCCCAAAAAGGGGACTGGGATGGGGTGAAAGGATCAGGAACCGGGGCTGGCCATCCCAAATATCCCAAAAAGGGGACTGGGATGGGGTGAGAGGATCCCAAACCGGGGCTGGGGAATCCCAAATATCCCAAAAAGGGGACTGGGATGGGGTGAGAGGATCCCAAACCGGGGCTGGCCATCCCTCCCTCTCCTCGTGGCCCTGCCGAATCCCGAATTCCCGAATTCCGAGTTGGGAATTCTCGCCGCGCCGGCGGTGAGGGGAGAGGGAAGGGGCGCAGGAATTGCCGAGTCGCCGTTTCCGCTCCAGACAGCCCCGCGGCCTCCCGGGAGCCAACATCTGGGAAAGCACCAACCAACCCCACAGATCCCCCAGACCCCCGGCCCCCTCCCCTCCCACCCTGCCGGCCCCAACAAAGGCACCGAGCCGAGCCGCGGGGCTGGGGGGTCCCGAAAATCCCCAAAAATCCTTAAAAATGGGGGTGGGATGGGGCAGGGAGAGGGAACTGGGGGGGAATCCTGAAAAATACCCCAACATGAGGAGTGGGATGGGGCAGGGAGAGGGAACTGGGGGGGAAATCCCAAAAATCCTTAAAAATGGGGGCGGGATGGGGCAGGGAGAGGGAACTGGGGGGGAATCCCAAAAATCCTTAAAAATGGGGGTGGGATGGGGCAGGGAGAGGGAACTGGGGGGGAATCCCAAAAATCCTTAAAAATGGGGAGTGGGATGGGGCAGGGAGCGGGAACTGGGGGGGAATCCCGAAAAATACCCCAAAATGGGGAGTGGGATGGGGCAGGGAGTGGGAACTGGGGGGGAAATCCCAAAAATCCTTAAAAATGGGGGCGGGATGGGGCAGGGAGTGGGAACTGGGGGGGAATCCCAAAAATCCTTAAAAATGGGGGTGGGATGGGGCAGGGAGAGGGAACTGGGGGGGAATCCCAAAAATCCTTAAAAATGGGGAGTGGGATGGGGCAGGGAGCGGGAACTGGGGGGGAATCCCGAAAAATACCCCAAAATGGGGAGTGGGATGGGGCAGGGAGTGGGAACTGGGGGGGAAATCCCAAAAATCCTTAAAAATGGGGGCGGGATGGGGCAGGGAGAGGGAACTGGGGGGGAATCCCAAAAATCCCCAAAAATGGGGGCGGGATGGGGCAGGGAGAGGGAACTGGGGGGGGAATCCCAAAAAATACCCCAAAATGAGGAGTGGGATGGGGCAGGGAGTGGGAACTGGGGGGGGGGGGGATTCCAAAAAATACCCCAAAAATGGGGAGTGGGATGGGGCAGGGAGCGGGAATTGGGGGGGAATCCCGAAAAATGGGATTTGGGATGGGGCAGGGAGAGGGGTGGGGAAACCCCAAAAAATGGGGATGGAGATGGGGTAGGGAGTGGGAATTGGGGAGATCCCGAAAATAAAAAAAAATCCCCCCAAAAATGGGAATTGGGATGGGGCAGGGAGTGGGAACTGGGGGGGAATCTGGAAAATCCTGAAAAATACCCCAAATGGGGAGGGGGATGGGGGAGGGAGAGGGGTGGGGGGATCCCGAAAAATACCCCAAGAATGGGGAGTGGGATGGGCAGCAAGAGGGGTGGGGGGGAATCCCAAAAACCAAAAAAATCCTCAGAAATGGGGAGTGGGATGGGGCAGGGAGTGGGAATTGGGGGGGAATCTGTAAAATCCTCAAAATTCCCCCAAAATGGGGAGTGGGATGGGACAAGGAGTGGAGTGGAGGGAAAATCCTGAAAATCCAAAAAATGAGGATTGGGATGGAGCAGCGAGTGGGGTGGGGGGGAAATCCCAAAAATCCTGAAAAATGAGGACTGGGGATGGAAAATCCCAGAAAAGGGAACTGGGGTGGAAAATCCTGAAAAATGGGGATGGGGGGTGGAAAATCCCAGAAAAGGGTAAGGGTCAGACTGGGGGGGGAACTGGGGTGTCACTGGTCAGACTGGGGGTACTGGGAGTGACAGTGCTATACTGGTGACACTGGGGGTGGCACTGGGAGTACTGGGGGTGACACTGGTGGCACTGGGGGTGGCACTGGGCACCCGGGAAAATCCCTATAATTCCGATCCTGATCCCAGTCCCATTCCCAATAATCCCAGTAATCCAAGTAATCCCAATAATGACAATAATCCAAATAATCCAAATAATCCCAAGAATGACAATAATCCCCATCCCAGCTCTGATCCCAATACTGATCCCAATCCCGATCGCAATCCTGACCCCGGCTCTGATCCCGATCCCAATAATCCCAATCCCAGCTCTGATCTCAATCCCAATCCCAGCTCTGATCCCAATCCCTATAATCCCAGTCCCGGCTCTGATCCTGATCCCAATAATCCCAATAATCCCAAAAATCCCAACAACAATCCCAGCCCCGGCTCTGATCCTGATCCCAATAATCCCAATCCCAGCTCTGATCCCAATCCCAATCCCAGCTCTGATCCCGATCCCAACAATCCCAGCCCCGGCTCTGATCCTGATCTCAATAATCCCAATAATCCCAACAATCCCAACAACAATCCCAGCCCCGGCTCTGACCACGCTTTCCCTCTCTCCCGCAGAGCAAAGACCGCGACAGGAAAACAGCACAGCTCCGGAGCTAGGCCGGAATTCCAGACGGGAATTCCAATGGGAATTCCAACGGGAACAGCCACCGGAACAGGAGGGGAAAACCACAGATCCATGGACATTCATTCCGATGGGAATTCCAATGGGAATTCCAACGGGAACTGACACCGGAGCACGAGGGGAAAACCACAAATCCACGGATTCACGGACATTCATTCCAATGGGAATGCCAGCCGGGAATTCCAGCTGGGAAAAACCACAAATCCACGGATTCACGGACATTCATTCCAATGGGAATGCCAGCTGGGAATTCCAGCTGGGAAAAAACACAAATCCATGGATTCATGGACATTGATTCCAATGGGAATTCTAGTTGGGAATTCCAGCCAAGAATTCCAGTTGGGAATTCCTGCCGGGAGCAGCCACTGGAGCACAAGGGAAAAACCACAAATCCACGGATCCACGGACGTTAATTCCAACAGGAATTCCAGATGGGAATTCCAGCCGGGAACAGCCACCGCAGCATGAGGGAAAAGCCACAAATCCACGGATCCACGGATGTTCAATCCAATGGGAATGCCAGCTGGGAATTCCACCGGAGCATGAGGGAAAAGCCACAAATCCATGGATCCACAGCCATTTTCCGGCCTGATCCCAACGGGAATTCCTGCCGGGATCACTCACAGATCCACAGCCATTTTCCGGCCTGATCCCAACGGGAATTCCTGCCGAGATCACTCACAGATCCACAGCCATTTTCCGGCCTGATCCCAACGGGAATTCCTGTTGGGATCACTCACAGATCCACAGCCATTTTCCGGCCTGATCCCAACGGGAATTCCTGTTGGGATCACTCACAGATCCACAGCCATTTTCCGGCCTGATCCCAACGGGAATTCCTGCCGGGAAGGGCGGCACGGACACAGCCCAGCGACTCCACGGACACGCCGGAATTCCGGGAATCTCCAGAGAATGGCACCTGGAGAGCCCGAGGGACACAAGAGCTGCTCCAGGAATCCCCGGGAATCCCCAGCCCGGAACACTCGGATCTCCCAGATCCGCCTGGGGAGCCTTGGGAATTCCCACCCTGGGATCCACGGACGGTCGTGGAACACTCAGATCTCCCAGATCTGCCTGGGAATCTTTGGGAATTCCCACCCCGGGATCCACAGATGCTCATGGAACACTTGGATCTCCCAGAGCCATTCCCGGATCCATTCCCGCTCGGGGCCGCTGGATCCCGGAACTGATCCCTGAAATCCATCCCTGAACTGATCCCAGAACTGATCCCTGAACTCCATCCTGGAACTGATCCCTGAACTGATCCCAGAACTGTTTCTGGAACTGATCCCAAAACTGATCCCGGAACTGATCCCTGAACTCCATCCTGGGAGTGATCCCAGAACTGATCCCTGAACTGATCCCGGGACTGATCCCAGGACTGACCCCGGAGCTCGGGGGGCCCGGGTTTTTTGGGAATGATCAATCACATGCTGGAATTTCATGTCATTGATGTGGGAATTAATTAAATCCAGAATTAATTAATCGGGAGAGTGGGGCAGGATCCTGCAGGGAATTCCTTCCTTTCCCTTTTCCCTTTCTCTTTCCTTTCCCTCGGGTCATTCCCGGGCCAGCGCCGATTTCCCTGGGCCAGAGGGACTGGGAAAACCCAGGAATTGGGGAAAAAGGAGTTTTCTGGGAAAATGAATCCCAGCGTTCCCAGCAGGGGAATGTGGGGCAGTGAGAGAGGGAGGGAAACTGGGATGGAATGGGAACGGGACTGGGATGGGAATGGAACTGGGATGGGAATGGAACTTGGATGGGAATGGGACTGGGATGGGAATGGAACTGGGATGGGAATGGGAACAGGACTGGGATGGGAACGGAGCTGGGATGGGAATGGGAACGGAACTGGGATGGGAACGGAACTGGGATGGGAACGGAACTGGGATGGGAACGGAACTGGGAACGGGAACGGAACTGGGAACGGGACTGGGATGGGAACGGAACTGGGATGGGAACGGAACTGGGATGGGAATGGGAATGGGAACGGGACTGGGATGGGAATGGGAATGGGATGGGAATGGGAATGGGAACAGGACTGGGATGGGAACGGAACTGGGATGGGAATGGGAATGGGATGGGAATGGGATGGGAAAAGAACTGGGATGGGGATGGGAACGGGATGGGAATGGGAATGGGAATGGGAATGGGAACAGGACTGGGATGGGAACGGAACTGGGATGGGAATGGAACTGGGATGGGAATGGGAACGGAACTGGAATGGGAACGGGAATGGGAATGGGACTGGGATGGGAATGGAACTGGGATGGGAATGAGAATGGGAACAGGACTGGGATGGGAATGGAATGGGAACGGGACTGGGATGGGAATGGAACTGGGATGGGAATGGGAATG
The DNA here is from genome assembly GCA_036785705.1 of Acanthornis magna. Classification (NCBI taxonomy): domain Eukaryota; kingdom Metazoa; phylum Chordata; class Aves; order Passeriformes; family Acanthizidae; genus Acanthornis; species Acanthornis magna. The sequence goes on along the minus strand of JAWUZG010000628.1, from coordinate 150,801 downwards.
GGAACAGGACTGGGATGGGAATGGAACTGGGATGGGAACGGAACTGGGATGGGAATGGGAATGGAAATGGGATTGCAGAGAAAAGGGCGTCGGGTCCGTGGGAAGAAAATGATAGAATTTTGGAGTTGGAAAAACCCTCGGAGCCTCCGAGTCCATGACCCACATCCGCAGGGATGGGAATTCCTGGGAATGGGGAGTCCATCCCGGCCCTGACCCCACACCCACCGGGATGGGAATTCTGGCCGGGAATGGCCACTCCATCCCGGAATTCCAGCCCTTCCTGGGGAATATTCCCGAAAATCCCAACCTGAGGCCATTCCCTCTCATCCTGTCTCTGTTCCAGCCTCAGCCAGCCCCACAGCTCCAGCCCCACATTTCTGCTCCAGCCCCACATTTACAGCTCCAGCCCCACAGCTCCAGCCCCACATTTACATCTCCAGCCCCACAGCTACAGCCCCACATTTACATCTCCAGCCCCACATTTACGGCTCCAGCCCCACATTTACATCTCCAGCCCCACATTTACAGCTCCAGCCCCACAGCTCCAGCCCCACATTTACATCTCCAGCCCCACATTTCTGCTCCAGCCCCACATTTACATCTCCAGCCCCACATTTACAGCTCCAGCCCCACAGCTCCAGCCTCACATTTACAGCTCCAGCCCCACATTTACATCTCCAGCCCCACATTTACATCTCCAGCCCCACATTTACAGCTCCAGCCCCACAGCTCCAGCCTCACATTTACAGCTCCAGCCCCACATTTACAGCTCCAGCCCCACAGCTCCAGCCTCACATTTACAGCTCCAGCCTCACATTTACAGCTCCAGTCCCACATTTACAGCTCCAGTCCCACAGCTCCAGCCCCACATTCCAGCCCCACATCCCATCCCAGCCCCAGATTCCCATCCCAGCCCCACACCCCAGCCCCACATCCCATCCCAGCCCCAGATCCCATCGCAGCCCCACACGCCAGCCCCACATCCCACCCCGTCCCAGCCCCACACGCCAGCCCCGGCAGCTCGGGGAGGCTCCGGCCCGGGCCTGGCTCCCGCCGGGATTTTCCGGGACATTTTTGCTCCATGACCTCACTCCGCTCCCGGAGGCTCCTGCCCCGCACGTCGCGGCCTTGGCTCCCCCGGGATTGGCCCCGGGCCCGCGGCCGCTGCCAGCCCGGCCTGGCTCGGCTCGGCTCGGCTCGGCTCGGCTCGGCTCGGCTGGGCTCGGGCTCAGGGCTTGGCTCGGCTCGGCTGGGCTCGGCTCGGCTCGGCTCGGCTCGGCTCGGCTCGGCTGGGCTCGGCTCGGGCTCAGGGCTCGGCTCGGCTCGGCTCGGCTGGGCTCGGCTCGGCCCGGCTCGGCTCAGGGCTCGGCTCGGCTCGGCTCGGCTCGGCTCGGCTCGGCTCGGCTGGGCTCGGCTCGGGCTCAGGGCTCGGCTCGGCTCGGCTCGGCTCGGCTCGGCTCGGCTCGGCTCGGCTCGGGCTCAGGGCTTGGCTCGGCTCGGCTCGGCTCGGCTCGGGCTCAGGGCTTGGCTCGGCTCGGCCCGGCTCGGCTCGGCTGGGCTCGGGCTCAGGGCTCGGCTCGGCTCGGCTCGGGCTCAGGGCTCGGCTCGGCTCGGCTCGGCTCGGCTGGGCTCGGCTCGGCTGGGCTCGGCTCGGCTCGGCTCGGCTCGCTCGGGCTCGGCTCGGGCTCAGGGCTCGGCTGGGCTCGGCTCGGGCTCAGGGCTCGGCTCGGCTCGGCCCGGCTCGGCTCGGCTCGGGCTCAGGGCTCGGCTCGGCTGGGCTCGGCCCGGCTCGGCTCGGCTCGGCTCAGGGCTCGGCTGGGCTCGGCTGGGCTCGGCTCGGCTCGGCTGGGCTCGGCTCGGCTCGGCTCGGCTCAGGGCTCGGCTGGGCTCGGCTCGGCCCGGCTCGGGCTCAGGGCTCGGCTCGGCTCGGCTCGGCTCGGCTCGGCTCGGCTGGGCTCGGCTCGGCTCGGGCTCGGCTCGGCTGGGCTCGGCTCGGCTCGGCTCGGCTGGGCTCGGGCTCAGGGCTCGGCTGGGCTCGGCTCGGCTCGGCTCGGCTCGGCTCGGCTCGGCTGGGCTCGGGCTCAGGGCTTGGCTCGGCTCGGCTGGGCTCGGCTCGGCTCGGCTCGGCTCGGCCCGGCCCGGCTCGGCTCGGCTGGGCTCGGCTCGGGCTCAGGGCTCGGCTCGGCTCGGCTCGGCTCGGCTCGGCTCGGCTCGGCTCGGGCTCAGGGCTCGGCTCGGCTCGGGCTCAGGGCTCGGCTCGGGCTCAGGGCTTGGCTCGGCTCGGCCCGGCTCGGCTCGGCTGGGCTCGGCTGGGCTCGGCTCGGGCTCAGGGCTCGGCTCGCTCGGGCTCGGCTCGGGCTCAGGGCTCGGCTGGGCTCGGCTCGGGCTCAGGGCTCGGCTGGGCTCGGCCCGGCTCGGCTCGGCTCGGGCTCAGGGCTCGGCTCGGCTGGGCTCGGCTCGGCTCGGCTCAGGGCTCGGCTGGGCTCGGCTGGGCTCGGCTCGGCTCGGCTGGGCTCGGCTCGGCTCGGCTCGGCTCAGGGCTCGGCTGGGCTCGGCTCGGCCCGGCTCGGGCTCAGGGCTCGGCTCGGCTGGGCTCGGCTCGGCTCGGCTGGGCTCGGCTCGGCTGGGCTCGGCTCGGCTCGGCTGGGCTCGGGCTCAGGGCTCGGCTCGGCTCGGCTCGGCTGGGCTCGGCTCGGCTGGGCTCGGCTCGGCTCGGCTCGGCTCGGGCTCAGGGCTCGGCTCGGCTCGGGCTCAGGGCTCGGCTGGGCTCGGCTCGGCTGGGCTCGGCTCGGGCTCAGGGCTCGGCTCGGCTCGGCTCGGGCTCAGGGCTCGGCTCGGGCTCGGCTGGGCTGGGCTCGGCTCGGCCCGGCCCGGCTCGGCTTGGCTCGGCTGGGCTCGGCTCGGCCCGGCCCGGCTCGGCTCGGCTCGGCTCGGCTCGGCTCGGCCGGGCTCGGCTCGGGCTCAGGCTCGGCTCGGCTCGGCTGGGCTCGGCTCGGCTCGGCTGGGCTCGGCTCGGCTCGGCTCGGCTGGGCTCGGCTGGGCTCGGCTCGGCTCGGCTCGGCTCGGCTCGGGCTCAGGGCTCGGCTCGGCTCGGGCTCAGGGCTCGGCTGGGCTCGGCTCGGCTGGGCTCGGCTCGGGCTCAGGGCTCGGCTCGGCTCGGCTCGGGCTCAGGGCTCGGCTCGGGCTCGGCTCGGCTCGGCTCGGCTCGGCTGGGCTCGGCTCGGGCTCAGGGCTCGGCTCGGCTCGGCTCGGCTCGGCTGGGCTCGGCTCGGGCTCAGGGCTCGGCTCGGCTCGGCTCGGGCTCAGGGCTCGGCTCGGGCTCGGCTCGGCTCGGCTCGGCTCGGCTGGGCTCGGCTCGGGCTCAGGGCTCGGCTCGGCTCGGGCTCAGGGCTCGGCTCGGCTCGGCTGGGCTCGGCTCGGGCTCAGGGCTCGGCTCGGCTCGGCTGGGCTCGGCTCGGCTCGGCTCGGCTCGGGCTCAGGGCTCGGCTCGGCTCGGCTCGGCTGGGCTCGGCTCGGCTCGGCTCGGCTCGGCTGGGCTCGGCTCGGCTCGGCTGGGCTCGGCTCGGGCTCAGGGCTCGGCTGGGCTCGGGCTCAGGGCTCGGCTCGGCTCGGCTGGGCTCGGCTCGGCTCGGGCTCAGGGCTCGGCTCGGCTCGGCTGGGCTCGGCTCGGCTCGGGCTCAGGGCTCGGCTCGGCTCGGCTGGGCTCGGCTCGGCTCGGGCTCAGGGCTCGGCTCGGCTCGGCTCGGCTGGGCTCGGCTGGGCTCGGCTCGGGCTCAGGGCTCGGCTGGGCTCGGCTCGGCTCGGCTCGGCTCGGGCTCAGGGCTCGGCTCGGCTCGGCTCGGGCTCAGGGCTCGGCTCAGCTGGGCTCGGCTCCGGAGGGCAGGTCCGGATCCAGGAGCTGCTCCCGAATTTCCCTGCGGGCCTGCGAGACCCGCGCGGGGAGGGAGGCTCCGAACTGGGAATGCTGGAGATTCCCGGGATGGAATCCTGCCTCATTCCCAGAGTGGGATTCCTGTCTCATTCCCAGGATGGAATTCCTGTCCCATTCCCAGGATGGGATTCCTGCCTCAGGATATGATTCCTGTCTCATTCCCGGGATGGCTTCCTGTCTCATTCCGACCCCAGGGATCCCCAGGATGGGATCCCTGCCTCATTCCCGGGATGGGATTCCAGGATGGGTTAGGGTTGGGGTTAAGGGGTTAGGGTTAGGAGGAAGGGAGGGAAAGGGATTCCCAACGGGATCCCTGATTTCCAATGGGATTTCCAACAGGATTCCCGATTTCCAACAGGATCCCCGATTTCCAAGGGAATTCCTGACCCTGGAATTGCTTCCAAGCCAATCCAGAGCCTCTCCTTTCCCCTGGAATTGCTTCTCCTGACCTCAGGAATTGTTTCCAAGACAATCCTTTCCTTCTCCTGACCTCTGGAATTGCTCCCCTGACCTCTGGAATGCTTCCAAGGCAATCCTTTCCCTCTCCCAACCTCTGGAATTGCTTTTCTGACCTCTGGAATCGCTTCCAAGCCGACCCTTCCCTCTCCCAGCCTCTGGAATTGTTCCCTTTCCCTTCCCTGAGCCTGGAAGGGCCGAGGATTCCAAGGAAATCCCTCCTGGCCAACCCTGGCGCTTTTCCATGAGCTTCCAGCGCAGCCTGGGATTCCCTGGAATTCTGGGGTGGATTCCCAGGGAATTTAGGGCCGTTCCCCACCCCTGGGAGCGTCCCGGGATCGCGGGGTGTTCCCTGCCCACGGAACGGGGCTGGGATGGGATGGGATGATCCCAAAATCCCAAAAATCCCAGGATCCCATGGAGATCCCTGCCAGAGCTTTCCCTGCTGATCCCGGGAATCCTGTGGGGCCGGGAAAGGGAAATCCCACAGATCCCGGAGCCTTTCCATGGGGATTTTCTGGGAATGTGGGGCTGGGACAGGGATGAGGGAATTGGGAATGTGGGGCTGGGACAGGGAAATCCCGCAGATCCCGGAGCCTTTCCGTGGGGTTTTTCTAGGGGAGCTGCAGAGGGATTTGGGATCAGGGAATGGCTTCCCACATTGGGAACATCGGGAAATTGGGAAGGAATTCCCAGAGAATGCCCCGGGAATGTCCCGCAGGAAAGGGATCATCCCTAAATCCCTTCATCCCAAAACTTCTGGGGGCCCCTGAGCACCCCCGGAGCTCTCCCTGCCCTCGATCCCATTCCCATGCCCCATCCCATTCCATTCCCCATTCCTATTCCCATCCCCCATCCCACTCCTAGTTTTTGGGAACGAGCTGCCAGCCTCCCCCTCATCCATTCCCAATCCCATTCCCATCCCCCATTCCCATTCCCAATGTCATTCCCTGTTTTTGGGGCTGATGACAATGATCAGCCTCTCTCCGATCCATTCCCAATGCCATTCCCGATCCCATTCCTGACCCATATCCATTCCCATTCCCATTCCCAATCCATTCCCAATGCCATTCCCAATGCCATTCCCGATCCTATTCCCAATGCCATTCCCGGTTTTCGGGGCCGATGGCAGCCCCCAGCCTCCCTCCCTCCCACCTAATCCATCAGCAGCTGCTCGATCCCATTCCCATTCCCATTCCCATTCCCGATCCCATTCCCATCCCCATCCCCATCCCCATCCCCATTCCTATTCCCATTCCAATGCCATTCCTGATCCCATTCCTGATGCCATTCTCGGTTTTTGGGCCCCCAGCCTCCTTCCCACCTGATCCATCGGCAGCTGCTCGTTCCCATTCCCAATCCATTCCCGATCCATTCCCATTCCAGGTCCCATTCCCAATCCCATTCCCATTCCCGATCCATTCCCAATGCCATTCCCGGTTTTTGGGAACGATTAGCCTCCCTCTCTCCCTCCCACCCGATCCATCAGCAGCTGTTCATTCCCATTCCCGATCCCATTCCCATTCCCAATCCCATTCCTGATCCATTCCCGATCCCATTCCCATTCCCATTCCCGATCCATTCCCGATGCCATTCCCGTTTTTGGGAACGATCAGCTTCCCTCCCTCCCTCCCTCCCGCTCCATCAGCAGCTGCTCGTTCCCATTCCCAATGCCATTCCCAATGCCATTCCCGATCCCATTCCCAATCCCATTCCCATTCCTGATGCCATTCCCGGTTTTCGGGCCCCAGCCTCTGTCCCTCCCGCTCCATCAGCAGCTGCTCGCGGGCTGTTCCCATTCCCATTCCCAGTCCCATTCCCGATCCCATTCCCGAGGCCATTCCCGTTTTGGGGAACGATCAGCCTCCCTCCCTCTCTCTCTCCCGCTCCATCAGCAGCTGCTCGCTGGCTGTTCCCAGTCCCATTCCCAATCCCATTCCTGATCCCAATCCCATTCCCATTCCCGGTTCCAATCCCATTCCCGAGGCCATTCCCGATCCATTCCCGAGGCCATTCCCGTTTTTGGGAACGATCAGCCTCCCTCCCGCTCCATCAGCAGCTGCTCGCGGGCTGTTCCCATTCCCATTCCCATTCCCAGTCCCATTCCCGATCCCAATCCCATTCCCGAGGCCATTCCCGTTTTTGGGAACGATCAGCCTCTCTCTCTCCCGCTCCATCAGCAGCTGCTTGCGGGCTGTTCCCATTCCCATTCCCGATCCCATTCCCATTCCCGATCCCATTCCCATTCCCAATCCCATTCCCGATCCCATTCCCATTCCCGATCCCAGTCCCATTCCCGATCCCAATCCCATTCCCGAGGCCGTTCCCGATCCATTCCCGAGGCCGTTCCCGTTTTTGGGAACGATCAGCCTCTCTCCCTCCCGCTCCATCAGCAGCTGCTCGCGGGCTGTTCCCGATCCCATTCCCGGTTCCAATCCCATTCCCGAGGCCATTCCCATTCCCATTCCCATTCCTGATCCCATTCCCATTCCCGAGGCCATTCCCGTTTTTGGGAACGATCAGCCTCTCTCCCTCCCGCTCCATCAGCAGCTGCTCGCGGGCTGTTCCCAGTCCCATTCCCGGTTCCAATCCCATTCCCGAGGCCATTCCCATTCCCATTCCCATTCCTGATCCCATTCCCATTCCCGAGGCCATTCCCGTTTTTGGGAACGATCAGCCTCTCTCTCTCCCGCTCCATCAGCAGCTGCTCGCGGGCTGTTCCCATTCCCATTCCCGGTTCCAACCCCATTCCCGTTTTTGGGAACGATCAGCCTCCCTCCCGCTCCATCAGCAGCTGCTCGCGGGCTGTTCCCATTCCCATTCCCGATCCCGATCCCAATCCCATTCCCGGTTTTCGGGCCCCCAGCCTCTCCCTCCCGCTCCATCAGCAGCTGCTCGCGGGCTGTTCCCATTCCCATTCCCGATCCCGATCCCAATCCCATTCCCGGTTTTCGGGCCCCCAGCCTCTCTCTCTCCCGCTCCATCAGCAGCTGCTCGCGGGCTGTTCCCAGTCCCATTCCCGGTTCCAATCCCATTCCCGAGGCCATTCCCATTCCCATTCCCATTCCTGATCCCATTCCCATTCCCGAGGCCATTCCCGTTTTTGGGAACGATCAGCCTCTCTCCCTCCCGCTCCATCAGCAGCTGCTCGCGGGCTGTTCCCATTCCCATTCCCGATCCCGATCCCAATCCCATTCCCGGTTTTCGGGCCCCCAGCCTCTCCCTCCCGCTCCATCAGCAGCTGCTCGCGGGCTGCTCCCGCTCGGCTCCCACCTGCAATTCCCGCCAGGAACCACCTGTGACCCCCGCGCTCCCCGCTGCGCTCCCCGCTGCGCTCCCGCCTCCTTCCCGCCTTTATCCCCTGATTTATCCCCTGATTTATCCCCTGATTTATCCCCTGATTTATTCCCTGCCAGGTCCCAGCCGCTGCCCTGGCCGGGAATGGTTCCCAGCTGGGACTGGGAGCCACCCCCGCCCCGCAGCAGCGCCGCTCCCGAAAAGCTCGGCCCGGCGCGGGGAACCCTGCCTGCCACGGCACAATTTCCTCCCTGTTGTCTCTGGGGATTTTCCCTGGTTTTTTCCCATTTCCCCCACTTTTTTCCCCCAATTTTCCCCATTTTTCCTGGTTTTTTTCCCCCCGATTTTCCCCAATTTTCCCTGGTTTTTTCCCATTCCCCCCATTTTTCCCCCCATTTTTCCTGCTTTTTCCCTCGATTTTCCCCAATTTTCCCTGGTTTATTCCCCCGATTTTCCCCATCTTTTTCCCAATGTTCCCTGTTATTTTTCCCATTTTTTCCTGATTTCCCTGGTTGTTTTCCCCATTTTTTCCCTCAATTTCCCCCATTTTCCCCTTTTTTTCTCTGTTTTCCCCCACTTTTCTCCTGTTCTTTTTTGTCTTTCCCCCTTTTTTTTTTCCCCTGGATTTTCCCCGATTTTCAATGGTTTTTCCCCATTTTCTCCCCATTTATTCCCCCATTTTCCCCCGGATTTTTCTGATTTCCCCGTTTTTCCCCCCAATTTTTTCCCCAATTTTGCCCATTTCCCCTCCATTTTTCCCCTGATTTCCCCCATTTCCCCCCATCTTTTTCCCCACTTATTTCCCCATTTTCCCCCATATTTTCCCCATTTCCCCTCCAATTTTCCCCATTTTTTCCCCATCTTTTTTCCCATGTCCCCCGATTTTCCCCATTTTTCCCGTTTATTTCCCCATTTCCCCCCCAATTTCCCTAATTTTTTCCCTGATTTCTCCCCCCATTTTCCTCCGATTTTTCCCTATTTTTTACCCATTTTCCCCCCATTTCTCTCCCAATTTCCCCCGATTTTTGCTGCATAATTTCCCCAATTTTTTCCCTATTTTTCCCCCATTATTTTCCCGATTTTTCCCTATTTTTCCCCCATTATTCCCCCCATTTTTTCCCTATTTTTCCCCCATTTCCCCCCCGATTTTTCCCCATTATTCCCCCCATTTCTTCCCTATTTTTCCCCCATTTTTCCCCCGATTTTTCCCTATTTTCCCCCCATTTCCCCCCCGATTTTTCCCCATTATTCTCCCCATTTTTCCCCAATTTTTTCCCTATTTTCCCCCATTTCCCCCCCGATTTTTCCCCATTACTCCCCCCATTTTTCCCTAATTTTTCCCTATTTTTCCCGCATAATTTCCCCGATTTTTCCCCATTTCCCCCCCGATTTTTCCCCATTATTCCCCCGATTTTTCCCCATTATTCCCCCCATTTTTTCCCTATTATCCCCCCCGTAATTCCCCCGATTTTTCCCCATTTCTCCCCCGATTTTTCCCCATTATTCCCCCCATTTCCCCCGATTTTTCCCTATTTTCCCCCCGATTTTTCCCCATTATTCCCCCCATTTCCCCCCGATTTTTCCCTATTTTCCCCCCGATTTTTCCCCATTTCCCCCCCGATTTTTCCCCATTATTCCCCCGATTTTTCCCCATTATTCCCCGATTTTTCCCCATTATTCCCCCATTTTTCCCCATTTCCCCGCCCAGTTTCCCCGCTTTCCCCTCCCCCGGCGCTCTCCCGCGGCGCCCCTTGCCTCCCCCGCGCGGCTCGGGGCGGCGGAAGCCAAAGGAGGCTCTGGAATGCCTCACTCGCTCCTCGTTCCGCGTCCCGCGGGGCTGGGGCAGCCCCGGCCTGCCTCCCTCCCTCTCCCTTTCCCTCCCTGCCTCCCTCCCTCCCTCCGCCGCCGCTGCCGCTCGGCTTTCAGCTCCTTCCCCCCGCATTTGGGGCTTTTCCTCCTCCCCCCCGCATTTCGGGCATTTGGGGTTTTCCTTCCCCCCGCATTTGGGGCTTTTCCTCCTCCCCCCCGCATTTCGGGCATTTGGGGTTTTCCTTCCCCCCGCATTTGGGGCTTTTCCTCCTCCCCCCCGCATTTCGGGCATTTGGGGTTTTTCCTTCCCCCCGCATTTGGGGCTTTTCCTCCTCCCCCCCGCATTTCGGGCATTTGGGGCTTTTCCTTCCCCCCGCATTTGGGGTTTTTCCTTCCCCCCGCATTTGGGGCTTTTCCTCCTTCCCCCCGCATTTGGGGGGTTTGGGGTTTTTCCTTCCCCCCGCATTTGGGGCTTTTCCTCCCCCCCGCATTTCGGGCATTTGGGGCTTTTCCTCCTCCCCCCCGCATTTGGGGCATTTGGGGCTTTTCCTCCCCCCCGCATTTGGGGTTTTTCCTTCCCCCCGCATTTGGGGCTTTTCCTCCCCCCCGCATTTCGGGCATTTGGGGCTTTTCCTCCTCCCCCCCGCATTTGGGGCATTTGGGGCTTTTCCTCCCCCCCGCATTTGGGGTTTTTCCTTCCCCCCGCATTTGGGGTTTTCCTCCCCCCCGCACTTGGGGGATTTGGGGCTTTTCCTTCCCCCCGCATTTGGGCTTTTTCCTTCCTCTCCCGCATTTGGGGCATTTGGGGTTTTTCCTTCCCCCCCGCATTTGGGGTTTTCCTTCCCCCCGCATTTGGGGGATTTGGGGCTTTTCCTCCCCCCCGCATTTGGGGTTTTTCCTCCCCCCCGCATTTGGGGTTTTTCCTTCCCCCCGCATTTGGGGTCTTCCTCCCCCCCGCATTTGGGGGATTTGGGGCTTTTCCTTCCTCCCCGCATTTGGGGGATTTGGGGCTTTTCCTTCCCCCCGCATTTGGGGGGTTTGGGGCTTTTCCTTCCTCCCCCGCATTTGGGGTTTTCCTTCCCCCCCTGCATTTGGGGTTTTTCCTTCCCCCCGCATTTGGGGTTTCTTCCTTCCCCCTCGCATTTGGGGCTTTTCCTTCTCCCCGCATTTGGGGCTTTTCCTTCCTCCCCCGCATTTCGGGGGATTTGGGGTTTTTCCTTCCCCCCCGCATTTGGGGCTTTTCCTTCCCCCCCGCATTTCGGGCATTTGGGGCTTTTCCCGTTTTTTCCTATGCCTCCCGGATTTGGGGGATTTGGGGCTTTTCCTTCCCCCTGCATCTGGGGTTTTTTCCTCCCCCCCGCATTTGGGGTTTTTCCTTCCCCCCGCATTTGGGGCATTTGGGGCTTTTCCTTCCCCCCCGCATTTGGGGGATTTGGGGCTTTTCCCGGTTTTTCCTATGCCTCCCGCATTTGGGGGATTTGGGGCTTTTCCCGGTTTTTCCTATGCCTCCCGGATTTGGGGGATTTGGGGTTTTTCCTTCCCCCCGCATTTGGGGTTTTCCTTCCCCCCGCATTTGGGGTTTCTTCCTTCCCCCTCGCATTTGGGGTTTCTTCCCCCCCGCATTTCAGGGATTTGGAGCTTTTCCTTCCCCCCGCACTTGGGGTTTCTTCCTTCCCCCTCGCATTTGGGGCTTTTCCTTCCCCCCGCATTTGGGGCTTTCCCCCCCCCCCCCCCGCATTTCGGGCATTTGGGGCTTTTCCTTCCCCCCCGCATTTCAGGGATTTGGGGCTTTCCCCATTTTTTCCTATGCCTCCCGCATTTGGGGGATTTGGGGTTTTCCTCCCCCCCCCCGCATTTCGGGCATTTGGGGTTTTTTCCTTCCCCCCCCGCATTTCGGGGATTTGGGTCTTTTCCTTCCTCCCGCATTTCAGGGATTTGGGGTTTTCCTTCCTCCCGCATTTCGGGGATTTGGGGCTTTTCCTTCCCCCCCGCATTTCGGGGATTTGGGGTTTTTCCTTCCCCCCACCCCGCATTTCGGGGATTTGGGGTTTTCCTTCTCCCCCCCATCACCGCCGGCTCCCGGATTTCGGGCATTTGGGGCTTTTCCTTCCCCCGAGCCATCGCCGGCTCCCGGATTTGGGGGATTTGGGGTTTTCCTTCCCCACGCCTCCCGGATTTCAGGGATTTGGGGTTTTTCCCGGATTTTTCTGCGGCCCCCCGGCTGAGCCGGGCTCCCACTGAGAGGGCTGAGCCCAGGAAAGGGAGAGGGGGAAAGGGATTTGGGAACTGGGAAGGGAACTGGGATATGGGAAAAGGGATAGGGAACTGGGAAAAGGGATATGGGAAAAGGGATAGGGAACTGGGAAAAGGGATATGGGGAAGGGGATGCGGGGAACTGGGAAAAGGGACATGAGGAACTGGGAAAAGGGAACTGGGGAGAAGGGATATGGGAAAAGGGAACTGGGAAAAGGGATATGGGAAAAGGGATAGGGAACTGGGAAAAGGGATATGGGGAAGGGGATGTGGGGAACTGGGAAAAGGGATATGGGGAAGGGGATGCGGGGAACTGGGAAAAGGGATATGGGGAAGGGGATGCGGGGAACTGGGAAAAGGGACATGACGAACTGGGAAAAGGGAACTGGGGAGAAGGGATATGGGAAAAGGGAACTGGGAAAAGGGAACTGGGAAAAGGGATATGGGAACTGCAAAAAGGGATATAGGAAAAGGGACTGGGAAAAGGGAATTGGGGAAAAGGGATACGGGAAAAGGGATGGGGAACTGGGAAAAGGGAATCCGGGAATGGTTCGGGAGGAAGGGTTTTAGGGATGATCCCTTTCCTGCGGGACATTCCCGGGGCATTCTCTGGGAATTCCTTCCCGATTTCCCAATGCTCCCAATGTGGGAAGCCATTCCCTGATCCCAAATCCCTCTGCAGCTCTCCCGGAAAAACCCCTGGGAAAGGCTCCAGGATAATTTCTCTTTCCCAGCCCCACATTCCCAATTCCCGAGGGATTTTTCTTAGGACGGGTCCAGCCCTGGCTCTGCCCCAGGATCCGAGGGATCCCAAGGGATCCCAGGCCACCCAGAATTTGGGATTGGGGCGCCCAGAATTTGGGAACCCAGGCCACCTGGAATTCGGGATTTCTGGTCCCCAGAATTTGGGATCCGAAGCCACCTGGAATTCAGGATTTCGGGTTCCCGGAATTTGGGATCCCAGGCCACCCGGATTTCATGATTTCGGGTCCCCAGAATTTGGGATCCGGGGCCACCCACATTGCAGGATTTTGGGCCCCAGGAATTTGGGATCCAGGGCCACCCGGATTTCGGGATTTCCGGTCCCCGGAATTTGGGATCCCAGGCCACCCGGATTTCGGGATTTCGGGCCCCCCGAGCAGGCAGAGGCGCTGGGCGGCGGATCCGAGCCCCTCTCCCGCGGCCCTCGGGAAGAGCCTGCCCCGAACACCAAACACCAAACACCAAAGGCACTCCCGTCCCGTCCCGTCCTGTCCCATTCTGTTCTGTTTTGTTCCGATCGGAGCAGGAGCTCGGAGCAGGCCCCGCTCGTTAAAAGGTTATGATGGAAAAGGGAAAGGAAAGGAAAGGAAAGGAAAGGGAGGGAACGGCTCCGGCGGGGGAGGGGGAGGGGAGAGACGGGATGGGGTGGGATGGACTGGGAGAGACTGGGAGACATGGGATGGACTGGGAGAGATGGATTGGGAGAAATGGGATGGACTGGGAGAGATGGGATGGACTGGGATGGACTGGGAGAGATGGGATGGGAGAGATAGGATGGACTGGGATGGACTGGGATGGACCAGGAGAGATGGGACAGACTGGGAGAGATGGGATGGGAGAGATGGGATGGACTGGGAGAAATGGGATGGGATGGGATGGGATGGACTGGGATGGACTGGGAGACATGGGATAGATTGGGATAAATAGGATGGGATAAAGGGATGGGAGAAATGGGATCAATGGGATCAACAGGATGGGATAAATGGAATCAATGGGATGGGAGAAATGGGGTCAGTGAGATGAATGAGATCAGTGGGATGGGATCAATGGGATCCACGGGGCCAGTTCTCCCCTTTTCCCAGTCTCCCCTTTTCCCAGTCTCCCCTTTTCCCAGTCTCCCCTTTTCCCAGTCTCCCCTTTTCCCAGTCTCCCCTTTTTCCAGGCTCTCCCCTTTCCCAAAATCCCGGGGTTATCCCAACACCCCCGGAGCTCTGGGAGCCGTGGGGCAATTCCTGTGGAATTGTGGATTGGAAAAGGCTCTGAAAATCCGGGAATTCGAGGGTTATCCTGACCCCAATGCCACCGCCGCAGGGATGGGAATTCCAGCCCGGAATTCCAGCCCTTCCCAGGGGAATATTCCCGAAAATCCCAACCCGAGGCTGTTCCCTCTGCTTCTGGGAGCAGATCCCAAAACAGATCCCTCTGATCCCACTTTGCTCCGGGATCAGCCCCACAGCTCTCCCGGAAAAACCCTCGGGAAAGGCTCTGGGATCTGCAGAATTTCCCTGTCCCAGCCCCACATTCCCAGAAAAACCCCCGGGAAAGGCCCCGGGATCTGTAGGATTTCCCTTTCCCAGCCCCACAGGATTCCCAGAAAAACCCCCGGGAAAGACCCCGGGATCTGTGGGATTTCCCTTTCCCAGCCCCACAGGATTCCCAGAAATCCCCACGGAAAGGCTCTGGGATCTGCGGGATTTCCCTTTCCCGGCCCCACAGGATTCCTGGGATCAGCAGGGAAAGCTCTGGCAGGGATCTCCATGGGCTGCTGGGATTTTTGGGAAGGGATTTTGGGATCATCCCATCCCAGCCCAGCCCCGTTCCGTGGGCAGGGAACACCCCGGGGGTGGGGAACGCTGGGAATCCCCCGGGAATTCTTTGGGAATTCTTTGGGAATTCTCCGGGAATTCTCCGGGAGTTCTCCGGGAGCCGTGTCCTGCCCGAGCCGAGCCCTCGGCACCTCCGCGCCTCTGCCAGGGATTGTTTTGTTCCCGACTTTTTCCAGGAATCCCAGCTCAGCGCAGCCCGGAGCTGTTTTTTTGGGACGAGGACAGAGCAGCAAGCCGAGCTGTCCCAAAATCCGGGAGGGACGGGAACAGGGATCGGACTCGGAGATTCCCAAAGATTCCCGAGGATTCCCCGGGAATCTCCCCGTGGGAAGCGTCCCCGTGGGAAAAGGAGGAATTCCCACTGGGAATTTGGGAATTTGTCCCTTCCCGAGGGCAAATCCATCGCTCTGGCCTTTTCCCGGGAATTCCCAAACCTTCCTGCCTGGATCTGAACCCCGGAATTTCCTGCTGGAGCCGGAATCCTATAGGGAACGGGGTGAATCCTATAGGGAATGGGGTGAATCCTATAGGGAATGGGGTGAATCCTACAGGGAATGGGGTGAATCCTATAGGGAATGGGGTGAAACCTATAGGGAATGGGGTGAATCCTATGGGGAATGGGGTGAATCCTATAGGGAATGAGCTCAATCCCACAGGAATGGGGTGAATCCTATAGGGAATGGGGTGAATCCTATAGGGAATGAGCTCAATCCCACAGGAATGGGGTGAATCCTATAGGGAATGGGGTGAATCCCATATGGGGTGAATCCCATAGGGAATGGGGTGAATCCTATAGGGAATGGGGTGAATCCTATAGGGATGGGATCAATCCCACAGGGATGGGGTGAATCCTATAGGGAATGGGATCAATCCCACAGGGATGGGATCAATCCCACAGGAACGGGGTGAATCCTATAGGGAATGAGCTCAATCCCACAGGAACGGGGTGAATCCTATAGGGAATGGGGTGAATCCTATAGGGAATGGGATCAATCCCACAGGAATGGGGTGAATCCTATAGGGAATGGGATCAATCCCACAGGAACGGGGTGAATCCTATAGGGAATGGGATCAATCCCACAGGGATGGGATCAATCCTATAGGGAATGGGGTGAATCCCACAGGGATGGGATCAATCCCACAGGAACGGGGTGAATCTCACAGGAATGGGATCAATCCCACAGGAATGGGGTGAATCCCACAGGAATGGGATCAATCCCACAGGAATGGGATCGGCCAGGCCTCACATTTAGGATTTTCCAATGTTTCCTGCCTGAGGACTTCACCCCATTTTGCCAAACTTTGGGAACGCTCCTTTAACTTTTCCTATGAAAACTTCCCAGGGAGAGAGAGAGCACAACTCTGGGGACGGAACACTGGAATCGCCGAGCTCAGAAAATCCCCTGATCCCAACCCCAGCCGAGCTCTGGGCGTGTTCCCGGGATTGTCACTCCCATCCCATCCCATCCCAAATCTGGGGCCGTGGAGCCTCTCCCCATCCCCAGGATTTCTGGGACTGTCACCTCTTCCCATCCCACCCCAAATCTGGGGCCTTTGAACATCTCCACATCCCCAGGATTTGTGGGATTGTTACACCATCCCATCCCAAATTTGGGGGACACAGAGCCTCTCCACATCCCCAGGATTTCTGGGATTGTCACCACATCCCATCCCATCCCAAATTTGGGGGACACAGAGCCTCTCCACATCCCCAGGATTTGTGGGATTGTCACCTCATCCCATCCCAAATTTGGGACCTTTGAACATCTCCCATTCCCAAGATTTCTGGGATTGTCACCCCTTCCCATCCCACCCCAAATCTGGGGCCTTTGAACATCTCCACATCCCCAGGATTTGTGGGATTGTTACACCATCCCATCCCAAATTTGGGCAACACAGAGCATCTCTGCATTCCCAGGATTTCTGGGATTGTCACCCCATCCCATCCCAAATTTGGGGGACACAGAGCCTCTCCACATCCCCAGGATTTCTGGGATTGTCACCCCATCCCATCCCAAATTTTGGGGCCGTGGAGCATCCCCACATTCCCAGGACTTTTCCCGGCTCGCCCGGGCCAAGCGGGCAGAGGCTGAGGGCTCCGGGGCCGTTTCCAGCGGCATTCGGGGCGATTTTCCAGCGGCATTCGGGGCGATTTTCCAGCGGCATTCGGGGCGATTTTCCAGCGGCATTCGGGGCCGTTTGCCACTGGAATTTCCGGGCAGCTCGGGCTGCTGGCCCCGCTCCGGCTCCAGCCCCAGCCCCGTGACTGACGAGAGCGCCGAGGAATCCGCGCGGGCACGGCCCCGAGCCCCCGAGCCCCCCGGGACCGGAGCTGGCACCGGGCACGGCCCCGAGCCCCCCGGGACCGGAGCTGGCACCGGAACATCCCCGGGCACGGCCCCGAGCCCCCCGGGACCCCCGGGATCCGAGCTGGCACTGGAACATCCCCGAGCCCCCCGAGCCCCCCCAGGACCGGAGCTGGCACCGGGCACGGCCCCGAGCCCCCTGGGACCGGAGCTGGCACTGGAACGTCCCCAGGCACGGCCCCGAGCCCCCCGAGCCCCCCGGGACCGGAGCTGGCACCGGAACATCCCCGAGCCCCCCGGGACCCCCGGGATCCGAGCTGGCACCGGGCACGACCCCGAGCACGGCCCCGAGCCCCCCGAGCCCCCCCAGGACCGGAGCTGGCACCGGAACATCCCCGAGCCCCCCCAGCCCCCCGGGATCCGAGCTGGCACCGGAACACCCCCGAGCCCCCCGGGACCCGAGCTGGCACCGGAACACCCCCGAGCCCCCCGGGACCCGAGCTGGCACCGGAACATCCCCGAGCCCCCCGGGACCCCCGGGACCCGAGCTGGCACCGGAACACCCCCGGGACCCCCGAGCCCCCCGGGACCCGAGCTGGCACCGGAACACCCTCGGGACCCCCGAGCCCCCCGGGACCCGAGCTGGCACCGGAACGCCCCCGGGCACGGCCCCGAGCCCCCCCAGCCCCCCGGGATCCGAGAGGGCACCGGAACATCCCCGGGCACGGACCTGAGCCCCCCGAGCCCCCCGGGACCGGAGCTGGCACCG
Source organism: Acanthornis magna (assembly GCA_036785705.1). Classification (NCBI taxonomy): domain Eukaryota; kingdom Metazoa; phylum Chordata; class Aves; order Passeriformes; family Acanthizidae; genus Acanthornis; species Acanthornis magna. Next base: position 133,392 of record JAWUZG010000628.1, on the reverse strand, counting down.
GAACACCCCCGAGCCCCCCGGGACCCCCGAGCCCCCCGGGACGGGAGCTGGCACCGGAACGCCCCGGGCACGGAGCTCGGCGCGGGAGCGGCGCCAAGGGCCGGCGGAAAAACTCGGTAAATTCGCCGAGATTCCGTGCAAATCCGCCAGAATGCTAAAGGATAAAAATAGAGGAGCCCCCTCGTTCCCGAGCGCTGAGCGCAGAGCAGGAACCTTCCCAAAATATCTGCGGGACAGGCCCGGCCAGAGCCGGCTCGGCTCGGGGCGGCAGCTGCGTCCCAAACTCCCCCGCCGCACCGGCAGCGAATGCGGCACCGGCGCGGGCAGAGAGAACTGGGAATTAATGCCCGGGGTTTTCCCGCTGGGAATGCTCCCGGGAATCGGGGGGCAGGAGAGAGAACTGAGAATTCCTGAGGTTTTCCTGCCGGGGATGTTCCCGGGAACTGGGGGCAGGAGAGAGAACTGAGAATTCCCGGGGTTTTCCCGCTGGGAATGCTCCCGGGAATCGGGGGGCAGGAGAGAGAACTGAGAATTAATGCCCGGGGTTTTCCTGCCGGGGATGTTCCCGGGAATCGGGGGGCAGGAGAGAGAACTGAGAATTCCTGAGGTTTTCCCGCTGGGAACGTTCCCGGGAATCGGGGGGCAGGAGAGAGAACTGAGAATTCCCGGGGTTTTCCTGCTGGGGATGTTCCCGGGAAAGAGAACTGAGAATTCCCGGGGTTTTCCTGCCGGGGATGTTCCCGGGAAAGAGAACTGAGAATTCCCGGGGTTTTCCCGCTGGGAATGTTCCCGGGAATCGGGGGGCAGGAGAGAGAACTGAGAATTCCCGGGGTTTTCCTGCCGGGGATGTTCCCGGGAATTGGGGAGGGGAAAAGAGAATTGAGAATTCCCGAAGTTTTCCTGCTGGGGACATTCCCGGGAAAGAGAATTGAGAATTCCCGAAGTTTTCCTGCTGGGGATGTTCCCGGGAAAGAGAACTGAGAATTCCCGAAGTTTTCCTGCTGGGGACATTCCTGGGAATTGGGGGCAGGAGAGAGAACTGAGAATTCCCAGAGTTTTCCTGCTGGGGACATTCCCGGGAAAGAGAATTGAGAATTCCCGAGGTTTTCCTGCTGGGGACATTCCCGGGAGAGAGAATTGAGAATTCCCAGAGTTTTCCTGCTGGGGACATTCCCGGGAAAGAGAACTGAGAATTCCCGAGCTTTTCCCGCTGGGGACATTCCCGGGAATCGGGAAGCAGTGAATCCTGGAGGTTGTGGGGAACGAGGCCGAGCCCGGAGCAGCCTCCGAGTGTTCCCAAAATCCCGAGCCTGAGGCGGGCAGGGGTGGTGTCCAGGAGATGCTCCACGGCCCCAAAATTTGGGATGGGAAAGGATGACAATCCCAAAAATCCTGGGAATATGGAGATGCTCCACGGCCCCAAAATTTGGGATGGGAAGAAGTGACAATCCCAGAAATCCTGGGAATGTGGAGAGGTTCTGTGTCCCCAAATTTGGGGTGGGAAGGGGTGACAATCCCAGAAATCCTGGGAATGGGGAGAGGCTCTGTGTCCCCAAATTTGGGATGGGAAGGGGTGACAATCCCAGAAATCCTGGGAATGGGGAGATGTTTAAAGGCTCCAAAATTCGGGATGGGAAAGGGTGACAATTCCGGAAATCCTGGGAATGCAGAGATGCTCCACAGCCCCAAAATTTGGGATGGGATGGGGTGACAATCCCAGAAATCCTGGGAATGGGGATGGGATCCAGGGCCCCAAAATTTGGGATGTGATGGGATGGGATGGGAGTGAGAATCCCAAAAATCCTGGGAATGTGGGGATGCTCTGTCCCCCCAAATTTGGGATGGGAAGGGGGTGACCATCCTGGGAATCCTGGGAATGCTGAGATGCTCCTGGGACCCAAAATTTGGGATGGGAAGGGATGACAATCCCAAAAATCCTGGGAATACAGAGAGGCTCTGTGTCCCCAAATTTGGGATGGGATGGTGGTGACAGTCCCACAAATCCTGGGAAAGGGGAGATGTTCAAACCCCCAAATTTGGGATGGGAAGGGGTGAAAATCCCGGGAATCCTGGGAATGTGGGGATGCTCTGTGTGCCCCAAATCCTGGGAATGTGGGGATGCTCCTGGGCCCCAAATTTGGGATGGGAAGGGATGACAATCCCGGGAATGCAGACAGGGACAGGGCTGGAAAAGCAGGACCCTGCAGGGAACGGGGGCAGCACATCCCAGCGGGAATTCCAGAGTTTTTTCTGGATTCCTGAATTCCCAAGGAACAAACCCCACCCCTGTGGGAATTCCCAAACACCCCAAGGAACAAACCCCATCCCTGTGGGAATTCCTGAATTCCTGAATTCCCAAGGAACAAACCCCATCCCTGTGGGAATTCCTGAATTCCTGAATTCCCAAAGAACAAACCCCATCCCTGCGGGAATTCCCGAATTCCCAAGGAACAAACCCCATCCCTGCGGGAATTCCTGAATTCCCAAATTCCCAAGGAACAAACCCCATCCCTGTGGGAATTCCTGAACTCCCAAGGAACAAACCCCATCCCTGTGGGAATTCCTGAATTCCCGAATTCCCAAGGAACAAACCCCATCCCTGCGGGAATTCCTGAATTCCCAAATTCCCAAGGAACAAACCCCATCCCTGCGGGAATTCCTGAATTCCCAAATTCCCAAGGAACAAACCCCATCCCTGTGGGAATTCCTGAACTCCCAAGGAACAAACCCCATCCCTGTGGGAATTCCTGAACTCCCAAGGAACAAACCCCATCCCTGCGGGAATTCCTGAATTCCCAAATTCCCAAGGAACAAACCCCATCCCTGTGGGAATTCCTGAATTCCCAAGGAACAAACCCCATCCCTGTGGGAATTCCTGAATTCCCAAGGAACAAACCCCATCCCTGTGGGAATTCCTGAATTCCTGAACTCCCAAGGAACAAACCCCATCCCTGTGGGAATTCCTGAATTCCCAAGGAACAAACCCCATCCCTGTGGGAATTCCTGAATTCCCAAGGAACAAACCCCATCCCTGTGGGAATTCCTGAATTCCTGAACTCCCAAGGAACAAACCCCATCCCTGTGGGAATTCCTGAATTCCCAAGGAACAAACCCCATCCCTGTGGGAATTCCTGAATTCCTGAACTCCCAAGGAACAAACCCCATCCCTGCGGGAATTCCTGAATTCCTGAACTCCCAAGGAACAAACCCCATCCCTGTGGGAATTCCCAGAAATCCCCGAAATCCTCGGGATCGGGAAGGGCTCGGCCCCGGATCCAGGACAGGCCATTCCCACCGGGAGCTGCCGCAGGGAAAATCGGGAATTGGGACGGGACCATCCCGGATTGGGGATTTTGGGGATTTTTGAGATTTCTGGGATTTCTGGGATTTGGGAGAGCCCCCCCCAGCGGCTCCAGGGTTGGAATTTTGGGAAGGCCATTCCGGAGGAGGCCATCCCAGAGTGAGGATTTCGGGGATTTTTGAGATTTCTGGGATTTCTGGGATTTGGGAGAGCCCCCCCCAGCGGCTCCAGGGTTGGAATTTTGGGAAGGCCATTCCGGAGGAGGCCATCCCAGAGTGAGGATTTCGGGGATTTTTGAGATTTCTGGGATTTCTGGGATTTGGGAGAGCCCCCCCCAGCGGCTCCAGGGTTGGAATTTTGGGAAGGCCATTCCGGAGGAGGCCGTCCCAGACTGAGGATTTTGGGGATTTCTGGGATTTTTGGGATTTGGGGATTTTGGGATTTGGGAGAGCCCTGCGGCGGCGGCCCCAGGGTGAGGTTGGAATTTGGGGAAGGCCATTCTGGAGGAGGCCATTCCGGATTGGGATTTTTGGGAATTTTGGGGATTCGAGGTTGGGATTTTGGGAAGGCCATTCCGGAGGAGGCCATCCCGGACTGGGAAATTTTGGGGATTTTTTTGATTTTTGGGATTTTGGGATTTGGGAGAGCTCCGGGGCTGGAATTTGGGGAAGGCCATTCCAGAGGAGGCCATCCCAGACTGGGGATTTTGGGGATTTTGGGATTTGGGAGAGCTCCGAGGTTGAATTTTGGGAAGGCCATTCCGGAGGAGGCCATCCCAATTGGGATTTTTTTGATTTTTAGGATTTTGGGATTTGGGAGAGCTCCGGGGCTGGAATTTGGGGAAGGCCGTTCCGGAGGAGACCATCCTGGGTTGGGATTTTGGGAATTTTGGGGATTCGAGGTTGGGATTTGGGGAAGGCCATCCCGGGTTGGGATTTTGGGGAATTTTGGGGATTTGAGGTTGGAATTTGGGGAAGGCCGTTCCAGAGGAGGCCATCCCAGACTGGGAAATTTTGGGGATTTTGGGGGTTTTGGGATTTTTGGGATTTGGGAGAGCTCCGGGGCTGGAATTTGGGGAAGGCCATTCCGGAGGAGGCCATCCCGGACTGGGGATTTTTGGGAATTTTGGGGATTCGAGGTTGGAATTTGGGGAAGGCCATTCTGGAGGAGGCCATCCCAATTGGGATTTTTTCGATTTTTGGGATTTCTGGGATTTGGGAGAGCTCCGGGGCTGGAATTTTGGGAAGGCCGTTCCGGAGGAGGCCATCCTGGGTTGGGATTTTGGGGAATTTTGGGATTTCTGGGATTTGGGAGAGCCCCCCGTAGTGGCAGCTCCGGGGGGAGGTTGGAATTTGGGGAAGGCCATTCCAGAGGAGGCCATCCCGGATTGGGGATTTTAGGGATTTTGGGGATTTTGGGATTTCTGGGATTTTGGGATTTGGGAGAGCCCCGCCGTGGCAGCAGCTCCAAGGAGAGGTTGGAATTTCAGGAAGGCCATTCCGGAGGAGGCCATCCCAGACTGGGGATTTTGGGATTTCTGGGATTTTTGGGATTTGGGAGAGTCCCCCTGCAGCAGCGGCTCCAAGGGGAGGGGAGAATTTTGGGAAGGCCATTCCGGAGGAGGCCATCCCAGACTGGGGATTTTGGGGATTTTTTTGATTTTTGGGATTTTGGAATTTGGGAGAGCTCCGGGGCTGGAATTTGGGGAAGGCCGTTCGGGATTGGGATTTTGGGGAATTTTGGGGATTCGAGGTTGGAATTTGGGGAAGGCCATTCTGGAGGAGGCCATCCCAATTGGGATTTTTTTGATTTTTGGGATTTCTGGGATTTGGGAGAGCTCCGGGGCTGGAATTTGGGGAAGGCCGTTCCGGAGGAGGCCATCCCGGACTGGGGATTTTTGGGAATTTTGGGGATTCGAGGTTGGAATTTGGGGAAGGCCATTCTGGAGGAGGCCATCCCAATTGGGATTTTTTTGATTTTTGGGATTTTGGGATTTGGGAGAGCTCCGGGGCTGGAATTTTGGGAAGGCTGTTCCGGAGGAGGCCATCCCGGGTTGGGATTTTGGGGAATTTTGGGATTTCTGGGATTTGGGAGAGCCCCCCGTAGTGGCAGCTCCGGGGGGAGGTTGGAATTTGGGGAAGGCCATTCCAGAGGAGGCCATCCCGGATTGGGGATTTTAGGGATTTTGGGGATTTTGGGATTTCTGGGATTTTGGGATTTGGGAGAGCCCCGCCGTGGCAGCAGCTCCAAGGAGAGGCTGGAATTTCAGGAAGGCCATTCCGGAGGAGGCCATCCCAATTGGGATTTTTTTGATTTTTGGGATTTTGGAATTTGGGAGAGCTCCGGGGCTGGAATTTGGGGAAGGCCGTTCCGGAGGAGGCCATCCTGGATTGGGATTTTTGGGAATTTTGGGGATTCGAGGCTGGAATTTGGGGAAGGCCGTTCTGGGTTGGGATTTTTGGGAATTTTGGGGATTCGAGGCTGGAATTTGGGGAAGGCCATTCCGGATTGGGATTTTTGGGAATTCTGGGGATTCGAGGTTGGAATTTGGGGAAGGCCATTCCGGGTTGGGATTTTGGGGGATTTTGGGGATTCGAGGCTGGAATTTGGGGAAGGCCGTTCCGGGTTGGGATTTTTGGGAATTTTGGGGATTCGAGGCTGGAATTTGGGGAAGGCCGTTCCGGGTTGGGATTTTGGGGAATTTTGGGGATTCGAGGTTGAATTTGGGGAAGGCCGTTCCGGATTGGGATTTTTGGGAATTTTGGGGATTCGAGGCTGGAATTTGGGGAAGGCCGTTCCGGGTTGGGATTTTTGGGAATTTTGGGGATTCGAGGCTGGAATTTGGGGAAGGCCATTCCGGATTGGGATTTTGGGGAATTTTGGGGATTCGAGGCTGGAATTTGGGGAAGGCCATTCCGGAGGAGGCCATCCCGGGTTGGGATTTTTGGGAATTTTGGGGATTCGAGGCTGGAATTTGGGGAAGGCCGTTCCGGAGGAGGCCATCCCAATTGGGATTTTTGGGAATTTTGGGGATTCGAGGCTGGAATTTGGGGAAGGCCGTTCCGGGTTGGGATTTTTGGGAATTTTGGGGATTCGAGGCTGGAATTTGGGGAAGGCCGTTCCGGGTTGGGATTTTGGGGAATTTTGGGGATTCGAGGCTGGAATTTGGGGAAGGCCGTTCCGGAGGAGGCCGAGGGAAGGCACGGAGGGAGCGCGGTGGTGAGGCAGTGGAAAAATCTTCCTGCGGCCGAGAGGAGAGGAGAGGAGAGGAGAGGAGAGGAGAGGAGAGGAGAGGAGAGGAGAGGAGAGGAGAGAGCAGGGCAGGGAAAAAAACAGAAACAGAAAAAATAGCGACAGAAATAAAGGAGGATGGGAAAAAGCAGGGATAGAAAAAAAAGGAGGAATTTTTAAAAAAGCAGGGGAGAGAAAAACAGGTGGAGAAAATACAGGGACAGAAAAAAAGGAGGAATGGGAAAAAACAGGAATAGAAAAAAAATAACAGGAAAAAAGGTAGAATAGAAAAAAAGTAGGAATAGAATAAAAGGAAGAATAGAAAAAAAGACAGAATAGAAAAAAAGCAGGAAGAGCAGAAAAAGAGGAACAAAAAAAAAGAAGAATAGAAAAAAGCAGGAATAGCAAAAAAGGAAGAATAGATAAAAAGCAGGAATAGAAAAAAGCAGAGAAAAAAAGCAGGAACAGAAAAAAGAAAGAATAGAAAAAAGCAGGAATAGAAAAAAAGAAAGAATAAAAAAAAGGAAGAATAGAACAAAGCAGGAATAGAAGAAAAGGAGAAATAGATAAAAAGCAGGAATAGAAAAAAGCAGAGATAGAAAAAGCAGGAATAGAAAAAAAGAAAGAATAGAAAAAAGAAGGGATAGAAAAAAAGGAGGAATGGGGAAAAGCAGGAATAGAAGAAAAGGAAAAATGAAAAAAAAGGGAATAGAAAAAAAGGAAAAATAGAAAGAAAGCAGGAAAAGAAGACAAGAAAAAATAGAAATAAAGAAGGATAGAAAAAAAGTAACAATATAAAAAAGCAGGGGAAAAAAAAGGAAGAATAGAAAAAAGCAGGAATAGAAAAAAAGGAGAAACAGGAAAAAGGAATAGAAAATAAGCAGGAATAGAAAAGGAGAATTGAAAAAAAGAAGGAAGAGAAAAAAAGAGGAATAGGAAAAAAGGAGGAATAGAAAAAGGCAGGGATAAAAAGAAATGAAAAATAGAAAAAAAACAGGAATAGAAAAAAGAATAAAAGCTGGGATAGAAAAAAGGGATAGAAAAAAAGCAGGAACAGAAAAAAAGGAGGAATGGAAAAACAGAAAAATAGCAAAAAGCAGGAATATAAAAAAGCAGGATTAAAAAAAAGGAATAGAAAAAAAGAAAGAATAGAAAACAATGGGGAATTAAAAAAAGAAGAAATAGGAAAAAAGGAAAATAAAAAAAGCAGGGATAGAAAAAAGCAGGGAGAGAATAAAGAAGAACCGAAAAAAATGCAAGAATAGAAAAAAGAAGGAATAAAAAACAAAGCAGGAAGAGAAAAAAGGAATAGGAAAAGAGCAGGGAGAGAAAAAGAGGAATAGGAAAAAAGAGAGAGGAAAAAAGAGAAATAGGAAAAAAGGAAGGAGAGGAAAAAGAAAGAATAGGAAACAAAGCAGGGAGAGAAAAAAAACAGGAATTAAAAAAAGCAGAGATAGAAAAAAAGAGGAATAGGAAAAAAGCAGGGAGAGAAAAAAGCAGGGAAAGAAAAAAACCAGGAATAAAAAAAAGGAGAAAGAGAAAAAAAGCAGGAATAAAAAAAAAGGAGAAAGAGAAAAAAAGCAGGACTAAAAAAAAGGAGGAATAGAATAAAAAGGAACAGAAAAAAAGGCAGGAATAGGAAGAAAAAGGAATAAAAACAAAGCAGGGAGAGGAAAAAAGGAATAGGAGAAGAGCAGGGAGAGAAAAAAAGAAAGAATAGAAAACAATGGGGAAGAGAAAAATAGAAGAAAGAAGAGAAAAGGAAAATAAAAAAAGCAGAAATAGAAAAAAGCAGAAATAGAATAAAGAGGAGGAGAAAAACGCAAAAATAGAAAAAAAGGAGTAAAAACAAAGCAAGGAGAGGGGAAAAAAGGAATAGGAAAAAGCAGGGAGAGAAAAAAGAGGCATAGGAAAAAGCAGGGAAAAAAAACCAGGAATAGGAAAAAAGCAGGGAGAGAAAGAAAGAGGAATGGGAAAAAAGGAGGGAGAGAAAAAAAAGAGGAATAGGAAAAAAGCAGGGAGAGAGAAAAACTGGGATAGAAAAAAAGGCAGGAATTAAAGAAATGAGAAAGAAAAAAAGCAGGAATAAAAAAAAGGAGAAAGAGGAAAATGCAGGAATAAAAAAAAGGGGCAGCAGAAAAAAAGCAGGAATAAAAAAAGGAGCAGCAGAAGAAAAGAAGAAAGAGGAAAAAAGCAGGAATAAAAAAAAAGGGCAGCAGAAAGAAAAGAGTAGCAGAAAAAAAAGGAGGAGCAGAAAAAAAGGAGGAATAAAAAAAAGGAGAAAGAGGAAAAAGCAGGAATAAAAAAGAAGCAGCAGAAAAAAAGAAGAAAGAGGAAAAAAGCAGGAATAAAAAAAGGAGGAGCAGATAAAAAGCAGGAATTAAAAAAAGGAGAAAGAGGAAAAAAGCAGGAATAAAAAAAAGGAGGAGCAAAAAAAAGCAGGAATAAAAAAAAGGAGAAAGAGGAAAAAGCAGGAATAAAAAAAGGAGCAGCAGAAGAAAAGAAGAAAGAGAAAAAAGCAGGAATAAAAAAAAGGAGGAGCAGAAAAAAAGGAGGAATAAAAAAAGGAGAAAGAGAAAAATGCAGGAATAAAAAAAAGGAGCAGCAGAAAAAAAAGCAGGAATAAAAAAAAGGAGATAGAGAAAAAAAGCAGGAATAAAAAAAGGAGCAGCAGAAGAAAAGAAGAAAGAGAAAAAAGCAGGAATAAAAAAAAAGGAGCAGCAGAAAAAAAGGAGGAGCAGAAAAAAAGCAGGAATTAAAAAAAGGAGAAAGAGGAAAAAGCAGGAATAAAAAAGGAGCAGCAGAAAAAAAAAGAAAGAGGAAAAAGCAGGAATAAAAAAAAGGAGGAGCAGAAAAAAAGGAGGAGCAGAAAAAAAGGAGGAATAAAAAAAAGGAGAAAGAGGAAAAAGCAGGAATAAAAAAAGGAGCAGCAGAAAAAAAACAGGAATAAAAAAAAGGAGAAAGAGGGAAAAAAGCAGGAATAAAAAAAGGAGCAGCAGAAAAAAAGCAGGAATAAAAAAAAAGGAGCAGCAGAAAAAAAAAGCAGGAATAAAAAAAAGGAGCAGCAGAAAAAAAACAGGAATAAAAAAAAGCAGCAGAAAAAAAAGAGCAGCAGAAAAAAAGGAGGAGGAGGAGAAAAAACGGAGGAGCGCAGAGGGAATGAGCAGGGAATTGGCTCCGCGCTCAGAGCTTTGGTGCTCGCTGATGTCATTCCTTCCACTCGGAAAGAGCTCTTCCTGCCCCAGCGAGAGAGAGACTGAGAGACTGAGAGACTGAGAGAGCTGCGGCTTAACTCCTTCGGGCTCCGAAGGCCATTCCGGGGAGCCGGGAATCCCAAATGCGATTCTGGGGACCCGGGAATCCCAAATGGGACTCTGGGGAGCTCGGGAATCCCAAATGGGACTCTGGGGACCCGGGAATCCCAAATGGGACTCTGGGAGCTCGGGAATCCCAAATGGGACTCTGGGGACCCGGGAATCCCAAATGGGACTCTGGGAGCTCGGGAATCCCAAATGGGACTCTGGGGACCCGGGAATCCCAAATGGGACTCTGGGAGCTCGGGAATCCCAAATGGGATTCTGGGAGCTCGGGAATCCCAAATGGGACTCTGGGGAGCTCGGGAATCCCAAATGGGACTCTGGGGAGCTCGGGAATCCGAAATGGGACTCTGGGGAGCTCGGGAATCCCAAATGGGACTCTGGGGAGCTCGGGAATCCCAAATGCGACTCTGGGGAGCTCGGGAATCCCAAATGGGACTCTGGGGAGCTCGGGAATCCCAAATGGGACTCTGGGGAGCTCGGGAATCCGAAATGGGACTCTGGGGAGCTCGGGAATCCCAAATGGGACTCTGGGGAGCTCGGGAATCCCAAATGGGACTCTGGGGAGCTCGGGAATCCCAAATGGGACTCTGGGGAGCTCGGGAATCCCAAATGCGACTCTGGGAGCTCGGGAATCCCAAATGGGACTCTGGGGAGCTCGGGAATCCGAAATGGGACTCTGGGGAGCTTGGGAATCCCAAAATGTGCTTTTTTGGGGAATTCAGGAGCCCAAAATGTGATTTTTGGGGAATTCGGGAAGGCCAAAATGTGATTTTTGGGGAATTCGGGATCACAAAATGTGCTTTTTTGGGGAACTCAGGAACTCAAAATGTGCTTTTTGGGAACACGGGAAGGGCAAAATGTGCTTTTTGGGGAATTCGGGAAGGCCAAAATGTGATTTTTGGGGAACTCAGGAGCCCAAAATGTGTTTTTTTCAGAAATTCAGGAGCCCAAAATGTGATTTTTGGGGAATTCAGGAAGGCCAAAATGTGATTTTGGGGAACTCAGGAAGGCCAAACTGTGGTTTTAGGGAACTCAGGAACTCAAAATGTGATTTTTGGGGAACTCGGCAAGCCCAAAATGTGTTTTTTGGGGAATTCAGGAGCCCAAAATGTGATTTTGGGGAATTCGGGAAGGCCAAAATGCAATTTTTTGGAAATTCGGGAACCCAAAATGTGCTTTTTGGGAAATTCGGGAATCCAAAATGTGATTTTTGGGGAATTCGGGAAGGCCAAAATGTGATTTTTGGGGAACTCAGGAGCCCAAAATGTGTTTTTTTCGGAAATTCCGGAGCCCAAAATGTGATTTTTGGGGAATTTGGGGGTTGTTCCCTGCTGGGAATTGGGGTCTGTTCTGGGGCGAGCAGAGCTGGGGGTTTGCTGATCCCAAAAATCCCAAAAAATGGGGGTCTGGGGAAATGCGGTCTGTTCTGGGGGGTGAGAGGAGCCGGGGTTTGGCCACCCCAAAAATTGGGGTCTGGAAACGGCGGCGCCACAGGAATGGGGTCGGGTCCTGTCCCAAATTCCAGCTCTGTTCCCCCAAATTCCAGCCCAAATTCTCCCAAATTCCACCCCAGTTCTCCCAAATTCCAGCCCAAATTCTCCCAAATTCCAGCCCTGTTCCCCCAAATTCCAGCCCAAATACTCCCAAATTCCAGCCCCAGTAATCCCAAATTCCAGCCCCAGTCATCCCAAATTGCAGCCTCATTCATCCCAAATTCCAGCCCAAATTCTCCCAAATTCCAGCCCCAGTAATCCCAAATTCCAGCCCTGTTTTCCCAAATTCCAGCCCAAATACTCCCAAATTCCAGCCCCAGTAATCCCAAATTCCAGCCTCAGTCATCCCAAATTGCAGCCTCAGTCATCCCAAATTTCCACTCCAAATTCTCCCAAATTCGAGCCTCAGTTCTCTCAAATTCCAGCCTCATTCACCCCAAATTCCAGCCTCAGTGATCCCAAATTCCACCCAAATTCTCGCAAATTCCAGCCCCAAATTCCCCCCCAAATTCTTGCAAATTCCAGCCCCAGTTCTCTCAAATTTCCACCCCAAATTCTCCCAAATTTCCACCCCAGTTCTCCCAAATTCCAGCCCCAAATTCTCCCAAATTGCAGCCTCATTCATCCCAAATTGCAGCCTCAGTCATCCCAAATTTCCACCCCAAATTCTCCCAAATTTCCACCCCAAATTCTCCCAAATTCCAGCCCCAAATTCTCCCAAATTGCAGCCTCAGTCATCATAAATTCCAGCCTCAGTAATCCCAAATTTCCACCCCAGTTCTCCCAAATTCCAGCCCAAATGCTCTCAAACTCCAGCCTCATTCACCCCAAATTCCACCCAAATTATCCCAAATTCCAGCCTCGGTCATCCCAAATTCCAGCCCAAATTCTCCCAAATTCCAGCCCCAAATTCTCCCTAATTCCAGCCCAAATTCTCCCAAATTTCCACTCCAGTTGTGTGGGAAATGGGATTGGTGTGGGAAAACAGAATTTGTGTGGGAATTGGGATTTGTGAGGAAAAATGGGATTGGTGTGGGAATGGGATTGGTGTGGAAAAATGGGATTTTGGTGGGAAATGAGATATTGTGGGAAATGGGATTGGTGTGGGAAATGGGATTGGTGTGGAAAAATGGGATTGGTGTGGGAATGGGATTGGTGTGGAAAAATGGGATTGGTGTGGGAATGGGATTGGTGTGGAAAAATGGGATTGGTGTGGGAATGGGATTTTTTGGGGGAAACGAGATTTGTGTGGAAATATTGGATTTGTGAGGGGAATGGGATTGATGGGGAAAATGGGATTTGTATGGAAAAAATGGGATTGGTGTGGAAAAAATGGGATTGGTGTGGAAAAAATGGGATTGGTGTGGAAATTGGGATTTGTGTGGGAAATGGGATTGGGGTGGGAATGGGATTGGGGTGGAAATGGGATTTGTGAAGAAAAATTGGATTTGTATGGAAAAAATGGGAGTCGTGTGGAAAAAATGGGATTTGTGTGGAAAAAATGGGATTTTTGTGTGGAAAATTGGGATTTGTGTGGAAACAGGAAATGGGATTGGTGTGGGAATGGGATTGGGGTGGAAATGGGATTGTATGGAAAAATGGGGTTGGTGTGGGAAAAATGGAATTTTGTGGGAAATGGGATTGGTGTGGAAAAGAGGGATTTTTGTGGGGAAATGGGATTTTGGTGGGAAATGAGATATTGTGGGAATGGGATTGGTGTGGGAATGGGATTGGGGTGGGAATGGGATTTTTTGGGGGAAACGAGATTTGTGTGGAAATATTGGATTTGTGTGGGGAATGGGATTGGTGGGGAAAATGGGATTTGTATGGAAAAAATGGGATTGGTGTGGAAAAAATGGGATTGGTGTGGAAATTGGGATTTGTGTGGGAAATGGGATTGGGGTGGAAAAATGGGATTTGTATGGAAAAAATGGGAGTCATGTGGAAAAAATGGGATTTTTGTGTGGAAAAAATGGGATTTTTGTGTGGAAAATTGGGATTTGTGTGGAAACAGGAAATGGGATTGGTGTGGGAATGGGATTGGTGTGGGAACGGGATTGGGGTGGGAATGGGATTGTATGGAAAAATGGGGTTGGTGTGGGAAAAATGGAATTTTGTGGGAAATGGGATTGGTGTGGAAAAGAGGGATTTTTGTGGGGAAATGGGATTGGTGTGGGAAATGGGATTGGTGTGGAAATTGGGATTGGTGTGGGAAATGGGATTGGGGTGGAAAAGAGGGATTTTTGTGGGGAAATGGGGTTGGTGTGGGAAATGGGGTTGGTGTGGAAAATTGGGATTGGTGTGGGAAATGGGATTTGTGTAGGAAAGAGGGATTGGTATGGAAAAACAGAATTTGTGTGGAAATTGGGATTGGTGTGGAAAATTGGGATTTGTGTGGAAATTGGGATTGGTGTGGAAAATTGGGATTGGTGTGGAAATTGGGATTGGTGTGGAAATTGGGATTTGTGTAGGAAAGAGGGATTGGTATGGAAAAACAGAATTTGTGTGGAAAATTGGGATTGGTGTGGAAATTGGGATTGGTGTGGAAATTGGGATTGGTGTGGAAATTGGGCTTTGCGGGGTCGGGCAGGAAGCGGAGGCCGGGCGGACGCTCCAGCGGCAGACCCGAGGGCGGAAAGGCTGGGAAAGCTGGAAAAGCCAGGACCGAGTCCCAGAGCGAGGGCCCGGCAGGGATTGTCTTACAGCCACCCCGAGCAGCGGCAGAGGAACGGCAAGAGCTCCGGGAGCTCCCCGGGCCCGGCCCTGCCCCGACCCCAAAAACCCGGCAGGTTTGGGGTGGGCTGCGCGGGATTGTCCCGGGGGAATGGGGCAGGGGCTCCGCAATGGGCTCCGGCCCCGAATTCACAGCCGGGAGATCTGCCACAGGGAAGGGCGAAATGAAATGTGGGGCTGGAGGTTGGGAAATGTGGGGCTGGAAATGGGGAAATGTGGGGTTGGAGGTTGGGAAATGTGGGGCTGGAAATGGGGAAATGTGGGGCTGGAGGTTGGGAAATGTGGGGCTGGGAATGGGGAAATGTGGGGCTGGGAATGGGGAAATGTGGGGTTGGAGGTTGGGAAATGTGGGGCTGGAAATGGGGAAATGTGGGGCTGGGAATGGGGAAACGTGGGGCTGGGAATGGGGAAATGTGGGGTTGGAGGTTGGGAAAACTGAGGCTGGAAATTGGGAAAAGTGGGGCCCGAATCCCAGCCCCATTCCCAATCCCTAATCCCAGCCCCATTTCCAATCCCTAATCGCAGCCCCATTCCCATTCCCAATCCCCCATTCCCAATTCCATCTCTGCTCTCAGCCCCATTTCCAATCTCCGTTCCCATCCCCATCCCTATCTCCATTCCTGTTCCCGTCCCATTCGCCATTCCTATCCCATTCCCATCCCATTCCCATTCCCCATTCCCAATCCCCATTCCCATCCCAATCCCTATTCCCATTCCCATCCCCATCCCATTCCCATTCCTCTCCCATTCCCATCCCAATCCCTATTCCCATTCCCATCCCCATCCCGTTCCCAATCCCTATTCCCATTCCCATCCCAATCCCTATTCCCATTCCCATCCCATCCCCATCCCCATCCCATTCCCATTCCCATTCCTATTCCTCTCCCATTCCCATTCCCAATCCCCATTCCATTCCCATTCCCATACCCATTCCCATTCCCATTCCCCATTCCCCATTTCCCATCCCCATCCCCATTCCCATCCCATCCCATTCCCATTCCCCATTCCCCATTTCCCATTCCCATTCCCATCCCATTCCCATTCCCATTCCCATCCCAATCCATCCCCATCCCCATTCCCATTCCATCCCAATCCCATCCCATCCCACCCCACCATCCCCAGCCGCACTAATCCCACCCGGGCAGCCGAGCCCCGGAGCAGGCGCGGGGCTCTCGGGGGGCACTTCCAGCGGCACATTCCCGTTGTTCCCGGGAATTCTCCGGAACTCTCTCTCCCCCTCCCTCCGTCCCTCCCCCCAGCGGATCCCGATCCCGGTGCCGATCCCGATCCCGGTGCGGGTGCCGGTGCGGGCCCCGCCGGGAACCCCCCGCCCCCCGGGCCGAGCGGCGGCTGCGGGGGAGGGAAGGGCTCGGGCCCTTGGAAGCGCCGCCGCCGCCGCAGCCTCCGTGCGTCCATCCATTATCCACATCTGGAATCCTCATCGCCCCAAACAAAGCCCCGAGCCAGCGAGGGCTCCCTCCCTCCCTACCTGCTTCCCTCATTGCCTCCTTGCCTCCCGCCGGAGCCCCCGGCACGGCCCGGGAACGGAATAGGGACTGGGATCGGGATGGGATGGAGCCCCCGGCACGGCCCGGGAACGGAATAGGGACTGGGATCGGGATGGGATCGGGATGGGATGGAGCCCCCGGCACGGCCCGGGAACGGGATAGGGATTTGGATTGGGATGGGATGGGATGGAGCCCCCGGCACGGCCCGGGAACGGGACTGAGACTGGGATCGTATTGGGATGGGATCGGGATGGGATGGGGACGGAACCCCCGGCACGGCCCGGGAACGGGACTGAGATTGGGATTGGGAATGGGATTGGGATGGAGCCCCCGGCACGGCCCGGGAACGGGACTGAAACTGGGATTGGGAATGGGATGGGATGGAGCCCCCGGCACGGCCCGGGAACGGGATAGGGATTGAGATTGGGATCGGGAATGGGATGGGATGGAGCCCCCGGCACGGCCCGGGAACGGGATAGGGACTGGGATGGGGACTGGGATGGGATGGGATCGGGATGGGATGGAATGGAGCCCCTGGCACGAGCCGGGAACGGGATAGGGACTGGGATCGGGAATTGGATTGGAATCGGGATGGGATTGGGATGGAGCCCCCGGCACGGCCCGGGAACGGGATAGGGACTGGGATCGGGACTGGGATGGGATGGGATCGGGATGGGATGGAATGGAGCCCCTGGCACGAGCCGGGAACGGGATAGGGACTGGGATCGGGAATTGGATTGGAATCGGGATGGGATTGGGATGGAGCCCCTGGCACGGCCCTGGGAACGGGATAGGGACTGGGATCGGGAATGGGATTGGGATGGAGCCCCCGGCATGGCCTCGGGAACGGGATCGGGATGGGATGGAGCCCCCAGCACAGCCCTGCTCTGGCCGGGAATGGCCGGGATTGGGATGGAGCCCCCAGCACAGCCCCTCTCCGGCTGGGAATGGCCAGGATTGGGATCGGGATTGGGATGGAGCCCCCGCCACGGCCTCAGGAACAGGATTGGGATGGGATGGGATGGGATGGAGCCCCCAGCACAGCCCTGCTCCGGCCGGGAATGGCCAGGATTGGGATCAGGATTGGGATGGAGCCCCCAGCACAGCCCTGCTCCGGCCGGGAATGGCCAGGATGGGAATGGCCTGAGACCAGGATTGCGAAGAGCCAGAGCACGGGGCAGTGGGAGCGGGGATTGGAGTCCATGCCATCCCAAAGAACCGGGATCTGGCTCCCTGTCACCCCACAGACCCGGGATCTGGCTGTGAGCCACCCCGAGGATTCAGGATCGCACTACCTGTCACCCCACAGACCCAGGATCTGGCTCCCTGTCACCCCACAGACCCGGGATCTGGCTGTGAGCCACCCCGAGGAGTTAAGATCTGGCCCGGAGCCATCCTGAGGATTTAGGATCACACTCCCTGTCCTGCCGGCGGGGCCAGGAGAGGTCGGGATTGTTGCGCTGCTTCCCGGGGATGAGTGGAGATTTGGGCAGCAGCAGCCCCACGCTGCTCCAGGGAGCCGGGATTTGGCTCGGGGCCATCCCCGGGATTTCGGATCCGGCTCCCTGTCACCCCACAGCACCGGGATTTGGCTCGGGGCCATCCCCGGGATTTCGGATCCGGCTCCCTGTCACCCCACAGCACGGGGATTTGGCTCGGGGCCATCCCCGGGATTTCGGATCCGGCTCCCTGTCATCCCCCAGAACTGGGATCTGGCCCGGAGCCATCCCGAGGATTTCGGATCGCGCTCCCTGTCCTGCCGGCGGGGCCAGGGGGGTCGGGACGGACGGAGCCGAGCAGAGCCGAGCAGAGCAGAGCAGAGCAGCAGCCCCGTGCTATTCCAGGGAGCTGGGATTTGGCTCAGAGCCATCCCCGGCATTTCGGATCCGGTTCCCTGTCCCGCCGGCGGGGCCAGGAGAGGTCGGGATTGTTGTGCTGCTTCCCGGGGAGGAACGGAGCTCGGGGCAGCGGCAGCAGCCCCGTGCAGCTCCAGGGAGCCGGGATTTGGCTCGGGGCCATCCCCGGGATTTCGGATCCGGCTCCCTGTCACCCCACAGCACCGGGATTTGGCTCGGGGCCATCCCCGGGATTTCGGATCCGGCTCCCTGTCACCCCACAGCACCGGGATTTGGCTCGGGGCCATCCCCGGGATTTCGGATCCGGCTCCCTGTCATCCCCCAGAACTGGGATTTGGCTCGGGGCCATCCCCGGGATTTCGGATCCGGCTCCCTGTCACCCCACAGCACGGGAATTTGGCTCGGGGCCATCCCCGGGATTTCGGATCCGGCTCCCTGTCCCGCCGGCGGGGCCAGCGGGGTCGGGATTGTTGTGCTGCTCCCCGGGAACGCGGCCAGCGGCGCGGCGGCTGCCGGGGGAGCGGGAGCGCGGCCAGGACGGATCCGGCGCGGCGCGGGGGCCGCCGGGCGAGTGCCGAGCTAAGCGCTCCCCGGGGCCCGAGCGGCTCCGGAGCTGTTCCAGACCTGCTGCCGGCACGGGAGGGAGGCAGAGTGTGACCCCGAACCTGCCCGGAGCTGTTCCAGACCTGCTGCCGGCACGGGAGGGAGGCAGAGTGTGACCCCGAACCTGCCCGGAGCTGTTCCAGACCTGCTGCCGGTGCAGGAGGGAGGCAGAGCCTGACCCCGAACCTGCCCGGAGCTGTTCCAGACCTGCTGCCGGCACGGGAGGGAGGCAGAGCCTGACCCCAAACCGGCCCGGCTTTATTCCAGACCTGCTGCCGGTGCGGGAGGGGGGCAGAGTGTGACCCCAAACCTGCCCGGAGCTGTTCCAGACCTGCTGCCGGTGCGGGAGGGAGGCAGAGTGTGACCCCGAACCGGCCCGGCTTTATTCCAGACCTGCTGCCAGTGCGGGAGGGAGGCAGAGTGTGACCCCGAACCGGCCCGGAGCTGTTCCAGACCTGCTGCCGGCACGGGAGGGAGGCAGAGCCTGACCCCGAACCGGCCCGGCTTTATTCCAGACCTGCTGCCGGCACAGGAGGGAGGCAGAGCCTGACCCCGAACCGGCCCGGCTTTATTCCAGACCTGCTGCCGGCACGGGAGGGAGGCAGAGTGTGACCCTGAACCTGCCCGGAGCTGTTCCAGACCTGCTGCCGGCACGGGAGGGAGGCAGAGTGTGACCCCGAACCTGCCCGGAGCTGTTCCAGACCTGCTGCCGGTGCAGGAGGGAGGCAGAGCCTGACCCCGAACCTGCCCGGAGCTGTTCCAGACCTGCTGCCGGCACGGGAGGGAGGCAGAGTGTGACCCCGAACCTGCCCGGAGCTGTTCCAGACCTGCTGCCGGTGCGGGAGGGAGGCAGAGTGTGACCCTGAACCTGCCCGGAGCTGTTCCAGACCTGCTGCCGGTGCGGGAGGGGGGCAGAGTGTGACCCCAAACCTGCCCGGAGCTGTTCCAGACCTGCTGCCGGTGCGGGAGGGAGGCAGGGCCTGACCCCAAACCGGCCCGGCTTTATTCCAGACCTGCTGCCGGTGCGGGAGGGAGGCAGGGCCTGACCCCGAACCGCACACCACTGGGGCGAGGGCAGGTCAGGGATCAGCCCTGCCGAACCCGAGCGGGACAGTTCCCATATCCCGAACTGCCCCAACCCGGCCCTGGAATCGCACACCGCTGGGGCAAGGCAGATCAGGGATCAGCGCCTTCTGAACCCAACCGGGACAATTCCCATATCCCGAACTGCCCCAATCCGGTCCCCAAACCGCACACCGGCCGGGGCGAGGGCAGGTCAGGGATTGGCGCCTGCCGAACCCGAGCGGGACAGTTCCCATATCCCGAACTGCCCCAACCCAGCCCTGAACCGCACACCGCTGGGGCGAGGGCAGGTCAGGGATCAGCCCTGCCGAACCCGAGCGGGACAATTCCCATATCCCGAACTGCCCCAACCCAGCCCCGAACCGCACACCGCCCGGGACGAGGGCAGGTCAGGGATTGGCGCCTGCCGAACCTGACCAGGGACAATTCCCATATCCCGAACTGTCTCGACCTGACCCTGAACCGCACACCGCTGGGGCGAGGGCAGGTCAGGGATTGGTGCCTTCCGAACCTGACCAGGGACAATTCCCATATCCCGAACTGCCCCAATCCGGTCCCCAAAACGCACACGGCCCAGGGCGAGGGCAGGTCAGGGATCGGCGCCTGCCGAACCCCAAGTGGGACAATTCCCGTATCCCAGACTGCCCTCGCCCCAGCCCTGGAACCGCACACCACCCGGGGCGAGGGAGGTCAGCGATCGGCCCTTCCGAACCCGAGTGGGACAGTTCCCATATCCCGAACTGCCCCGACCCAGCCCGGGAGGCAGGTGCCTGACCCCGAACCGCACACTGCTGGGGCGAGGGGACCCCCGAAAGACACACCGCCTCGGGATGAGGAGCCCCAAATCTCAGGGATTCTTGGGAACAAAGGCCCCGGAGCTATTGCAGGATGAGGATCCCCAAATCCCAGGGATTTTTGGGAACAAAGGCCCCAGGCTGCTCCAGGATAAGGATCCCCAAATCCCAGGGATTTTTGGGAACAAAGGCCCCGGGCTGCTCCAGGATAAGGATCCCCAAATCCCAGGGATTTTTGGGAACAAAGGCCCCAGGCTGCTCCAGGGTAAGGAGCCCCAAATCTGTGATTTCTGGGAACAAAGGCCCAGAGCTGCCCGGGATGAGGATCCCCAAATCCCAGGGATTTTTGGGAACAAAGGCCCCGGGCTGCTCCAGGGTAAGGAGCCCCAAATCTGTGATTTCTGGGAACAAAGGCCCCGGGTTGCTCCAGGGTAAGGAGCCCCAAATCTATAATTTTTTGGAACAAAGGCCCAGAGCTGCCCGGGATGAGGAGCCCCAAATCCGTGATTTCTGGGAACAAAGGCCCGGACCTGTTACACAATAAGGATCCCCAAATCCCAGGGATTTTTGGGAACAAAGCCCAGGCTGCGGGCCGGGCTCGGCGCTCCCCCCTCCGGCGCTGGGCCGGAATTCCGCCCGCCAGGAGGGATCGGCTGCCGGCGTTGGCCACGGCAGAGCCAGGATTCATGGCCGGATTCATGGCCGGGATTCACGGCCGGATTCATGGCCGGGATTCATTCCCGGATTCACGGCCGGGATTCATTGCCGGATTCATTCCCGGATTCATGGCCGGGATTCATTCCCGGATTCATTCCCGGATTCATTGCCGGATTCATTACCGGATTCATTCCCGGCCTTTCCGTGGCCGCAGCTCCCTCTCTCCCCAAAGCTTTATTCCAGAGGAACCTGATCCCTCCCGCGCCGGGGGGAGGGGTGACCTCAGCTCAGCTCCGCAGGGTCCTCGGGAAAATTGCTTTTCCATGGGATCCCCTGGAAAAATCCCTCTTTTCCATGGGACTGGGATGGGATCCTCAAAAAATCCCTCTTTTCCACAGGATCGGGATGGGATCCCCAGGAAAAATCCCTCTTTTCCATAGGATCGGGATGGGATCCTCAAAAAATCCCTCTTTTCCACAGGATCCTCTGGAGAAATCTCTCTTTTCCATGGGATCCTCTGGAAAAATCCCTTTTCCATGGGACGGGGATGGGATCCTCAAAAAATCCCTCTTTTCCATGGGATGCTCTGGAAAAATCCCTTTTCCATGGGCTCTTCTGCAAAAATCCTTCTTTTCCATAGGATCGGGATGGGATCCTCAAAAAATCCCTTTTTTCCACGGGATCCTCTGGAAAAATCCCTCTTTTCCATGGGATCGGGGTGGGATCCTATGGAAAAATCCCTGCTCTCCATGGGATCGGGATGGCCCATGTGGAATCCCCGAATCATTCCTGAAAATGTCCCACACTGCCATGCGGAAGCCCCAAATAATTCCCGAAAATGTCCCATGCTGCGACGTGGAATCCCCGAATAAATCCTGAAAATATCCCTGGAATACCCGAATAATTCCCAAATATGTTCCACACTGTAATGTGGAATCCACCAACAATTCCTGAAAATATCCCTGGAATCCCCGAATAATTCCCGACAATATCACACACTGCACCACGGAATCCCCAAATCATTCCCGAAAATGTCCCACAGTGCGACGCGGAATCCCTGAATAATTCCCAAAAATATCCCACACTGCAACATGGAATCCCCAAATCATTCCTGAAAATATCCCACACTGTGACACAGAATCCGTGAATCAATCCTGATAATATCCCTGGAATCCCCAAATAATTCGGAATCCCCAAATCATTCCTGAAAATATCCCACACTGCACCGCGGAAATCTCGAATAATTCCTGAAGATATCCCACACTGTGACACAGAATCCCCAAATAATTCGGAATCCCTGAATAATTCCTGAAAATGTCCCACACTGCAACACAGAATCCCCAAATAATTTAGAATCCCCGAATAATTCGGAATCCACAAATCATTCCCGAAAGTATCCCACACTGCAATGTGGAATTCCCAAATCATTCCCGAAAACGTCCAACACTACGATGCAGAATCCCCGAATAATTCCCGAAAATATCCCACACTGTGACATGGAATCCCCAAATAATTCAGAATCCCCGAACAATTCGGAATCCCCGAATCATTCCTGAAAATGTCCCACACTGCGACTCAGAATCCCCGAATCTTTCCCGAAAATGTGAAACGAAGCAGAATCCCCAAATAATTCCTGAAAATATCCCATCCTGGAACACAGAATCCCCAAATAATTCGGAATCCCCAAATAATTCCTGAAAATATCCCACACTGCAACACAGAATCCCCAAATAATTCCTGAAAATATCCCTGGAATCCCCAAGTAATTCCTGAAAATGTCCCACACTACAACACAGAATCCCCAAATAATTCCTGAAAATATCCCACGCTGTGATACAGAATTCCCGAATAATTCAGAATCCCCAAACAATTCGGAATCCCCAAATAATTCCTGAAAATGTCTCACACTGCGACTCAGAATCCCCGAATCTTTCCCGAAAATGTGAAACAAAGCAGAATCCCCAAATAATTCCTGAAAATATCCCACACTGCAACACAGAATCCCCAAATAATTCCCGAAAATATCCCACGCTACAATGTGGAATCACCGAACAATTCCCGAAAATGTCCCACACTGCAAATGCGGAATCCCCCAATAATTCCTGAAAATATCCCTGGAATCCCTGAATAATTCCCAAAAATATCCTACACAGCAACACAGAATCCCCAAATAATTCCTGAAAATATCCCACACTGCGACGCACAATCCCCAAATAATTCCTCCCCGAGCTCTCCCGGGCTGCGTTTCCCTCTTCCCGAGGGATTCTCCCGGAATTCTCCCGGAATTCTGCCCTCCCCGATCCGCTCCCGGGCCTTCCTTTCCCGGTGAATTCCGGCTGGGCCGCCCCCGGAGCGCCGCCGGGAATTGCCGCCGGGAATTGCCGCCGGAGCTAATGGATTGAGCAGCGACAGGAACTCGGAACGAGCTGTGTCTGGAAGGGCCCAGCCCGGGGACATTCCGGGAGCTCTTCCCGAGATTTCCCGAGGTTCCCGGATCGGGAACGAGCTGCGTCTGGAAGGGCCCAGCCCGGGGACATTCCGGGAGCTCTTCCCGAGGTTTTCCAAGGCCTGAGGTTCCCCCAGAGCGGAGCGTAGGGAAGGGTCTGGAGCATGGAGCTGATCCCGGGAATTCTGACCCACGGCGAAATCCCGAAAATGCCTCCCGTGCTGGAACGGGCACCAAGGGAAATGGGGGAATTGGGAAAGGGGCGGGAAAAGGGCAATCCGCAGGGGTGGGAATCCTGGGAATGGGGATGGGAATTCCCGGGAATGGGATGGGAATTCCTGGGAATGGCAATGGGATGGGAATTCCTGGGAATGGGATGGGAATTCCTGGGAATGGGAATGGGAATTCCTGGGAATGGGATGGGAATTCCTGGGAATGGGAATTCCTGGGAATGGGATGGGAATTCCTGGGAATGGGGAATGGGAATTCCCGGGAATGGGATGGGAATTCCTGGGAATGGGGAATGGGAATTCCTGGGAATGGGATGGGAATTACTGGGAATGGGGAATGGGAATTCCTGGGAATGGGATGGGAATTCCTGGGAATGGGATGGGAATTCCTGGGAATGGGAATTCCTGGGAATGGGATGGGAATTCCTGGGAATGGGATGGGAATTACTGGGAATGGGATGGGAATTCCTGGGAATGGGAATTCCTGGGAATCCTGGGAATGGGGAATGGGAATTCCTGGGAATGGGAATGGGGAATGGGATGGGAATTCCTGAGAATGGTATGGGAATTCCTGGGAATAGGGAGTCCATCCCAGCCGTGACCCCACACCCACCGGGATGGGAATTCTAGCTGGGAATGGCCACTCCATCCCGGAATTCCAGCCCTTCCCAGGGGAATATTCCCAGAAATCCCAACTCTGCTCCTGTGGCTGTTCCTGGGATCCCAAACGGATCCCTCCGATCCTGATTTTCTCCGGGATCAGCCCTCAGCAGCTCCAGACCTTTCCCAGCTCCGTTCGTTTCCCCCAGACGCCAAATCCGTCGCTCCCGTCGCGGATCCACACAGAAACCCGAATTCCGTGGGGTCCTACCTCCTCATCCGAGCTGTCCTCCTCGTACTCATCCCGGACCACCAAATCCTGCTCCCCTTCCAGCGGGGAATCGTCTTCCAGGGCTTTCCTCTTCCCGGGAGCCCCTTGGGCCTGGAAAAATCGGGAAAAAGAGCTCGCTCAGACCCCATCCCAAAAACTCTGGGGTTTTGGTCCTGAGGAAGGAAAGGAGCTCGTGAATGCCAAGCCGGAAGGATGGGATTGGGATGGGAACGGGAGATTCCCATCCTAAAGGGATGAGGGAATTGGGAATGTGGGGCTGGGGATGAGGGAATTGGGAATGTGGGGCTGGGACAGGGATGGGGGAATTGGGAATGTGGGGCTGGGAATGTGGGAATTAGGAATGTGGGGCTGGGACACGGAAATCCCACAGACCCCAGAGCCTTTCCCGGGGGTTTTTCCAGGAGAGCTGCAGAGGGATTTGGGATCAGGGAATGGCTTCCCACATTGGGAACATCGGGAAATTGGGAAGGAATTCCCAGAAATGCCCCGGGAGTGTTCCGTGGGAAAGGGGTCGTCCCTAAATCCCTTCATCCCAAACCATTCCCGGATTCTGTGGGGAAACCCCAGAGCCCCTCCCACCTGACCCACGCCTGGGGCTGAGTTTGGGGGAATTTGGGATGCCCTCCATCCCTGTCTGGGAAAAGCAGAGCTCTGTGGGATGAAGATTCCCCATCCCACATTCCCGGCGGGATCAGCCTCGCTCCCTGCCCCTCCGTCCCCAATCCCGGATTTATTCTGTTCTGGAGAGCAGCTCCAGGATCCGGCCTGAGCTCCCAGGTCCCTGAAGGGTAATCCCAGAGCGTGACCCCAATCCTGGAGCACGACCCCAATCCCGGAGCATGACCCCGATCCCTGATCCTGACCCCAATCCCGGAGCACAACCCCGATCCTGGAGCACAACCCCAATCCTGGAGCACGACCCCGGATTTATTCTGTTCTGGAGAGCAGCTCCAGGATCCGGCCTGAGCTCCCAGGTCCCTGTAGGGTAATCCCAGAGCGTGACCCCAATCCTGGAGCACGACCCCAATCCCGGAGAATGACCCCGATCCCTGATCCTGACCCCGATCCTGGAGCATGACCCCGATGCTGGATCCCAACCCCAATCCTAGATCCTGACCCCAATCTCAGATCCCAACTCCAATCCCTGCTCCTGACCCCATTCCCCGCTCCCTCCCCTCCGTGTGGGCGCTGGGAGCGCTCCCAACGTTCCCTGGAAAAGCAATTCTCCCTTTTTCCCCAATCCTGGATCCTGACCCCAATGCCAGATCCTGACCCAAATCCTGGACTCAGACCCCAATCCCAGATCCCGACCCCAATCTCGGATCCTGATCCCAATCCCGGATCCCGACCCCAATCCCGGATCCCAGCTCCGTTCCCCGCTCCCTCCCCTCCGTGTGGGCGCCGGGAGCGCTCCCAACGTTCCCTGGAAAAGCAATTCTCCCTTTTTCCCCAAGCCTGGATCCTGTCCCCAATGTCAGATCCTGACCCCAATCCCAGATCCTGACCCCAATCTCGGATCCCGACCCCAATCCTGGATCCCGACCCCAATCCCGGATCCCGACCCCAATCCCGGATCCCAGCTCCGTTCCCCGCTCCCTCCCCTCCGTGTGGGCGCCGGGAGCGCTCCCAACGTTCCCTGGAAAAGCAATTCTCCCTTTTTCCCCAAGCCTGGATCCTGTCCCCAATCCCAGATCCTGACCCCAGTCTCAGATCCTGACCCCAATCCCGGATCCCGACCCCAATCCCGGATCCCAGCTCCGTTCCCCGCTCCCTCCCCTCCGTGTGGGCGCCGGGAGCGCTCCCAACGTTCCCTGGAAAAGCAATTCTCCCTTTTTCCCCAAGCCTGGATCCTGTCCCCAATCCCAGATCCTGACCCCAGTCTCAGATCCTGACCCCAATCCCGGATCCCGACCCCAATCCCGGATCCCAGCTCCATTCCCCGCTCCCTCCCCTCCGTGTGGGCGCCGGGAGCGCTCCCAACGTTCCCTGGAAAAGCCATTGTCCCGCTCCCCCTCGGTCCCCCCTCGGAGCAGGATCAGGTTCGGGTTCGGGGCAGGATTCTTTGGGATAATGGGAAAAGCAGCCCCGGGCTGAGCCGCCGCGGGAGCTGTAACGCCGCGGTGTGGGCCGGGCCGGGCCGGGCTGCCGACAACAAAGGCTTTCAGAGCGGACAGTGTCGGTCTGTAGGGAGAGCAAATTTGGGTAAAACCTTTGGGCTTTGGGTAAAGCCTTTGGGGTTTGGGTAAAGCTTTTGGCTTTGGGTAAAACCTTTGGGCTCTGGGTAAAGCCTTTCCCCGGGCCGGGCCGGGCTGCTGACAACAAAGGCCTTTCTGAGCAGACAGTGCTGGTCCACAGGGAGAGCAAATTTGGGTAAAACCTTTGGGTAAAGCCTTTCCCCGGGCCAGGCCTGCCAAGAACAAAGGCTTTCAGAGCGGACAGTGTCGGTCTGTAGGGAGAGCAAATTTGGGTAAAACCTTTGGGCTCTGGGTAAAGCCTTTCCCCGGGCCGGGCTGGGCCTGCTGAGAACAAAGGCCTCTCTGAACGGACAGTGCTGGTCCACAGGGAGAGCAAATTTGGGTAAAACCTTTGGGCTCTGGGTAAAGCCTTTGGGGTTTGGGTAAAGCTTTTGGCTTTGGGTAAAACCTTTGGCTTTGGGTAAGGCTTTGGGCTTTGGGTAAAGCCTTTGGGGTTTGGGTAAAGCTTTTGGCTTTGGGTAAAACCTTTGGCTTTGGACAAAGCCTTTGGGGTTTGGGTAAAACCTTTGGGGTTTGGGCAAAGCCTTTGGCTTTGGGTAAATCCTTTCGCTCACCAGCCCAGGGTGGCCTTGGCTTTCAGTGCCCCAGAGAGACCCAGGGGAGGGAGAGGAGAGCTGCAGGCAGGACTGGTTCCGCCCAGTCCATCCCAGTCTGTCCCAGTCTGCCCCAGTTCATCCCAGTCCGTCCCAGTCCCTCTAAGTCCCTCCCACTCCATCCCAGTCCGTCCCAGTCTCTCCCTGTCTCTCTCAGTCCCTCCCAGTCCATCCCAGTCCCTCCCAGTCTGTCCCAGTCCCTCCCAGTCTGTCCCAGTCCCTGCTCCCAGCTCCCCCAGTCCATCCCAGTCTCTCCCAGTCTGTCCCAGTCCCTGCTCCCAGCTCCCCCACCCGCGATTCAGGGCGGTGAGATTTCAGTGCAATCCCAGGAAATGTGCCTGGAGCCCCGGAACACACGGCTTTCCGTTAAAATAAATCTGCTTTTCCACAAAAACTCTGCTTTTCCATCAAAAACCACTCCACTTTTCCATAAAAACGCTGCTTTTCCACAAAAACTCTGCTTTTCCATCAAAAACCGCTCTGCTTTTCCATAAAAATGCTGCTTTTCCACAAAAACTCTGCTTTTCCAAAAATACTCCGCTTTTCCATAAAAACTGTGCTTTGCCATAAAAACTCTGCTTTTCCAAAAATACTCTGCTTTTCCATAAAAACTCTGCTTTGCCATAAAAATTCTGCTTTTCCATCAAAAACCGCTCTGCTTTTCCATAAAAACTCTGCTTTTCCACAAAAACTCTGCTTTTCCAAAAATACTCCGCTTTTCCATAAAAACTGTGCTTTTCCAAAAATACTCTGCTTTTCCATAAAAACTCCTACTTTTCCATTAAAAAACCTGTTTTTCCATGAAAACCTGCTTTTCCAATAAAACTCTGCTTTTCCATAAAAACCCCTGCTTTTCCATGAAAAAAGATGCTTTTCCATTAAAAACCTGCTTTTCCACTAGAAAACCTTTTTTTCTGTAAAAAACCTGCTTTTCCATTAAAAAACCTACTTTTTTATTAAAAGGATTGCTTTTCCATTAAAAAAACTGCTTTTCCATAAAAAAGCCCAGCTTCACCATAAAAACTCCGGCTTTTCCATAAAAACTCGTGCTTTTCCAAAAAGCTCCTGTTTTTCCATAAAAACTCCTGCTTTTCCATACAAACTCCTGCTTTTCCAAAAAAACTCCTGCTTTTCCATAAAATCTCCTGCTTTTCCATACAAACTCGTGCTTTTCCATACAAACTCCCGCTTTTCCATTAAACTCTCTCCTTTTCCCCAGTAAAAGCCTTTTGGAATCTCCCCGGGAGCTTTCCTGGGCCGAGGGAGGGGCAGCGGAGCTTTGGGAATTGGGGAGATCCCATTGGATTTCCCATCTGAATGTTCCGTTCATTGGGAATTCTCATCGGGAATTCCGTGTGGGGAATCCCATCCCAGTGGAGGGAACGCCGGCCGCTCCCAAATCCCAAAATTCCCCCAAAAAATTCCCCCAAAACCCCCCGGAATTCCCGGGATTAGCGGTGAGGATCCCCGGGAATTCCAGGCGAGGGGGATCCAATCCCAGCTCCACAGCCCTGGATCAGCCCAGCATTCCCAAAATTCCCCAGACCTGGATCAGTCCAGCATTCCCAAAATTCCACAGCCCTGGATCAGCCCAGCGTTCCCAAAATTCCCCACCCCTGGATCAGCCCAGTGTTCCCAAAATTCCACAGCCCCAGCATTCCCAAAATTCCACAGCCCTGGATCAGCCCAGTGTTCCCAAAATTCCACAGCCCCAGCGTTCCCAAAATTCCACAGCCCTGGATCAGCCCAGCGTTCCCAAAATTCCACAGCCCTGGATCAGCCCAGCGTTCCCAAAATTCCCCAGCCTGGATCAGCTCTGTGTTCCCAAAATTCCACACCCCTGGATCAGCCCAGCATTCCCAAAATTCCCCAGCCCTGATCAGCCCAGCGTTCCCAAAATTCCCCAGCCCTGATCAGCCCAGCGTTCCCAAAATTCCCCAGCCTGGATCAGCCCAGCGTTCCCAAAATTCCCCAGCCCTGGATCAGCTCTGTGATCCCAAAATTCCCCACCCCTGGATCAGTTCTGTGATCCCAAAATTCCACACCCCTGGATCAGCTCTGTGTTCCCAAAATTCCACAGCCCTGGATCAGAGGAAGCACAAAATGGGGTTCGTTTCCTCAAACCCATAAACTGGGAAGGAATTCCCAGATTCCCAATTTCCCATTCCCACGGGACACTCCCAGGGCATTCTCTGGGAATTCCTTCCCAATTTCCCGATGTTCCCAATGTGGGAAGCCATTCCTGGCTCCTGATCCCAAATCCCTCTGCAGCTCTCCTGGAAAAACCCCCGGGAAAGGCTCTGGGATCTGCGGGATTTCCCTGTCCCAGCCCCACATTCCCAGAAAAACCCCACGGAAAGGCTCCGGGATCTCTGGGACTTTCCTGTCCCAGCCCCACTTCCCAATTCCCTCATCCTTTTCCCAGCCCCACATTCCCAATTCCCTCATCCCTGTCCCAGCCCCACATTCCCAATTCCCTCATCCCTGTCCCAGCCCCACATTCCCAATTCCCTCATCCCTTTCCCAGCCCCACATTCCCAATTCCCTCATCCCTGTCCCAGCCCCACATTCCCAATTCCCTCATCCCTGTCCCAGCCCCACATTCCCAATTCCCTCATCCCTTTCCCAGCCCCACATTCCCAATTCCCTCATCCTCCTCCCAGCCCCACATTCCCAATTCCCTCATCCCTTTCCCGGCCCCACATTCCCAATTCCCACATTCCTGGCCCCACATTCCCAATTCCCACATTCCCGGCCCCACATTCCCAATTCCCTCAGCCCTTTCCCAGCCCCACATTCCCAATTCCCACATTCCCGGCCCCACATTCCCAATTCCCTCATCCCTGTCCCAGCCCCACATTCCCAATTCCCTCAGCCCTGTCCCAGCCCCACATTCCCAATTCCCTCAGCCCTGTCCCAGCCCCACATTCCCAATTCCCAATTCCCAGATTCCCAGCCCCACATTCCCAATTCCCTCATCCTCCTCCCAGCCCCACATTCCCAATTCCCTCATCCCTGTCCCAGCCCCACATTCCCAATTCCCAGATTCCCAGCCCCACATTCCCAATTCCCTCATCCCTGTCCCAGCCCCACATTCCCAATTCCCACATTCCCAGCCCCACATTCCCAATTCCCAGATTCCCAGCCCCACATTCCCAATTCCCTCGGATTCCGCTCTGGATCCAACCCACGCCCTCCCCAGGCCCCATCCCTTTCCCTTCCGGACCCCCTGGAAAGGTTCCCGGGGCAATCCCACTGGGAATTCCTGCAGGGCTTTCCCCCCCCAAAGCCCGGAGCGGGAAGGGAAGGGTTAAACGGCCCCGAAGTTTTTCCTGGCTGGGGAATATTCCAGCTGCTCTCCTCCCGGGGGGTTCCGGGAGCTGCCACGGAAGGTCGGCGGGGCTGGAAGTCATTAGGAGGAAATCCAAACCGACAGGGACAGGCCAATATTTACAGAGCCCCGGCGGCTGCGGGATTTTGGGAGAGGGGATTGGGATTTCGGGGCGGGGAATGGATTTTGGGAGTGGGGAATGGGATTTAGGGGCGGGGATTGGGATTTCGGGAGTGGGGATTGGGATTTCGAGGGCTGGGCAGCCTTTACCAGGGGAATATTCCCAAAAATCCCAACTCGAGGCTGTTCCCGCTCATCCTGTCGCGGTTCCCTGGGAGCAGATCCCATCCTGGATCCTTTTAATCCCAGCTTGGGCCGGGATCAGCCCCACAGCTGCTCCTGGGAAGTTCCCCTTTCCCTTCCCATTCCCTTCCCATTCCTATTCTCATTCCTATTCCCAGTCCCATTCCCTTTCCTATTCTCAGTCCTATTCCCAGTCCCATTCCCTTTCCCTTCCCATTCCTATTCCCATTCCATTCCCATCCTCTTCCCATTCACTTCCTACTCCTATTCCCATTCCCATTCCTATTCTCAGTCCCATTCCCATTCCCATTCCATTCCTACTCTCAGTCCCATTCCCATTCCCATTCCTTTCCCATTCCCAGTCCCATTCCCATCCCATCCGCTCAGCCTCTTGCCCACCTGGGCACACCTGAGCTCGTGTCCAGCTGCTCCCAGCAGCATTCCCAAGGCCTTTCCCAGCTCCCCACAGAGCTCCACAGGCAGGGACAGCTCCCGGGACACTCCCGGGACAGCCCCACATTCTCTGGGAATTCTTTCCCAATTCCCCTGCCTTGATCCCATGGGAAGCCATTCCTGGCTCCTGATCCCAAATCCCTCTGCAGCTCTCCCGGAAAAGCCCCACGGAAAGGCCCTGGGAAGGTTGAATTTCCCTTTTCCCCACAGTTCACAGCAGGAGGGAAGCACTCCCAGACACAAATCCTTCCTCACACTTTCTCCAGGAAAAACAGCGTGAGGATCAGGGCACAAAGCACCACTCGGCCTCGCCATTCCCAGATTTTGGGATCAGAGGACCCCAGGAATGGCACAGGAATGGGACAGGACCCCCCATCCCAAATGCAGGCTGGGATCTTACCTGTGTCTGGGGGGCTGAGGGGCTTCCAGGGCCTTCTTCCTCTTCCTCTTCCTCTTCCTCCCCCACTTCCTCCTCCTCCTCGTTCCCGGAGGATTCGCTGTCGCTCCCCGAATCCTCCAGGCCGGAATAAACGCTCTCCTCACTCTCCGACAGCTCCTCGCTGCCTCCGGGGGAGCTGGACTGGAGGGAAAGTACAGGGGGTCACAAAGGGGGGACACGGGGGGACCCCTGAGCATGGCATGGCCCCATGGAGACACCCCCACACTGCTGGGACCCCCCCAATTGCTGGGACCCCCTATTCCCAGAGACCCCCGAGCATGGCATGGCCCCATGGGGACACCCCCACACTGCTGGGACCCCCCAACTGCTAGGACCTCCCTATTCCCAGGTCCCCCTCATTACCAGGCCAGAGCCCCCCATTCTCGGGGACCAAGCCAAACCCCCTCAGTGCTGGGCTCCCCCTCACAGAGACCAGGCCAGACGCCCCCCATGGCCGGGTCCCCCTCACCTGGAATAGGGCCGGGTGCCCCCTCAGGAGGCCAAAGCCCCCCTCACTGCCGGACCCCCCATTACCAGGCCAGGCCACTCACCAAATTCCCAGGCTCCCCTCAGGACCAGACCGGACACCCCCTATTGCTGGGTGCCCCCTCAGGACAAGGCCAGAGCCCCCCGAATTGCTGGGTTCCCCCTCATGGGGCCAGGCTGGACCCCTCCATTGCTGGGTGCCCCCTCACCAGGAGAGGGCTGGGTCCCCCTCAGGAGCCCAAATCCCCCTGACTGCCGGGTTCACCCTCACAGAGACCAGGCCAGACTCCCCCCGTTTCCTGATCCCCCTCACCTGGGATAGGGCCAGGTGTCCCCTCAGGAGGCCAAATCCCCCTGACTGCCAGGTTCACCCTCACAGAGACCAGGCCAGACCCCCCTATTCCCGGGTCCCCTCTCACTGACACAGGGCCGGGTTCCCCCTCAGGAGGCAAAAGCTCCCCCTCAGGGAGACCAGCTCGGACCCCCCGCCATGGCCGGGTCCCCCCTCACCAGGGCAGGGTCAGGTCCCCTCTTTAGGAGCCCAAAGCCCCCCATATTACAGGACCCCCCTCAGGACAAGGCCAGACCTCCCTCAGTGCCGGGTTCCCCCTCACGGAGGCCAGGCTGGACCCCTCCATTGCCAGGTCCCCCCTCACCGGGACAGGGCCGGGGCCCCCTCAGCAGGCAAAAGCTCCCCTCAGTGCTGGGTTCCCCCGCACAGAGGGCAGCCCGGACCCCCCGCCATGGCCGGGTCTCCCTCACCCAGTACAGGGTGGGGTCCTCCCTCAGGAGGCCAAACCCCCCTCACTGCCAGACCCCCCATTACCAGGCCAGGCCACTCACCAAATTCCCGAGCTCCCCTCAGGACCAGACCGGACACCCCCTATTGCTGGGTGCCCCCTCAGGACAAGGCCGGAGCCCCCCGAATTGCTGGGTTCCCCCTCATGGGGCCAGGCTGGACCCCTCCATTGCTGGGTCCCTCCTCACCGGGACAGGGCCGGGTCCCCCTCAGGAGCCCAAACCCCCCCATATCATGGGGTCCCCCCTCAGGGCAAGGCCAAAGCCCCCCTCAGTGCCGGGTTCCTCCTCACGGAGGCCAGGCTGGGTCCCCCCTCCATTGCTGGGTCCCCCCTCACCAGGAGAGGGCCGGGTCCCCCTCAGGAGCCCAAATCCCCCTGACTGCCGGGTTCCCCCTCACGGAGACCAGGCCAGACTCCCCCCGTTTCCTGATCCCCCTCACCTGGGATAGGGCCAGGTGCCCCCTCAGGAGGCAAAAGCTCCCCCTCAGGGAGACCAGCTCGGACCCCCCGCCATGGCCGGGTCCCCCCTCACCAGGGCAGGGTCGGGTCCCCTCTTTAGGAGCCCAAAGCCCCCCATATTACAGGACCCCCCTCAGGACAAGGCCAGACCTCCCTCAGTGCCGGGTTCCCCTCACGGAGGCCAGGCTGGACCCCTCCATTGCCAGGTCCCCCTCACCGGGACAGGCCCGGGGCCCCCTCAGGAGCCCAAAGCCCCCCATATTACAGGACCCCCCTCAGGACAAGGCCAGACCCCCCCCCCCCCACATTTCCCAATCCCCCCTTACCCAGGACAGAGCCAGGGCCCCCCTCAGGAGGCCAAATCCTCCCTGACTGTCAGGTTCCCCCTCACAGAGACCAGGCCAGATGCCCCCCATTGCCGGGTCCCCCTCATCCAGGACAGGGCCGGGTGCCCCTCAGGAGGCCAAACCCCACATACTACAGGGTTCCCCCTCAGGACAAGGCCAGACCTCTTTCACTGCCGGGCCCCCCCTCACGGAGACCAGGCTGGACCCCTCCATTGCCGGGTCCCCCTCACTGGGGCAGGGCCAGGTTCCTCCTCAGGAGGCGAAACCCCCCTGACTGCCAGGTCCCCCTGTCAGGAGGGAAAAGCTCCCTTCAGTGCCAGGTTCCCCCTCACAGAGGGCAGCTCGGACCCCCTGCCATGGCCGGGTCCCCCCTCAGGAGGCCAAAGCCCCCTGACTGTCAGGTTCCCCCTCACAGAGACCAGGCCCTCACCGGGTCCCCCTCACCGGGATAGGGCCGGGTCCCCTCCCCATATTGCAGGGTTCCCCTTAGGGCAAGGCCAGACCTCCTTCACTGCTGGGTTCCCCTCAGGAGGCAAAAGCTCCCCTCACTGCCGGGTTCCCCCTCACGGAGACCAGGCCGGACCTCCCCATGGCAGGGTCCCCCCTTACCCACGGCAGGACCGGGTGTCCCCTCAGGAGGTCAAAGCCCCCTCCACTGCCAGGTGCCCCCTCACGGAGACCAGGCCAGACTCGCCCCATTTCCCGATCCCCCCTTACCCAGGACAGCGCCGGGTGCCTCCTCAGGAGGCCAAAGCTCCCCTCACTGCCGGGTGCCCCTCAGGAGGCAAAAGCCCCCTCACTGCCGGGTGCCCCCACAGGAGGCCAAAGCCCCCCTCACTGCCGGGTGCCCCTCAGGAGGCAAAAGCCCCCTCACTGCCGGGTGCCCCCACAGGAGGCCAAAGCCCCCTCACTGCCGGGTCCGCCCTCAGGAGGCCAAAGCTCCCCTCACTGCCGGGTGCCCCTCAGGAGGCCAAAGCCTCCCTCACTGCCGGGTGCCCCTCAGGAGGAAAAAGCTCCCCTCACTGCCGGGTGCCCCTCAGGAGGCCAAAGCCCCCCTCACTGCCGGGTGCCCCTCAGGAGGCCAAAGCCCCCCTCACTGCCGGGTCCGCCCTCAGGAGGCCAAAGCTCCCCTCACTGCCGGGTGCCCCCTCACGGAGACCAGGCCGGACCCCGCGATTTCCCGATCCCCCCTCACCGGGAGCAGGCCAGTCCCCTCCGCGCTGCCATGACAATCCTGTGAGGGTCCCGTCCCCCCCCGTTGCCATGACAATCCCCTGTCTCCCCCCCTGTCGCCCTCCCCGGTCACCCACAGACCTGCTCCATGTTGGCGGCTCCGCGTGCGCCGCCGAACACGTGGGCGCGGGTCAGCGCTATGGCCACGCCCCCGCCCGCCGCGCTTCCGCCTTCCCGCGGCCCCGCGCCGCCACCGAGCGAAGGGCTCCCGCTCCCGGGCAGGGCAGGATAACGGGAAAAGGGAAGATAACGGGAGAGATAACGGGAAAAATAACGGGAAAATAACGGGAAAGATAGCGGGAAACGAGTAGCAGTGGCGGGAAAAATGTCACAGCAAAGTGCGCATGCGCAGGAGCGACCGTCCCGCCAGGCCTGCGCATGCGCACAGTTGCAGCAGGGCCGAAGGCATGCAGGCTGGGAGGCGCGGCTATGGGGAGGGGGCGTGGCCATAAGTGGGCGTGGCCATCACGGCCAGGCGCTTTCGGCACCGAAATGGGGCGTGGCCAGAAGATAAAAGGGGCGTGTCTCGAGCGGGAGGGGCGGTGCCTTGTGAGAACCCCGCCCAGGTATTGCCAGCAATGGCCAAAGGGGCGTGGCCTGACGTGAAGGGGCGAGGTCGGACCCATCAGGGTCACCACTGGCCGGGGGGGCTCTGATAAGCACTAGCACTGCCATCCACGGGAGCAGGCGTGGCCTATTCCGAGTGGGCGTGACCCCATCCTCTTGTAGGCGTTCTCCTGCTCCCTTCACCGAGCCCAGAATGGGCGTGGCCATTCCACGGAGGGGCGTGTCCCCAGGCAAAGCCCTCACAGAGACCTGCTGTGGGCGTGGCCCCAGGCTCCATCCTCAGAGGTGGGAATGGGCGTGTCCCCCGCGCCAAGGTCCCTCCCCCCCAAACTGCACCGTGCTGTGGGCGTGGCCACCGCGCAGGGGGCGTGTCCCCCGCGCCAAGGCTCCCTTCAGAGACGGGAGTGGGCGTGTCCCCCGCGCCAAAGCCCCGCCCCCGAACGGCACCGTGCAGTGGGCGTGGCTCTCGCCCTAGGGGGTGTGTCCAGCGCCAAGGCCCGGCCCCTTCCCCGCCTGCCGCACGCAATGGGCGGGGTTAGCGCAAAAGGGGGCGTGTCCCCCGCCAGAAGCCCCGCCCCCTGTCGCCGGCAGCCAATGGGCGTGTCCCGTGCTCCGTGGGCGTGGCCGCGCATGCGCCGCGCGCCGCCCCTCAGCCCGCCCCAAGATGGCGGCGGCCATGCCGCGCCCCGCCGCTGCGGCTGCTCCCGCTGCCCGCGGCCCTTCCCGCCCTTTCTAAGCCCTGCGCTCCCCCCGGGGCGCCCCCGAGCCCTTCCCGCCCCCACCGTGAGGGCGCGGCCATGGACGGCCCCGGCGCGGCGG
This sequence comes from Acanthornis magna, assembly GCA_036785705.1. Lineage (NCBI taxonomy): Eukaryota > Metazoa > Chordata > Aves > Passeriformes > Acanthizidae > Acanthornis > Acanthornis magna. The sequence continues at coordinate 97,160 of JAWUZG010000628.1, read as the reverse complement.
CGGCGGCGGGCGCGGGGCCCGGCGGCAGCAACGTGCCCGCCTTCCTCACCAAGCTCTGGACGCTCGTGGAGGATCCCGACACCGACGCCTTGATCTGCTGGAGCCCGGTGGGTCCCCGGGAATGCGGGCGGTTCCCGGGAACGCGGGGAAGGGTTCCCGGCGATCCGCGGCCGAGGCCCCGGGGCCCGGCCCGGTGAGGGCGAGCGGCCGCGGCCTGGCCTGGGCCCCGGTGCCGAGGCCCCGGCGCTTCCCGGCGCGAGTGCCGCCGCAATTCCCGCCGCGATCGGCCTTTTCCCGCTAGCCCGGAGCGGGAATGCGCGAGATAAGCAGGCAAATAAAAACATAAACACGGCGGGAACGGCTGGGGCGACCTTTGGCCGGGCTAACGGCGGGAGCTGGGAAAGCTTCCTCAGGGAACCGTGACGGGACCGCTGGGGCACTGCGGGAAGGGCCGGCAGGAGTTCTGGGGTGTGGAGCACCTGGAAAAGGGCTGCGACATCCCGGGGGCCTCTCCGTGGGGTTTTCCCGGGAGGGATTTGGGATCAGGAGCCAGGGAATGGCTTCCCTCGGGAGCACCGGGAATTGGGAAGGAATTCCCGGAGAATTCGGGCTGCCCCGGCAGGTGTTGGGATGCTCCGGGGGTCACTCCCCACCCCAAAATCCCGGGGTTCTCCAGCTCCCCCTCAACCCCGGCCCGTGCTCCCAAACCTCGCCTGTCCGAGGAGCTGCATTCCAGTTCGGGAAAAGCCTTGGGAATGGGCAGCGCCCGGGGCTGTGGGAATTTGGGAATGCCGTCAGTCCGAGTGGGTTTGCCCTTCCGGGGAGGATCTGCTTTTCCCAGAGCTGCAGCACAGTCCGGGCTGCTTTTCCTGGATTTTCCCGGCCCTGCCAGGAGCCCCATCCCGGCTTTTCCTGGAAAAATCCTCCCTCCGAGCCCTGCTTTGGGGAGCTCTGGGATGTAATTCCAAGGGAAAATGTGGGAATGTGCCCAAGGCCTGCGGGAGTCTCCATTCCCACGGGATTGGCTCATCCCGAAGCTCCCATCCGTCCCAAACCATTCCCCTGGAGCTAAAAAAGTTTTGTTTCCGTTTCCTGCCAGAGAAAATTCCCAGGTCTTTTCCATTTCTCCTTATCCGAGGGATTTTTCCAAGCGTCCTGAGCACGGTGGGGTTGTCCATCCCTTTGGAATTCCCAGCCTTTGGATGGAGCCTCCCTAGAGTTGGGAGTGCTGGAAAAAGCTGGGAAAATTGGGATTTGCCTTTGAATCCCGGGGTTTTTATCCCATGGATGAGCCTTCCAGGCCTTGGGAAAAGTTCCGGAAGGAAATCTCGAATCTTAAACACAGAATGTTTCCCTTTGGGAAAGAGTTTTCCGTGCAGTGTCCGTCCTCCAAACTTCTCCTTTTCCCTGGGGGTGGATTTCTGGGATTTGGGAATCTGAAACTCTGGAAATCCCGGGGAAGTTTGGGTTTTCCTTGAGTGTTTTTAATTCTGTCAATACAGGAGATGAAAAATTGGGGTTTGGGCTCGCTCGGCTCCTCGGGAGTTGGGAATTCCCACTTTTTTCCCTGGAATTTCCCTTTGGGAACGGGGGGAATAAAACCATCTGCGGGGACTCCGCAATTCCAAGGGTTTTCCGCGAGGAAAAGGAGTTTTTTCCAGAGCAGGAAATCCCTTTGAAGGGATGGAGAGGAGCAGGGAAAGGCTTTGGAGCCCCACGGCTTCGGAGGAACGCGGTCAGGATTTATCTGGGATTCCTTGGAATGCTCTCTTCCCGAATTTCCTTCCTTTGAGAGCTTCTCCTGGCCCTCCCGGATCCCGCCTGGAATTTTTTCCCAGCCTCATCCCAAAATCCCAACTTTTTCCCTCAATTTTTCCACTGGAGATTTGTGAAATCCTCACAAAAAAGATTCTTTGGCTTTTCCCGGTGTTTGGGAATTCCCTGCCTTGTCCAGGCTTGAGAACATTCCGTGCCTTCTACTGCTTTTTTAAGGAATTCCTGCCTTTTTCTCTGGATTTAAGGGATATTCCCTGCTTTTCCCAATGGATATTCCCTGCTTTTCCCAATGGATATTCCCTGCTTTTCCCCAGGGATATTCCCTGCTTTTCCCAATGGACATTCCCTGCTTTTCCCAATGGATATTCCCTGCTTTTCCCAATGGATATTCCCTGCTTTTCCCCAGGGATATTCCCTGCCTTTCCCAATGGATATTCCCTGCTTTTCCCAGGGATATTCCCTGCTTTTCCCAATGGATATTCCCTGCTTTTCCCAATGGATATTCCCTGCTTTTCCCAATGGATATTCCCTGCTTTTCCCAATGGACATTCCCTGCTTTTCCCCAGGGATATTCCCTGCTTTTCCCAATGGACATTCCCTGCTTTTCCCCAGGGATATTCCCTGCTTTTCCCCAGGGATATTCCCTGCTTTTCCCAGGGATATTCCCTGCTTTTCCCAATGGATATTCCCTGCTTTTCCCAATGGATATTCCCTGCTTTTTCCCAGGGATATTCCCTGCTTTTCCCAATGGATATTCCCTGCTTTTCCCAATGGATATTCCCTGCTTTTCCCAGGGATATTCCCTGCTTTTCCCAATGGACATTCCCTGCTTTTCCCCAGGGATATTCCCTGCTTTTCCCAATGGATATTCCCTGCTTTTCCCGAGGGATATTCCCTGCTTTTCCCCAGGGATATTCCCTGCTTTTCCCAGGGATATTCCCTGCTTTTCCCAATGGATATTCCCTGCTTTTTCCCAGGGATATTCCCTGCTTTTCCCAGGGATATTCCCTGTTTTTCCCCAGGGATATTCCCTGCTTTTCCCAAGGGATATTCCCTGCTTTTCCCCAGGGATATTCCCTGCTTTTCCCAGGGATATTCCCTGCTTTTCCCAGGGATATTCCCTGCTTTTCCCAATGGATATTCCCTGCTTTTCCCCAGGGATATTCCCTGCTTTTCCCCAGGGATATTCCCTGCTTTTCCCAATGGATATTCCCTGCTTTTCCCGAGGGATATTCCCTGCTTTTCCCCAGGGATATTCCCTGCTTTTCCCCAGGGATATTCCCTGCTTTTCCCAATGGATATTCCCTGCTTTTTCCCAGGGATATTCCCTGCTTTTCCCAATGGATATTCCCTGCTTTTCCCAGGGATATTCCCTGCTTTTCCCAATGGATATTCCCTGCTTTTCCCAATGGATATTTCCTGCTTTTCCCAATGGATATTCCCTGCTTTTCCCAGGGATATTCCCTGCTTTTCCCAATGGATATTCCCTGCTTTTCCCCAGGGATATTCCCTGCTTTTCCCCAGGGATATTCCCTGCTTTTCCCAATGGATATTCCCTGCTTTTCCCGAGGGATATTCCCTGCTTTTCCCCAGGGATATTCCCTGCTTTTCCCAATGGATATTCCCTGCTTTTCCCAATGGATATTCCCTGCTTTTCCCCAGGGATATTCCCTGCTTTTCCCAGGGATATTCCCTGCTTTTCCCAATGGATATTCCCTGCTTTTTCCCAGGGATATTCCCTGCTTTTCCCAATGGATATTCCCTGCTTTTCCCAATGGATATTCCCTGCTTTTCCCAATGGATATTTCCTGCTTTTCCCAATGGATATTCCCTGCTTTTCCCAGGGATATTCCCTGCTTTTCCCAATGGACATTCCCTGCTTTTCCCCAGGGATATTCCCTGCTTTTCCCAGGGATATTCCCTGCTTTTCCCAATGGATATTCCCTGCTTTTCCCAGGGATATTCCCTGCTTTTCCCAGGGATATTCCCTGCTTTTCCCCAGGGATATTCCCTGCTTTTCCCCAGGGATATTCCCTGCTTTTCCCAGGGATATTCCCTGCTTTTCCCAATGGATATTCCCTGCTTTTCCCCAGGGATATTCCCTGCTTTTCCCCAGGGATATTCCCTGCTTTTCCCAATGGATATTCCCTGCTTTTCCCCAGGGATATTCCCTGCTTTTCCCAATGGATATTCCCTGCTTTTCCCAGGGATATTCCCTGCTTTTCCCAGGGATATTCCCTGCTTTTCCCAAGGGATATTCCCTGCTTTTCCCCAGGGATATTCCCTGCCTTTCCCAATGGATATTCCCTGCTTTTCCCAGGGATATTCCCTGCTTTTCCCAGGGATATTCCCTGCTTTTCCCAATGGATATTCCCTGCTTTTCCCGAGGGATATTCCCTGCTTTTCCCGAGGGATATTCCATGCTTTTCCCCAGGGATATTCCCTGCTTTTCCCCAGGGATATTCCCTGCTTTTCCCCAGGGATATTCCCTGCTTTTCCCAATGGACATTCCCTGCTTTTCCCCAGGGATATTCCCTGCTTTTCCCAATGGATATTCCCTGCTTTTCCCAATGGATATTCCCTGCTTTTCCCAGGGATATTCCCTGCTTTTCCCAATGGATATTCCCTGCTTTTCCCAGGGATATTCCCTGCTTTTCCCAATGGATATTCCCTGCTTTTCCCAATGGATATTCCCTGCTTTTCCCCAGGGATATTCCCTGCTTTTCCCCAGGGATATTCCCTGCTTTTCCCAGGGATATTCCCTGCTTTTCCCAATGGATATTCCCTGCTTTTCCCAGGGATATTCCCTGCTTTTCCCAATGGATATTCCCTGCTTTTCCCAATGGACATTCCCTGCTTTTCCCAGGGATATTCCCTGCTTTCCCCAGGGATATTCCCTGCTTTTCCCAATGGATATTCCCTGCTTTTCCCAGGGATATTCCCTGCTTTTCCCCAGGGATATTCCCTGCTTTTCCCAATGGATATTCCCTGCTTTTCCCAAGGGATATTCCCTGCTTTTCCCAATGGACATTCCCTGCTTTTCCCAGGGATATTCCCTGCTTTTCCCCAGGGATATTCCCTGCTTTTCCCAATGGATATTCCCTGCTTTTCCCCTGGGATATTCCCTGCTTTTCCCAGGGATATTCCCTGCTTTTCCCAATGGATATTCCCTGCTTTTCCCAATGGTTATTCCCTGCTTTTCCCCAGGGATATTCCCTGCTTTTCCCAGGGATATTCCCTGCTTTTCCCAATGGATATTCCCTGCTTTTCCCCAGGGATATTCCCTGCTTTTCCCAGAGATATTCCCTGCTTTTCCCAATGGATATTCCCTGCTTTTCCCCAGGGATATTCCCTGCTTTTCCCCAGGGATATTCCCTGCTTTTCCCAGGGATATTCCCTGCTTTTCCCCAGGGATATTCCCTGCTTTTCCCAGGGATATTCCCTGCTTTTCCCCAGGGATATTCCCTGTTTTTCCCCAGGGATATTCCCTGCTTTTCCCAATGGATATTCCCTGCTTTTCCCCAGGGATATTCCCTGCTTTCCCCAGGGATATTCCCTGCTTTTCCCAGGGATATTCCCTGCTTTTCCCAGGGATATTCCCTGCTTTTCCCAATGGACATTCCCTGCTTTTCCCAGGGATATTCCCTGCTTTTCCCCAGGGATATTCCCTGCTTTTTCCCAGGGATATTCCCTGCTTTTCCCAATGGATATTCCCTGCTTTTCCCAATGGACATTCCCTGCTTTTCCCAGGGATATTCCCTGCTTTTCCCCAGGGATATTCCCTGCTTTTCCCAGGGACATTCCCTGCTTTTCCCCAGGGATATTCCCTGCTTTTCCCAATGGATATTCCCTGCTTTTCCCAGGGATATTCCCTGCTTTTCCCAATGGACATTCCCTGCTTTTCCCAGGGATATTCCCTGCTTTTCCCCAGGGATATTCCCTGCTTTTCCCAGGGATATTCCCTGCTTTTCCCAATGGATATTCCCTGCTTTTCCCCAGGGATATTCCCTGCTTTTCCCAATGGATATTCCCTGCTTTTCCCCTGGGATATTTCCTGCTTTTCCCAATGGATATTCCCTGCTTTTCCCAGGGATATTCCCTGCTTTTCCCAATGGACATTCCCTGCTTTTCCCCAGGGATATTCCCTGCTTTTCCCCAGGGATATTCCCTGCTTTTCCCAATGGATATTCCCTGCTTTTCCCAATGGATATTCCCTGCTTTTCCCGAGGGATATTCCCTGCTTTTCCCCAGGGATATTCCCTGCTTTTCCCAATGGATATTCCCTGCTTTTCCCAATGGACATTCCCTGCTTTTCCCCAGGGATATTCCCTGCTTTTCCCAGGGATATTCCCTGCTTTTCCCAGGGATATTCCCTGCTTTTCCCAATGGATATTCCCTGCTTTTCCCAATGGATATTCCCTGCTTTTCCCAATGGATATTCCCTGCTTTTCCCAATGGACATTCCCTGCTTTTCCCCAGGGATATTCCCTGCTTTTCCCAATGGATATTCCCTGCTTTTCCCAATGGATATTCCCTGCTTTTCCCCAGGGATATTCCCTGCTTTTTCCCAGGGATATTCCCTGCTTTTCCCAAGGGATATTCCCTGCTTTTCCCAATGGATATTCCCTGCTTTTCCCCAGGGATATTCCCTGCTTTTCCCCAGGGATATTCCCTGCTTTTCCCAATGGATATTCCCTGCTTTTCCCCAGGGATATTCCCTGCTTTTCCCCAGGGATATTCCCTGCTTTTCCCAATGGATATTCCCTGCTTTTCCCAGGGATATTCCCTGCTTTTCCCAGGGATATTCCCTGCTTTTCCCAAGGGATATTCCCTGCTTTTCCCCAGGGATATTCCCTGCTTTTCCCAATGGATATTCCCTGCTTTTCCCAGGGATATTCCCTGCTTTTCCCAGGGATATTCCCTGCTTTTCCCAATGGATATTCCCTGCTTTTCCCGAGGGATATTCCCTGCTTTTCCCGAGGGATATTCCATGCTTTTCCCCAGGGATATTCCCTGCTTTTCCCCAGGGATATTCCCTGCTTTTCCCAATGGATATTCCCTGCTTTTCCCAATGGATATTCCCTGCTTTTCCCAGGGATATTCCCTGCTTTTCCCAATGGATATTCCCTGCTTTTCCCAATGGATATTCCCTGCTTTTCCCCAGGGATATTCCCTGCTTTTCCCCAGGGATATTCCCTGCTTTTCCCAGGGATATTCCCTGCTTTTCCCAATGGATATTCCCTGCTTTTCCCAGGGATATTCCCTGCTTTTCCCAATGGATATTCCCTGCTTTTCCCAATGGACATTCCCTGCTTTTCCCAGGGATATTCCCTGCTTTTCCCCAGGGATATTCCCTGCTTTTCCCAATGGTTATTCCCTGCTTTTCCCCTGGGATATTCCCTGCTTTTCCCCAGGGATATTCCCTGCTTTTCCCAATGGATATTCCCTGCTTTTCCCCAGGGATATTCCCTGCTTTTCCCAATGGATATTCCCTGCTTTTCCCAGGGATATTCCCTGCTTTTCCCAGGGATATTCCCTGCTTTTCCCAATGGATATTCCCTGCTTTTCCCGAGGGATATTCCCTGCTTTTCCCGAGGGATATTCCATGCTTTTCCCCAGGGATATTCCCTGCTTTTCCCCAGGGATATTCCCTGCTTTTCCCAATGGATATTCCCTGCTTTTCCCAATGGATATTCCCTGCTTTTCCCAGGGATATTCCCTGCTTTTCCCAATGGATATTCCCTGCTTTTCCCAATGGATATTCCCTGCTTTTCCCCAGGGATATTCCCTGCTTTTCCCAGGGATATTCCCTGCTTTTCCCAATGGATATTCCCTGCTTTTCCCAGGGATATTCCCTGCTTTTCCCAATGGATATTCCCTGCTTTTCCCAATGGATATTCCCTGCTTTTCCCCAGGGATATTCCCTGCTTTTCCCAGGGATATTCCCTGCTTTTCCCAATGGATATTCCCTGCTTTTCCCAATGGATATTCCCTGCTTTTCCCAGGGATATTCCCTGCTTTTCCCAGAGATATTCCCTGCTTTTCCCAATGGATATTCCCTGCTTTTCCCAGGGATATTCCCTGCTTTTCCCCAGGGATATTCCCTGCTTTTCCCAATGGATATTCCCTGCTTTTCCCAATGGATATTCCCTGCTTTTCCCAGGGATATTCCCTGCTTTTCCCGAGGTTTATTCCCTGCTTTTCCCCAGGGATATTCCCTGCTTTTCCCAATGGATATTCCCTGCTTTTCCCCTGGGATATTCCCTGCTTTTCCCAATGGATATTCCCTGCTTTTCCCAGGGATATTCCCTGTTTTTCCCCAGGGATATTCCCTGCTTTTCCCAATGGATATTCCCTGCTTTTCCCCAGGGATATTCCCTGCTTTTCCCAATGGATATTCCCTGCTTTTCCCAGGGATATTCCCTGCTTTTCCCCAGGGATATTCCCTGCTTTTCCCAATGGATATTCCCTGCTTTTCCCCAGGGATATTCCCTGCTTTTCCCAATGGATATTCCCTGCTTTTCCCAATGGATATTCCCTGCTTTTCCCAGGGACATTCCCTGCTTTTCCCAATGGATATTCCCTGCTTTTCCCAATGGATATTCCCTGCTTTTCCCGAGGGATATTCCCTGCTTTTCCCAATGGATATTCCCTGCTTTTCCCCTGGGATATTCCCTGCTTTTCCAGGGATATTCCCTGCTTTTCCCAATGGATATTCCCTGCTTTTCCCCAGGGATATTCCCTGCTTTTCCCCAGGGATATTCCCTGCATTTCCCAATGGATATTCCCTGCTTTTCCCCAGGGATATTCCCTGCTTTTCCCAATTCCCAGTTGGCCCCAAATTCCTGATTGGCTCTAATTCCCACATTGGCCCCAAATCCTCTTTTTCCCTGAAATCTCTTTTTTCCCCCAAATTCTTTTCCCACAATTTTTTTCCCCACAAATCCCATTTTTCCCCCCAAATCCCATTCCCCCCCCAAATGCTGTTTTTCCCCCAAATCCTATTTTTCCCCACAATTTTTTCCCCCCAAATCCCATCTTTCCTCCCAAATCCCTTTTTTTCCCCTGAATTCTTTTCCTACAGCTTTGGGATTTCTGACCCTTTGGGATCTGAGGAGTTGGGGTTTCACCCTTTGGGATCCGAGGCATTGGGATCTGAGGAGTTGGGGTTTCACCCTTTGGGATCCGAGGAATTGAGATCTGAGGCATTGGGATTTCACCCTTTGGGATCTGAGGCATTGGGATTTCACCCTTTGGGATTTAAGGAATTGGGGTTTCACCCTTTGGGATCAGAGGAACTGGGATCTGAGGAATTGGGATTTCACCCTTTGGGACCTGAGGAATTGAGATCGGAGGCATTGGGGTTTCACCCTTTGGAATCCAAGGAATTGGGATTTCCAACCCTTTGGGATCCGAGGCATTGGGATCTCACCCTTTGGGATCCGAGGCATTGGGATCGGAGGCATTGGGGTTTCACCCTTTGGGATCGGAGGCATTGGGGTTTCACCCTTTGGGATCCGAGGCATTGGGATCGGAGGCATTGGGGTTTCACCCTTTGGGATCGGAGGAATTGGGATCGGGGGCGTTGGGGTTTCACCCTTCGGATCACTCTCGGTGTTTGGGATTTCTGCCCCTCTGGAATTCCGATCCCACACAAACTCGGCACTGCGCTCGCCATCCCATTCCTGCTCTGGGACGGGAGCCACTCCCCAAACCCCACAGACCCCACAGACCGTGGTGTCCCCAGAGCAGGAGCGATGTCCCCAATTCTGGGGATTCCGGGAGCGATGTCCCCAGGCCCTGGGGATTCCGGGAGCGATGTCCCCAGGCCCTGGGGATTCCGGGAGCGATGTCCCCAATTCTGGCGATTCCGGGAGCGATGTCCCCAATTCTGGGGATTCCGGGAGCGATGTCCCCAGGCCCTGGGGATTCCGGGAGCGATGTCCCCAATTCTGGGGATTCCGGGAGCGATGTCCCCAATTCTGGGGATTCCGGGAGCGATGTCCCCAATTCTGGGGATTCCGGGAGCGATGTCCCCAATTCTGGGGATTCCGGGAGCGATGTCCCCAGGCCCTGGGGATTCCGGGAGCGATGTCCCCAATTCTGGGGATTCCGGGAGCGATGTCCCCAGGCCCTGGGGATTCCGGGAGCGATGTCCCCAATTCTGGGGATTCCGGGAGCGATGTCCCCAAGCCCTGGGGATTCCGGGAGCAATGTCCCCAAGCCCTGGGGATTCCGGGAGCGATGTCCCCAATTCTGGGGATTCCGGGAGCGATGTCCCCAATTCTGGGGATTCCGGGAGCGATGTCCCCAGGCCCTGGGGATTCCGGGAGCGATGTCCCCAATTCTGGGGATTTCGGGAGCGATGTCCCCAATTCTGGGGATTCCGGGAGCGATGTCCCCAATTCTGGGGATTCCGGGAGCGATGTCCCCAATTCTGGGGATTTCGGGAGCGATGTCCCCAATTCTGGGGATTCCGGGAGCGATGTCCCCAGGCCCTGGGGATTTCGGGAGCGATGTCCCCAATTCTGGGGATGCCGGGAGCGATGTCCCCAATTCTGGGGATTCCGGGAGCGATGTCCCCAGGCCCTGAGGATTCCGGGAGCGATGTCCCCATGCCCTGGGGATTCCGGGAGCGATGTCCCCAATTCTGGGGATTCCGGGAGCGATGTCCCCAATTCTGCGGATTCCGGGAGCGATGTCCCCAGGCCCTGGGGATTCCGGGAGCGATGTCCCCAATTCTGGGGATTCCGGGAGCGATGTCCCCAGGCCCTGGGGATTCCGGGAGCGATGTCCCCAATTCTGGGGATTCCAGGAGCGATGTCCCCAGGCCCTGGGGATTCCGGGAGCGATGTCCCCAATTCTGGGGATTCCGGGAGCGATGTCCCCAGGCCCTGGGGATTTCGGGAGCGATGTCCCCAATTCTGGGGATTCCGGGAGCGATGTCCCCAGGCCCTGGGGATTCCGGGAGCGATGTCCCCAGGCCCTGGGGATTCCGGGAGCGATGTCCCCAGGCCCTGGGGATTTCGGGAGCGATGTCCCCAATTCTGGGGATTCCGGGAGCGATGTCCCCATGCCCTGGGGATTCCGGGAGCGATGTCCCCAATTCTGGGGATTCCGGGAGCGATGTCCCCAATTCTGGGGATTCCGGGAGCGATGTCCCCAATTCTGGGGATTCCGGGAGCGATGTCCCCAGGCCCTGGGGATTCCGGGAGCGATGTCCCCAATTCTGGGGATTCCGGGAGCGATGTCCCCAGGCCCTGGGGATTTCGGGAGCGATGTCCCCAGGCCCTGGGGATTCCGGGAGCGATGTCCCCAGGCCCTGGGGATTCCGGGAGCGATGTCCCCAGGCCCTGGGGATTTCGGGAGCGATGTCCCCAATTCTGGGGATTCCGGGAGCGATGTCCCCATGCCCTGGGGATTCCGGGAGCGATGTCCCCAATTCTGGGGATTCCGGGAGCGATGTCCCCAATTCTGGGGATTCCGGGAGCGATGTCCCCAATTCTGGCGATTCCGGGAGCGATGTCCCCAATTCTGGGGATTTCGGGAGCGATGTCCCCAGGCCCTGGGGATTCCAGGAGCGATGTCCCCATGCCCTGGGGATTCCGGGAGCGATGTCCCCAATTCTGGGGATTTCGGGAGCGATGTCCCCAATTCTGGGGATTCCGGGAGCGATGTCCCCAATTCTGGGGATTTCGGGAGCGATGTCCCCAATTCTGGGGATTCCGGGAGCGATGTCCCCAATTCTGGGGATTCCGGGAGCGATGTCCCCAAGCCCTGGGGATTCCAGGAGCGATGTCCCCAATTCTGGGGATTCCGGGAGCGATGTCCCCAAGCCCTGGCGATTCCGGGAGCGATGTCCCCAGGCCCTGGGGATTTCGGGAGCGATGTCCCCAGGCCCTGGGGATTCCGGGAGCGATGTCCCCAATTCTGGGGATTCCAGGAGCGATGTCCCCAAGCCCTGGGGATTCCAGGAGCGATGTCCCCAATTCTGGGGATTCCGGGAGCGATGTCCCCAATTCTGGGGATTCCGGGAGCGATGTCCCCAGGCCCTGGGGATTCCGGGAGCGATGTCCCCAATTCTGGGGATTCCGGGAGCGATGTCCCCAATTCTGGGGATTCCGGGAGCGATGTCCCCAGGCCCTGGGGATTCCGGGAGCGATGTCCCCAATTCTGGGGATTCCGGGAGCGATGTCCCCAAGCCCTGGGGATTTCGGGAGCGATGTCCCCAATTCTGGGGATTCCGGGAGCGATGTCCCCAGGCCCTGGGGATTCCGGGAGCGATGTCCCCAATTCTGGGGATTCCGGGAGCGATGTCCCCAGGCCCTGGGGATTCTGGGAGCGATGTCCCCAGGCCCTGGGGATTTCGGGAGCGATGTCCCCAATTCTGGGGATTCCGGGAGCGATGTCCCCAGGCCCTGGGGATTCCGGGAGCGATGTCCCCAATTCTGGGGATTTCGGGAGCGATGTCCCCAATTCTCGGGATTCCGGGAGCGATGTCCCCAATTCTGGGGATTCCGGGAGCGATGTCCCCAATTCTGGCGATTCCGGGAGCGATGTCCCCAATTCTGGGGATTCCGGGAGCGATGTCCCCAGGCCCTGGGGATTCCAGGAGCGATGTCCCCAATTCTGGGGATTCCGGGAGCGATGTCCCCAATTCTGGGGATTCCGGGAGCGATGTCCCCAGGCCCTGGGGATTCCGGGAGCGATGTCCCCAATTCTGGGGATTCCGGGAGTGATGTCCCCAAGCCCTGGGGATTTCGGGAGCGATGTCCCCAATTCTGGGGATTCCGGGAGCGATGTCCCCAATTCTGGGGATTCCGGGAGCGATGTCCCCAATTCTGGGGATTCCAGGAGCGATGTCCCCAATTCTGGGGATTTCGGGAGCGATGTCCCCAGGCCCTGGGGATTCCGGGAGCGATGTCCCCAGGCCCTGGGGATTTCGGGAGCGATGTCCCCAGGCCCTGGGGATTCCGGGAGCGATGTCCCCAATTCTGGGGATTCCGGGAGCGATGTCCCCAATTCTGGGGATTCCGGGAGCGATGTCCCCAAGCCCTGGGGATTTCGGGAGCGATGTCCCCAGGCCCTGGGGATTTCGGGAGCGATGTCCCCAGGCCCTGGGGATTTCGGGAGCGATGTCCCCAATTCTGGGGATTCCAGGAGCGATGTCCCCAGGCCCTGGGGATCCGGGAGCGATGTCCCCAAGCCCTGGGGATTCCGGGAGCGATGTCCCCAATTCTGGGGATTTCGGGAGCGATGTCCCCAATTCTGGGGATTCCGGGAGCGATGTCCCCAATTCTGGGGATTCCGGGAGCGATGTCCCCAATTCTGGGGATTCCAGGAGCGATGTCCCCAGGCCCTGGGGATTCCGGGAGCGATGTCCCCAATTCTGGGGATTCCGGGAGCGATGTCCCCAATTCTGGGGATTTCGGGAGCGATGTCCCCAATTCTGGGGATTCCGGGAGCGATGTCCCCAAGCCCTGGGGATTCCGGGAGCGATGTCCCCAATTCTGGGGATTCCGGGAGCGATGTCCCCAGGCCCTGGGGATTCCGGGAGCGATGTCCCCAGGCCCTGGGGATTCCGGGAGCGATGTCCCCAATTCTGGGGATTCCGGGAGCGATGTCCCCAATTCTGGCGATTCCGGGAGCGATGTCCCCAATTCTGGCGATTCCGGGAGCGATGTCCCCAGGCCCTGGGGATTTTGGGATCGGGGCCGGCAGTGACGGAGCGTTCCCGGTGTTTGTCCCCCCAGAGCGGGAGCAGCTTCCACGTCTTCAACCAGGGCCAGTTCGCCAAGGAGGTGCTGCCCAAGTACTTCAAGCACAACAACATGGCCAGCTTCGTGCGACAGCTCAACATGTGTGAGTATTATGGGAATTATTGTGGAATTCTGGGAATTCTGTCCTTGATCCCATCCCTGATCCCATCCCTGATCCCTGATCCCATCTCAATCCCACCCCTGACCCACCTTCAAGCACAACAACATGGCCAGCTTCGTGCGACAGCTCAACATGTGTGAGTATTATGGGAATTCTGGGAATTTTGTGCCTGATCCCATCCCTGATCCCTGATCCCCGATCCCATCCCTGACCCGGCCTCAAGCACAACACCATGGCCAGCTTCGTGCGACAGCTCAACATGTGTGAGTGTAATTATGGGAATTATTGTGGAATTCTGGGAATTCTGTACCTGACCCCATCCCTGACCCCATCCCTGATTCCCAATCCCATCCCGATCCCATCCCTGACCCAGCTTCAAGCACACCATGGCCAGCTTTGTCCGACAGCTCAATATGTGTGAGTGTTGTGGGGGAAAATATGGGAATTCTGTACCTGATCCCATCCCATCCCGTCCCATCTCTGATCCCATCCCCAATCCCATCCCCAATCCCATCCCAATCCCACCCCTGACCCGGCTTCAAGCACAACACCATGGCCAGCTTCATGCGACAGCTCAACATGTGTGAGTGTAATTATGGGGAAATTATGCGAATTCTGTACTTGATCCCATCCCCAATCCCATCCCCGATCCCTGATCCCATTCCCAATCCCATCCCTGACCAATCTTCAAGCACAGCACCATGGCCAGCTTTGTGTGCCAGCTCAACATGTGTGAGTGTTATGGGGGAAATATGGGAATTCCTGCTGGGAAATCCGGGAATTCTGTACCTGATCCCATCCCCAATCCCATCCCCATCCCATCCCGATCTCATCCCTGACCCAGGTTCAAGCACAACACCATGGCCAGCTTTGTCCGCCAGTTAAATATGTGTAATTATGGGGGAAATATGGGAATTCCTGCTGGGAATTATGGGAATTTCACCCCGACCCCATCCCCGATCCCATCCCTGATCCCATTCCCAATCCCATCCCTGACCCAGCTTCAAGCACAACAACATGGCCAGCTTTGTCTGACAGCTCAATCTGTGTGAGTATTATGGGAATTATTATGGAATTCTGGGAATTCTGTACCTGACCCCATCCCCGATCCCATCCCTGATCCCATCCCCAATCCCATCCCTGATCCCACCCCTGACCCGGCTTCGTGCGCCAGCTCAACACGTGTGAGTATTATGGGAATTTCATCCCTGTCCCTGTTGCCATCCCCATTCTCGATCCCATTCCTGTCTGTGTCCCCATGTCCCTGTCCCCATTGCCGGGACTCCCCAAATCCCAGGATTTTATTCCCTAAATCCCAATTCCCAGACAGGTTCCCAGGAGTGCCCCAATCCCTGGGAATTGGGGTGGGGTCTCTGTCCCACCCAGGAATTTCAGGACAGGAGTTGTTCCCATGAGTGGACACTCCAGAATTCCAGGATTTCCATGCCTAATTCCCCGTTTTTTCCCATTTTTTTCCGTTTTTTCCCATTTTTTCCCATTTTTCCCCCAGACGGGTTCCGGAAGGTGGTGCACATCGAGCAGAGCTTTGGGCTGCTGAAGCCATAGGGGATTTTTGGGATGGGAGCCGTTCCCAATTCCCAAATTTCCGTCCCTAATTCTCATTTTTTCCCATTTTTTCCCATTTTTTCCCATTTTTTCCCATTTTTTTCCCATTTTTCCCATTTTTCTCCCCATTTTCTCCCCAGACGGGTTCCGGAAGGTGCTGCACATCGAGCAGGAATTTGGGCTGCTGAAGCCATAGGGGATTTTCGGGACAGGAGCCATTCCTAACTCCCATTTTTTCCCTGTTTTTTCCCATTTTTTCCCATTTTTTCCCATTTTTTTCCCATTTTTTCCGTTTTTTCCCATTTTTCCCCATTTTCTCCCCAGACGGGTTCCGCAAGGTGCTGCACATCGAGCAGGAATTTGGGCTGCTGAAGCCATAGGGGATTCTCTGGACAGGAGCCGTTCCTAACTCCCATTTTTTCCCCTTTTTTCCCATTTTTTTCCCATTTTTTCCCCATTTTTTCCCCGTTTTTTCCCATTTTTCTCATTTTTTTCCCCATTTTCCCCCAGACGGGTTCCGGAAGGTGCTGCACATCGAGCAGAGCTTTGGGCTGCTGAAGCCATAGGGGATTCTCTGGACAGGAGCCATTCCTAACTCCCATTTTTTCCCATTTTTTCCCATTTTTTTCCCATTTTTTTCCCATTTTTTCCCCGTTTTTTCCCATTTTTTCCCCGTTTTTTCCCTTTTCTTCCCATTTTTTCCCATTTTTCTCATTTTTTTCCCCATTTTCTCCCCAGACGGGTTCCGGAAGGTGCTGCACATCGAGCAGAGCTTTGGGCTGCTGGAGCCATAGGGGATTTTCGGGACGGGAGCTGTTCCCAATTCCCAAATCTCCATCCCTAACTCCCATTTTTTCCCATTTTTTTCCATTTTTTCCCATTTTTTCCCATTTTTCTCCCCAGACAGGTTCCGGAAGGTGGTGCACATCAAGCAGAGCTTTGGGTTGCTGAAGCCATAGGGGATTTTCGGGACGGGAGCTGTTCCCAATTCCCAAATTTCCGTCCCTAATTCCCATTTTTTCCCATTTTTTCCCATTTTTTCCCATTTTTTCCCATTTTTTTCCCGTTTTTTCCCTTTTTTCTCATTTTTTTCCCCATTTTCTCCCCAGACGGGTTCCGGAAGGTGCTGCACATCGAGCAGAGCTTTGGGTTGCTGAAGCCATAGGGGATTTTTGGGATGGGAGCCGTTCCTAACTCCCATTTTTTCCCCATTTTTTCCCATTTTTTTCCATTTTTTCCCATTTTTTCCCATTTTCTCCCCAGACGGGTTCCGGAAGGTGGTGCACATCGAGCAGAGCTTTGGGCTGCTGAAGCTATAGGGGATTTTTGGGATGGGAGCCGTTCCTAACTCCCATTTTTTCCCTGTTTTTTCCCCGTTTTTTCCCATTTTTCCCCATTTTTTCCCATTTTTTCCCATTTTTCTCAGTTTTCTCCCCATTTTCCCCCAGACGGGTTCCGGAAGGTGCTGCACATCGAGCAGAGCTTTGGGCTGCTGAAGCCATAGGGGATTTTCGGGACAGGAGCCATTCCTAACTCCCATTTTTTCCCTTTTTTTTTCCCGTTTTTTCCCTTTTTTCCCATTTTTTCCCATTTTTCTCCCCAGACGGGTTCCGCAAGGTGGTGCACATCGAGCAGAGCGGGCTGGTGAAGCTGGACAAGGACGACACGGAGTTCCAGCATCCTTTTTTCCTGCGCGGGCAGGAGAGGCTCCTGGAGAACATCAAGAGGAAAGTCACCAGCGTGAGTTTCAGAAATTTCCAGGAAAAAGAAAAATAAAATTGGGATCGGTCCTAAAAAATAGCAGCGAAAAAATTGTGTGAAAATTTAAAAAAAAAAAAAAAAAAATCTTAAAAGTTGTGTAGAGCGCTTTAAGATAAATCCAAAAAAATTCTGAAAAAAATTAGAAAAAAATCTGAAAAAAATTAGAAATGGAAAAAAACTAGAAAAAAATCTGAAAAAAAATCCCAAAATGTCAGGACAAATTCCCAGAAAATTCCTGAAGAATTCCCCGCAGTTTAACCCCTTAATTGCCATATTTTTCACAAGTGTTGGGGGGCAAGGGCGAGGAGCTGTGGGTGCGGCAGGACAGCGTGGGGCAGTGCTGGGAAAATCCGAAAAAAATCCCCCCAAATAATGCTCAAATATCCAATAAAATATCCTCGAAATATCCTAAAACAGTCCCCCAAAAATTCTCTAGAAAATGCTAAAGAAAACCCCAAAAACTCTCCAAAAAATTCTCTAAAAAATCTGAAAAAATTAAAAAAAATTAAAAAAAAAACCTGAAAAAATTTTTTAAAAATCCGAAAAAAATTTGAAAAAAATTAGAAAAAAAATCTGAAAAAAATTAGAAAAAAATCTGAAAAAAATCCCCAAAAATTGGGACAAATTCCCAAATAATTCCCAAAGAATTCCCCACTGTTTAACCCCTTAATTGCCATATTTTTCACAGGTGTCTGGGGACAAGGGCAAGGAGCTGCGGGTGTGGCAGGACGGCGTGGGGCAGTGCTGGGAAAATCCGAAAAAAATCCCCCCAAATAATGCTCAAATATCCAATAAAATATCCTCGAAATATCCTAAAACAGTCCCCCAAAAATTCTCTAGAAAATGCTAAAGAAAACCCTGAAAACTCTCCAAAAAATTCTCTAAAAAATCTGAAAAAATTAAAAAAAATTAAAAAAAAAAACCTGAAAAAATTTTTTAAAAATCCGAAAAAAATTAGAAAAAAATTAGAAAAAAAATCTGAAAAAAATTAGAAAAAAATCTGAAAAAAATCCCAAAAAATTGGGACAAATTCCCAAAGAATTCCCCACAGTTTAACCCCTTAATTGCCATATTTTTCACAGGTGTCTGGGGACAAGGGCAAGGAGCTGCGGGTGCGGCAGGACGGCGTGGGGCAGTGCTGGGAAAATCCCCAAAAAATCCCCAAAAATCCTCCAAAATAACCTTTAAAAATTCTAAAAGAATCCCCCAAATAACCATTAGAAAGTGCTTTAAAAAAACCTAAAAAACTCTCCAAAAAAATCCTCGAAAAAATTTTTTAAAAATCCAAAAAAATGAAAAAAAAACCTGAAAAAATTTGAAAAAAAAAAAAAAAAATTCTAAAAAATAGGGAAAAATTCTGAAAAAAATCCCCAAATTTCCCAAATAATTCCCCGCAGTTTAACCCTTTATTCCCCATATTTGCCCAGGTTTCCGGGGGCAAGGGCGAGGAGGTGCGGGTGCGGCAGGACGGCGTGGCGCGGCTCCTGGCAGACATGCAGGCCCTGGGAAATGCCCAAAAATCCTCAAAAATATCCTCTAAAAATCCTAAAACAATCCCCCAAAAATCCATCAGAAAGCCCTAAAAAAAAAACCTAAAAAACTCTCCAAAAAATTCTCTCAAAAATAAAAAAAAAAACCCCAAGAAAATAAAAAAATTTTAAAAAAAACCTGAAAAAATTCGAAAAAAAATCGAAAAAAATTCGAAAAAAATCGGGAAAAATTCTGAAAAAAATCCCCAAATTTCCCAAATAATTCCGGGCAGTTTAACCCTTTGTTCCCCATATTTGCCCAGGTTTCCGGGGGCAAGGGCGAGGAGGTGCGGGTGCGGCAGGACGGCGTGGCGCGGCTCCTGGCAGACATGCAGGTCATGAGGGGCAAGCAGGACAGCCTGGACTCGCGGCTGCTCGCCATGAAACAGTAAGGGAAAAATAATGGGATTTTTGGGGAAAAATGGGGTTTTTTGTGGGGAAAATATGGGGTTTGTGTGGGGAAAATATGGGGGTTTGTATGGGGAAAAACGGGAATTTTCTGTGGAGAAAATCAAAATTTCTGTGGGGGAAAAAATGGAATTTTTGTCGGGAAAAATGGGAGTTTGTGTGGGGGAAAATGGGGATTTATGTGGAGAAAATACGGGAATTTTTTGTGGGGAAAAATGCGTTTTTGTGTGGGGAAATGGGGGTTTGGTGTCGGGAAAATGAGGATTTGTGTGGGGGAAATGAGGCTAAGCAGGACAGCCTGGACTTGCGGCTGCTCGCCATGAAACAGTAGGGGAATAATGTGGGATTTTTTGGGGGAAAATATGGGTTTTGTGTGGGGAAAATATGGGGGGGTTGTGTGGGGAAAAAATGGGAGTGTTTGTGTGGGGAAATCAGAATTTCCGTGGGGAAAAAATGGAATTTCTGTGAGGAAAAAAGGGAAATTTTCTGAGGAAAACCTGCAATTTCTGTGGGGAAAAATGGGAATTCGAGTGGGGAAAAAATGGGAGTTTTTGTGGGAAAAAATTGGGATTTGTGTGAGGAAAAATGGAGGTTTGGTGTGGGAAAAAATGGGCATTTGAGGGGAAAAATGGGGATTTGTGTGGGGAAAAAAGCAGGTTTTTTGAGGGGGAAAATATGGGGTTTGGTGTGGGGAAAAACTGGGAGTTTTTGTGGAGGAAAATTTTTTTTTTGGCGGGAAATGGGGATTTGTGTGGGGAAATGAGGCTAAGCAGGACAGGCTAGACTCGCGGCTGCTCGCCATGAAACAGTAGGGAAATAATGGGATTTTTGGGGAAAAAATGGGGTTTTTTTGTGGGGTAAAATGGGGTTTGTGTGGGGAAAATATGGGGGTTTGTATGGGGAAAAAATGGGAGTGTTTGTGTGGGGAAATCAGAATTTCTGTGGGGAAAAATGGGAATTTTCTGTGGAGAAAATCAAAATTTCTGTGGGGGAAAAAATGGAATTTTTGTCGGGAAAAATGGGTTTTTGTGTGGGGAGAAATTGGGATTTTCTGGGGAGAGAAAATGGAAATCTGTGTGGGGAAAAATGGGGATTGTGTGGGGAAATGAGGCCAAGCAGGACAGGCTGGACTCGCGGCTGCTCGCCATGAAACAGTAAGGGGAAAATCATGGCTTTTTTTTTTGGAAAAAATTGGAGGTTTTGTGTGGGGAAAAATGGAGTTTTTTTGTGGGGAAAATATGGGGGTTTTGAGGGGGAAAATGGGTGTGTATGAGGGGAAAAATGAGAATTTCTGTGGGGAAAAAATCATAATTTCTGTGGGGAAAATGGGGATTTGTGTGGGGAAAAATGGGGATTTGTGTGGGGAAAAAATGGGATTTTTGAGGGGAAAATACGGGATTTGTGTGGGGAAATGAGGCTAAGCAGGACAGGCTGCTCGCCATGAAACAGTAGGGAAATAATGGGATTTTTGGGGGAAAAATGGGATTTGTGTGGGGAAAATATGGGGGGTTGTGTGGGGAAATCAGAATTTCTGTGGGGAAAAAATGGAATTTCTGTGAGAAAAAAAGGGAAATTTTCTGAGGAAAACCTGCAATTTCTGTGGGGAAAAATGGGAATTCGTGTGGGGAAAAAATGGGAGTTTTTGTGGGAAAAAATTGGGATTTGTGTGAGGAAAAATGGAGGTTTGGTGTGGGAAAAAATGGGCATTTGAGGGGAAAAATGGGGATTTGTGTGGGGGAAATGAGGCTAAGCAGGACAGGCTGGACTCGCGGCTGCTCGCCATGAAACAGTAAGGGAAAAATAATGGGATTTTTGGGGAAAAATGGGGGTTTTTTGTGGGGAAAATATGGGGTTTGTGTGAGGAAAATATGGGAGCATTTGTGTGCGGAAATTAGAATTTCTGTGGGGAAAAATGGGAATTTTCTGTGGAGAAAATCAAAATTTGTGTGGGGGAAAAAATGGAATTTTTGTCGGGAAAAATGGGAGTTTGTGTGGGGGAAAATGGGGATTTATGTGGGGAAAATATGGGAATTTTTTGTGGGGAAAAATGCGTTTTTGTGTGGGGAAATGGGGGTTTGGTGTCGGGAAAATGGGGATTTGCGTGGGGAAAAAATGGGAGTGTTTGTGTGGAAAATCAGAATTTCTGTGGGGAAAAAATGGGAATTTGTGTGGAGAAAAAATGGGTTCTTTGTGGGGAAAAACTGGGAATTTTTGGGGAGAAAAAATGGAAATTTCTGTGGGAAAAAAGGGATTTGTGTGGGGAAATGAGGCTAAGCAGGACAGGCTGGGCTTGCGGCTGCTCACCATGAAACAGTAGGGGAAATAGAAATTTTAGGGGAAAAAAATATGGGATTTGTGTGGGGAAAATACGGGGTTTGTGTGGGGAAAATATGGAATTTTGGAGGGGGGAATCGGCATTTTCTGGCGGGGAAAAGGAGAACTTGTGTGGGGAAAAATGAGAGTTTTTGTGGGGAAAATCAAAATTTCTGTGGGGAAAAAATGGGAATTTGTGTGGGGAAAAATGTGAATTTGTGTGGGGAAAAATAGGGATTTGTGTGGGGAAAAATGGGGATTTATGTGGGGGAAAATGAGAATTTGTGTGGGGAAAATCAGAATTTCTTTGGGGAAAGTCAGGGTTTCTGTAAGGAAAAAGTGGGAATTTCTGTGGGGGAAAATGGGGATTTGTGTTGGGAAAAATGGGGTTTTGTGTGGGGAAAAACTGGGGGTTTTTGTGGGGAAAATCAAATTTCTGTGGGGAAAAGCGGGGATTTGTGTGGGGAAAAACAGGAGTTCCTGGGAGAAAATATGGGAATTTGTGTGGAGAAAAAATGGGGGGTTTTCATGGGGAAAAATGGGGTTTTTTGTGGGGGAAATATGGGATTTTGTGGGGGAAATATGGGGTTTGTGTGGGGAAATGAGGCTAAGCAGGACAGCCTGGACTCGCGGCTGCTCGCCATGAAACAGTAAGGGAAATGTGGGGTTTTGGGGGGAAAATAATGGGATTTTTGTGGGTAAGAAATAGGGGTTTTTTGTGGGGAAAATATGGGGATTTGTGCGGGGGGAAATGGGAGTGTTTGTGTGGAAAATCAGAATTTCTGTGCGGAAAAAATGGGGACTTTTTTAGGGGAAAGTGAGGTTTTATGGGGGGAAAATGGGGTTTTTGCAGGGAAAAATAGGCATTTGTGTGGGGAAAAAATGGGATTTTTTGTGGCGAAAAAATGGGATTTTTGGGGGGGAAAAAATGGGATTTTTGAGGGGGAAAATGGGGATTTGTGTGGGGAAAAAGGGGGATTTCTTTGGGGAAAAATGGGAATTTGTGTGGGGGAAAATGGGGATTTGTGTGGGGAAAAAGGGGATTTCTGTGGGGAAAAAATGGAGAAAGTGGGAATTGCCACAGGAAAAGCAGGAAAACCAACCCCAAACCCATGGAAACCCCAAATCCGTGGAAAACCTGAAACTCATGGGAAATCCCAAATCCATGGGAACCCCAAAAACCCTGGGAATTCCCTCCTCTTTCTCCTCTTCCCTGCTGGAAAATTTGGGATTGGGATTCTCTGTGGGGCTGCTCACCCCAGGATTCCTGGGATTTGGGGTTTTGGGGTGGGAAAATCGCAGGATTTGGGGTTTTGGGATTGGGAAAATCTCAGCATTCCCCAAATCCCACATTCCCCAAACCCCAAATCCTGGATTCCCCAGACCCCAAATCCCAGATTCCCCAAACCCCAAATCCCACATTTCTCAAACTCCAGACCCCAAATCCCAGATTCCCCAAACCCCAAATCCCACATTTCTCAAACTCCAGACCCCAAATCCCGGATTTTCCCAAACCCTGCATTTCCCAAACCCTAAATCCCACATTCCCCAAACCCCAAATCCCAGATTCCCCAAGCCCCAAATCCCGGATTTCCCAAACCCCAAATCCCACATTTCTCAAACTCCAGACCCCAAATCCCGGATTTTCCCAAACCCTGCATTTCCCAAACCCTAAATCCCACATTTCCCAGACCCCAAATCCCACATTCCCCAAACCCCAAATCGTGGATTTCCCAAACCCCCAATCCTGGATTTCCCAGACCCCAAATCCCACATTCCCCTAAATCCCAAATTTAAGCATTTCCCAAACCCCAAATCCCGGATTCCCCAAACCCCAAATCCCTCATTTCCCAAACCCCAAATCCCACATTTCCCAGACCCCAAATCCCAGATTTACCCAAGCCCCAAATCCCTCATTTCCCAAGCCCCAAATCCTGGCTTTCCCAAACCCCAAATCCCTCATTTCCCAAGCCCCAAATCCTGGCTTTCCCAAACCCCCAATCCCGGACTCCCCAGACCCCAAACCCCACATTTTCCCAAATCCCGGTGTCCCCTCCCGGCCCCGCCCCTTTTTGGGGCACAGCTGCCGAGCGCGGCCGTCCCAGTCCCACAAATCTTTGGGATCAAAGGCTCCAGGGCCCCTAACGGCCCCCGCGGGAAATCCCGGAACGGCGATCCCATAAAATCCCTAATTGGCTGCGCAGCCGTTCCCCCGTCCCGGCCGGGAGGGGCGGCGATCCCAAAGCCCTTTGGGGTTTCCGCGCAGCTGTTCCCGTCCCGTCCCTTTCTTCCCCGGCCCCGACCCGTGGCGGCTCAGCTGCGATCCCAATCCCAAAAACCCTGTGGGGATTTGGGGTGGGGGCTGTGCCTCAGCTGCGATCCCCATCCCAAAAACCCTGTGGGGTTTGGGGTTTGGGGTGGGGGCTCGGGGCCATGGCTCAGCTGCGATCCCAATCCCAAAAACCCTGTGGGGATTTGGGGTGGGGGCTGTGCCTCGGCTGCAGTCCCAACCCCAAAAATCCTGTGGGGATTTGGGGTGGGGGCTGTGCCTCAGCTGCAATCCCAATCCCAAAAACCCTGTGGGGTTTGGGGTGAGGGCTCGGGGCCATGGCTCAGCTGCGATCCCAACCCCAAAAATCCCCCTGGGTTTGGGGTGGGGGCTCTGTTCCCAATGTTATCCCGGTATTTTCCCGATGTTGTCCCAACATTTTTCTGATGTTATCCCAATGTTATCCTGATATTATCCTGGTATTTTCCTGATGTTATCCCGATGTTATCCTATCCCGATGTTATCCCGATATTTTCCCGATGTTTTCCCGATGTTTTCGGGGCCGGGGCAGCTGTGGGGAATTTGGGATGGGATTAATTGGGAATTCCATCCCGATTTCCCATGGGGATTCCCGGGAATGGGGACAGCTGTGGGATCGGGGTCAGGAATGGGAATGGGGGCCGGGAATGGGGTTTGGGGTGTCCTGTATTTGGGGGATTTGGATTTAGGATTTCCTGAATTTGGGGTTTCCTGGATTTGGGAGATTCTGGTTTGGGGTGTCCTGGATTTGGGGGATTTGGATTTGGGGTTTCCTGGATTTGGGGCCAGGAATGGGGCACATCCCAACCTTGATTCCAGTCCCATTCCAGGGATTCCAGGGGGTTTGGGGTTTCCTGCATTTGGGGGATTTGGATTTAGGATTTCCTGGATTTGGGGTTTACTCGATTTGGGAGATTCTGATTTGGGGTTTCCTGGATTTGGGGTATTCTGGTTTGGGGTGTCCTGGATTTGGGGTTTCCTGCATTTGGGGGATTTGGATTTGGGGTTTCCTGGATTTGGGGCCAGGAATGGGGCACATCCCAACCTTGATTCCAGTCCCATTCCAGGGATTCCAGGGGGTTTGGGGTTTCCTGCATTTGGGACTTCTTGAATTTGGGATTTCCTGGTTTGAGGTTTCTGGATTTGGGATTTCATGAATTTGGGATTTTCTGCATTTGGGATTTCCTGGATTTGGGGTTTTCCGGTTTAGGATTTCCTGGATTTAGGAGATTCCTGGTTTAGGATGTTCTGGTTTGGGGTCATCCCAGCTTTGGGGCATCCTGGATTTGGGAGCAGCATGGATTTATGATTTCCTGGATTTGGGGTTTCTGGATTTGGGATTTCCTGGATTTGGGATTTCCTAGTCTGGGGCATTCTGACTTTGGGGATTTCCTGGTTTGGGCTGTCCTAGATTTGGGATTTCTGGGATTTGGGATTTTTCCCCATTTCCGAATTTCCCACAGTTTCCCACGGGATTTTCCCAGTCCATTCCCAGTTCTCGGGCGTTTCTCCCAGCCCCTTCCCAGTCCCCTAGGTGTTTCTCCCAGTCCATTCCCAGTTCCCGGGTGTTTCTCCCGGCCCATTCCCAGTTCCCCAGGTTTTTTTCCCAGTCCATTCCCAGTTCCCGGCTGTTTCTCCTGGCCCATTCCCAGCACATTCCCGTTATCCCGTGTGTTTTCCCGGCCCATTCCCATTTCCCGGGTGTTTCTCCCAGTCCATTCCCAGTTCCCGGGTGTTCCTCCCGGCCCGTTCCCGGTTCATTCCCAGTTCCCGGGTGTTATTCCCGGCCCATTCCCGGTTTCCCCACGAGGTTTTCCCAGCCCATTCCCAGTTTCCAGGTGTTTTTCCCAGCCCATTCCCGTTATCCCGGGTGTTTTCCCGGCCCATTCCCATTTTCCCAGCCCATTCCCGTTATCCCGGGTGTTTTCCCAGCCGTTCCTGTTATCCCGGGTGTTTCTCCTGGCCCATTCCCATTTTCCTGGCCCATTCCCGGTTTCCTGGGTGTTTCTCCCGGCCCATTCCCGTTTTCCCGGGTGTTATTCCCAGCCCATTCCCGGTTTCCTGGGTGTTATTCCCGTTATCCCGGGTGTGTCCCCCGGCCCGTTCCCGTTATCCCGGGTGTGTCCCCCGGCTCGTTCCCGTTATCCCGGGTGTTTTCCCGGCCCGTTCCCGTTATCCCGGGTGTGTCCCCCGGCCCGTTCCCGGTTTCCCGGCCCATTCCCAGTTTCCCGGGTGTTTTCCCAGCCCGTTCCCGGTTTCCCGGCCCATTCCCGTTATCCCGGGTGTTTTCCCGGCCCGTTCCCGTTATCCCGGGTGTTTCTCCCGGCCCGTTCCCGGTTTCCCGGCCCGTTCCCATTATCCCGGGTGTTTTCCCGGCCCGTTCCCGTTATCCCGGGTGTGTTCCCCGGCCCGTTCCCGTTTCCCCACGGGTTTTTCCCGGCCCATTCCCATTATCCCGGGTGTGTCCCCCGGCCCATTCCCGTTATCCCGGGTGTTTTCCCGGCCCGTTCCCGTTATCCCGGGTGTTTTCCCGGCCCGTTCCCGTTATCCCGGGTGTGTTCCCCGGCCCGTTCCCGGTTTCCCGGCCTGTTCCCGTTATCCCGGGTGTTTTCCCGGGCCGTTCCCGTTTCCCCACGGGTTTTTCCCGGCCCATTCCCATTATCCCGGGTGTGTTCCCCGGCCCGTTCCCAGTTTCCCGGGTGTTTTCCCGGCCCGTTCCCGGTTTCCCGGCCCATTCCCACGCGTGTCGGTGTGTGTTGCAGTGAGAACGAGGCTCTGTGGCGGGAGGTGGCCAGCCTGCGCCAGAAGCACTCGCAGCAGCAGAAGGTCGTCAACAAGGTGAGGTTCCCATTCCCGGAATTCCTGTTCCCAGAATTCCCGTTCCCGGCATTCCCATTCCTGGATTTCCCATTCCCAGTGATTCCCATTCCCGGCATTCCCGTTTCCCGCATTCCCATTCCAGGGATTCCCATTCCTGAATTCCCATTAATTCCAGGGATTCCCATTCATTCCTGGCATTCCCATTCCTGAATTCTCATTCGTTCCCAGGGCTTCCCATTCCCGAGATTCCCATTCATTCCCAGGGATTCCCATTCCAGTGATTCCCATTCCCGGGATTCCCATTCCCAGAATTCCCATTCATTCCCAGCATTCCCATCCATTCCAGGGATTCCCATTCCCGAGATTCCCATTCATTCCCAGGGATTCCCATTCCAGTGATTCCCATTCATTCCCAGTGATTCCCATTCATTCCAGGGATTCCCATTCCAGGGATTCCCATTCATTCCCAGGGCTTCTCATTCCCAGTGGTTCTCATTTCTAGACTTCCCATTCCCGAGATTCCCATTCATTCCCAGTGATTCCCATTCATTCCGGTAATTCCTATTCCCAGTGATTCCCATTCATTCCCACTGATTCCCATTCCAGCGATTCCCATTCCAGCGATTCCCATTCCCAGTTTTCCCCAGTTTTTTCCCAGTTTCCCCATTATTTCCCAGTTTTTCCAGTTTTTCCCAGCTTCCCTGACACCTTTTCCCATTTCTCCCCGCAGTTGATCCAGTTCCTGATTTCCCTGGTGCAATCCAATCGGATCCTGGGGGTCAAGAGGAAGATGTGAGTCCGCAATTCCCGAAATTCCCGTGGGAATGGAGAGTTCCAGAGCTCCCCCGGAGCCCTCCCGGGATTTGGGATTATTTATTTGGGGTTATTTATTTGAGATTGCTTATTTGGGATTATTTATTTGGGATCTGGCTGGGCACAGATCGTCCATCCCCGCAGCCTCGGGAAGGGGAATGAAAAATCCCTCGGGACCCTCAGGGTTTCCGTTTTCCCTCGGGAACGAATCAGAAACCTTTCTGGAATGTCCGGGAATCCCAGAATTGTGGGGTCGGGAGCGGTTGGGGTGGGTTCAGATTAAAGGATTTCCCTTTTCCTGTTCCGGGATGCAGAACAGCCCCTGGAATTCTCCGGGAATTCCTTCCCGATTTCCCAATGTGGGAAGCCATTCCTCAATCCCAAATCCTTCTCTGGATCTCCTGGGATTCCCTTTCCCAACATTTTCACCCCAATCCCAATCCCGACCCCCCAGGCCTGGAAAAACCAGGAAAACTCTTTCCCGTGCCCAGGAGGGAGCCGGGCTTAGATTCCCGGGAATCTGTGGGGTTGCCGGCGCTGATCCCGGGGTTTTCCGGGGTTTTTTTCCGGGGTTTTTCCCGGAATTCGCAGCCCCCTGATGCTGAACGACGGCAGCCCCGCACATTCCATGCCCAAGTACAGCCGCCAGTACTCCCTGGAGCACGTCCATGGGAATTCCCCGTACGCCGTGAGTGACCCGGGACAACGGGAAACGGGAACGGGAGTGGGATTGGGATTGGGGAATGGGAATGGGGTTGGGGAATGGGATTGGGGAATGGGAATGGGAATGGGGAATGGGATTGGGGAATGGAATGGGGAATGGGATTGGGGAATGGGATTGGGGAATGGAATGGGGAATGGGATTGGGGAATGGGATTGGGATTGGGAAATGGGAATGGGGAATGGGATTGGGATTGGGAAATGGGAATGGGAATGGGATTGGGAATGGGGAATGGGGAATGGATTGGGGAATGGGAAATGGGATTGGGATTGGGGAATGGGAATGGAATGGGATTAGGGAATGGGAATGGGGATGGGGTTGGGGAATGGAAATGGGAATGGGATGGGAAATGGGATTGGGGTTGGGGAATGGGAATGGGGATGGGGAAAGGGATTGGGGGATGGGATCGGGAATGGGAATTGGAAATGGGAATGGGATTGGGGAATGGGAATAATGGGAAGGGGGACAGAGAATGGGAAGTGGGATTGGGAATGGGGGATGGGATTGGGGGAATGGGGAAATGGGATTGGGAATGGGAATGGAATGGGGAATGGGAATGGAATGGGGAATGGGAATGGGGAATGGGAATGGGTTTGGGAATGGGGAATGGCAATGGGGAATAGGATTGCGGTCTGGGATGGGAACAAGGATATTATGGGATGGGAACAGGGATGTGTGGGTTTTTATCTCCTTGGGAATTCTGGGGTCCCGCCCCCACCTTTCCCTTGGGAATTCCGGGGTCCTTCCCCCGTGTTTCCCAGGGTTTCGGGCTCCCCTGATCCCACATTTCCCGTCCCAGGCTCCGTCCCCGGCTCTGTATTCCCCGGATTCCGGCGCCAATTCCGGCCCCATCATCTCGGACGTGACAGAGCTGCCCCAGTCCAGCCCCGAGGCCTCTCCCGGCTCCGGAAGGTGGGAATCGCGTTCCTGAAATCCTGGGAATTGCATCCCAAAATCCCCGGGGAAGGTGGGAATTGCATTCCCAAAATCCTCAGGAAAGGTGGGAATTGCATCCCAAAAATTCTTGGGGAAGGTGGGAATTTTATCCCAAAAGTCCTTGGGGAGGGTGGGAATTGCATCCCTAAAATCCTGGGAGTTGCATCCCAAAAATGCTCAGGAAGGGTGGGAATTGCATCCCTAAAATCCCCGGGAAAGGTGGGAATTGCATCCCTAAAATCCTCGGAATTGCATTCCCGAAATCCCCGGAAGGGTGGGAATTCCATCCCAGAAATCCTTGGGAATTCCATCCCAGAAATCCTCGGGGAAGGTGGGAATTGCATCTCTCCAATCCTGGGAATGACATCCAGAAAACGCTCAGGAAGGGTGGGAGTTGCATCCCCAAAATTGTCGGAACTGCATCCCAAAAACCCCTGGGAAAGGTGGGAATCGCATCCTGAAAATGCAATCCCCAAAGTCCCGATTGCGTTCCCAAAATCCTCGGAATTGCGTCCCCAAAATCCCCGGGAAAGGATGGGAATTGCATCCCTAAAATCCTTGGAATTCCATCCCCAAAACCCCCAGGAAAGGATGGGAATTGCATCCCTAAAATCCTTGGAATTGCATCCCCAAAATCCCCGGGAAAGGATGGGAATTGCATCCCTAAAATCCTCGGAATTGCATCCCCAAAATCCCCGGGAAAGGATGGGAATTGCATCCCTAAAATCCTCGGAATTGCATCCCCGAAATCCCCGGGAAAGGATGGGAATTGTGCGCTCAGTGCTGTTCCCATTCCAGGGGTCGAGATTGAAAATTTCCTCTGCAACTGTGTCTTTATCCCATTAAAAATTCCCTGGAAAATGGCTCAGGGTGGGGGTGAACGCGGTTGGGATTTGTCCATTCCCGTCATTCCCATCGTTCCCGTCATTCCCGCTGTTCCCCGTGCCGTTCCCCGTGCCGTTCCGGCTGTCATTCCCACCATTCCCATCATTCCCGCCATTCCCACTGTTCCCCGCGCCGCTCCGGCCGTCATTCCCACCGTTCCTGTCATTCCCACCATTCCCTGCGCCCTTCCCACCATTCCAGCTGTCATTCCTGCCGTTCCTGTCATTCCCGCTGTTCCCTGCACCCTTCCCACCATTCCCGCCATTCCCCGCGCCCTTCCCACCATTCTGGCCATCATTTCCACCGTTCCTGCCATTCCCGCCATTCCCCGCGTCCTTCCTGCCATTCCGGCCGTCATTGCTGCCATTCCTGCCATTCCTGTCATTCCCGCCGTTCCCCACACCGTTCCTGCCGTTCCGGCCGTCATTCCCACCGTTCCCATCATTCCCGCCATTCCCTGCGTCGTTCCCGCCATTCCCACCGTCATTCCCGCCGTTCCGGCCGTTATTCCTGCCGTTCCTGTCATTTCTGCCATTCCCACCGTCATTCCTGCCGTTCCGGCTGTTATTCCCGCCATTCCCCCCGTCATTCGTGCCATTCCCACCGTCATTCCCGCCGTTCCAGCCGTCATTCCCGCCATTCCCGCTGTTCCCCGCGCCGTTCCCACTGTTCCGGCCGTCATTCCCGCTGTTCCTGTCATTCCCACCATTCCCTGTGCCCTTCCCGCTGTTCCGGCCATCATTCCCGCTGTTCCCGTCATTCCCACCATTCCCGTCATTCCCGCCGTTCCCGCCGTTCCGGCCGTCATTCCCGCCGTCATTCCCGTCATTCCTGCCGTTCCCATCATTCCCACCGTTCCCACCGTTCCCGCTGTCATTCCCCTTGTTCCTGCTGTCATTCCCGTCATTCCCGCCCTTCCCACCGTTCCACCCGTCATTCCTGCCGTCATTCCTGCCGTTCCCGCCGTTCCGGCCATCATTCCCGCCGTCATTCCCGCTGTTCCCACCATTCCCGTCATTCCCGCCGTTCCCCACGCCGTTCCTGTCATTCCCGCCCTTCCCGCCGTTCCCCTCATTCCCGCCGTTCCCGCCGTTCCGGCCATCATTCCCGCCGTTCTCGTCATTCCCGCTGTTCCCGCCCTTCCCACCGTTCTGGCCATCATTCCCACCATTCCCGCCATTCCAGCCATCATTCCCGTCATTCCCGCCGTTCCCATCATTCCTGCTGTCATTCCCGCCGCTCCGGCCGTCATTCCCGCCGTTTTCCCGCAGGAGCAGCCCGGTGGTCCGGATCAAGGAGGAGCCGCCCAGCCCCGCGCGGAGCCCGCGGGTGGAGGAGCCCAGCCCCGGCAACGCCGGGAATTCCGGGAACTCCGGGAATTCCGGGAACGCCGAGACGCCCCTGTCCCCCTCCACCTTCATCGACTCCATCCTGCGGGAGAACGAGCCCGGAGCCGCTCCCGGGAATCCCCAATCCCAGGAAAAGTGCCTGAGCGTCGCCTGCCTCGACAAGTGAGCGCCCAGAACCGCGTGGGAGAAAATGGGACAAAGGGAAAAAATGGGAATGATGGAATGGATGGGATGGATGGGGAAAATGGGGATAATGGGAATGATGGGGGAAATGGGGATAATGGGGATAATGGGAAAATGGGGATAATGGGAATGATGGCATGGATGGGGAAAATGGGAATGATGGGATGGATGGGGATAATGGGAATAGTGGGGAAAATGGGGATGATGGTGTAACGGGGATAATGGGAAAATGGGGATAATGGGAATGGTGGGATGGATGGGGAAAATGGGATGGATGGGGAAAATGGGAATAATGGGAATGATGGGATGGACGGGGATAATGGGGAAATGGGAATAATGGGGATAATGGGAATGTTGGGATGGATGGGGAAAATGGGAATAGTGAGGAAAATGGGGATAATGGGAAAATGGGGATAATGGGGAAAGTGGGAATAATGGGAATAATGGGATGGATGGGAATAATGGGAATAATGGGAATGATGGGATGGATGGGGAAAATGGAATAGCAAGAATAATGGGAAAATTGGGATAATGGGAAATGGCGATAATGGGAGTAATGGGGATAATGGCAATAATGGGAAAATGGGGATAATGGGATGGATGGGGAAAATGGGAAGGATGGGATGGATGGGGATAATGGGAATAATGGGGAAAATGGGGATGATTATAACAGGGATAATGGGAAAATGGGGATAATGGGATTGATGGGATAATGGGAATGATGGGATGGATGGGGAAAATGGGAATAACAGGAATAATGGGAAAATGGGGATAATGGAAAAATGGGGATAATGAGGATGATGAGATGGATGGGTAAAAAGTGAATAACAGGAATAATGGGAAAATGGGGAAATGGGGATAATGAGGAAAGTGGGAATGATGGGAATAATGGGATGGATGGGAATAACGGGGATAATGGGAATAATGGGATGGATGGGGAAAATGGGAATAACGGGAATAATGGGAATAATTGGAATAGTGAGGAAAATGGGAATAATAGGGATAATGGAAATGATGGGGGAAATGGGGATAATGGGAATAATGGGGATGATGGGATGGATGGGGATAATGGGGATAACGGGAATAACGATGGGAAGGGCAGTGGGAATGATAATGGGGATAACAAGAAAAGTGGGAACAAGAATGGGAATGATAATGGAATAATAATGGTAATAATAACAGGAAGGAGATGAAAAATAATGGAAGTAACAGGAGTAATAATGGGAATAACGGGAATAATGAGAGCAGTGGGAAGAACAATGAGAACAGTAATAGGATTAATGGGAGTAATGAGAACAATGGGAATAATAACGGGATTAACGGGAACCAAGAGAGTACTGGGAAGAGCAATCCCAGCCCTGATCCCAATTCCAGCCCCAATTCCAGCCCTGATCTCAATCCCATCCCCAATCCCAATCGCAGCCCCAATCTGAGCCCCAATTCCCAGCCCCAATCCCAGCCCCATTCCTGCTTTTCCATGCCCATTCCTGGCCCCATTCCCAGTTTCCCAGCCCCATTCCCAGTTCCCTAATCCCATTCCCGGTTCCCCAGCCCCAATCCCATTCCTGGTTTCCCAATCCCATTCCTTGTTCGCCAATCCCATTCCCGATTTCCCATTCCCAGTTCCCCAATCCCATTCCCGGTTTCCCATTCCCGGTTCCCCATTCCCGGTTCCCCATTCCCATTCACAGTTTCCCATTCCCAGTTTCCCATTCCCAGTTTCCCATTCCCGGTTCCCCATTCCCAGTTCCCCAATCTCATTCCCATTCCCAGTTTCCCATTCCCAATCCCATTCCCGGTTCCCCATTCCCGGTTCCCCATTCCCATTCCCACTTTCCCATTCCCAATCCCATTCCCAGTTCCCCAATCCCATTCCCATTCCCAGTTTCCCAATCCCAATTTCCCGATCCCAATCCCGATTCTCCCGATCCCGTTGCCGGCAGGACGGAACTCTCGGAGCACCTGGACACGATCGACTCCAGCCTGGACAATCTGCAGACGATGCTGAGCACGCACGGCTTCAGCATGGACAGCGCCCTGCTGGACGTGAGCATTCCTAAATCCCCGCAATTCCCGAAATTCCCGCAATTCCCGAAATCCCGGAATTCCCCACACTCCCGGCCCCGAGCCCGGAAATTCCGAGGAGCCTTTGGAAAACCATTCTGGAGATTGGGATTTGGGGTGAGGCTGTGCTTCTCGGGGGTTCTTCCCACTGGGAATGTTCCGGGATTTATTTCCCAGGAATTCCGAGCATTCCAGGTATCCCAATCCACCCTGGGGGCTATTCCCACTGGGAATGTTCTGGGACTTATTTCCTGGCATTTTCCGGGAATTCCAAGCGTTCCAGGTGTCCCAATCCACCCTGGGGGCTATTCCCGCTGGGAATGTTCCGGGATTTATTTCCCAGGAATTCTGAGCATTCCTGGGTGGCCCAATCCACCCCTGGAGGGTTCTTCCCACTGGGAATATTCCAGGATTTATTTCCCGGCGTTTTTCTGGGAATTTCCAGCGTTCCGGGTGTCCCAATCCATCCCTGGAGGGCTCTTCCCGCTGGGAATGTCCTGGGATTTTTCCCCCGGGGGTTCCTGGGGCAGGGAGGTTTTTCCCTGGAATTCCCGGAATGCCCAATCCTGCTTTTCCTGGGTCAGGGTGGGTGGGTTATCCTGGAATTCTGACTGTTCCCAATCCTGCTTTTCCTGGGTCGGGATGGGTTTATCCTGGAATTCCCAGCATTCCCAATCCCTGTTTTCCTGGAATTCCCAGCATTCCCAATCCCTGTTTTCCCAGAATTCCCAGCATTCCCGATCCCCATTTCCCAGAATTCCCAGCATTCCCAATCCTTGCTTTTTCCCACAATTCGCAACTTTCCCAATCCCCGGTTTTTGGAAATTCAGAGCATTCCCAGCCCCACTTTTCCTGGAAATTCCCAGCATTCCCAATCCTGTTTTTCCTGGGAATTCCCAGCATTCCCAGTCCCGCTTTTCCTGGGAATTCCCAGCATTCCCAATCCCTGTTTTCCCAAAATTCCCAGCATTCCCAATCCCTGTTTTTCCCCCAATTCACAACTTTCCCAATCCCTGGTTTTTGGAAATTCAGAGCATTCCCAACCCCGCTTTTCCTGGGAATTCCCAGCATTCCCAATCCTGCTTTTCCTGGGAATTCCTGGCATTCCCAATCCCTTTTTTCCCACAATTCGAGCATTCCCAATCCCTTTTTTCCTGGGAATTCCCAGCATTCCCAATCCCTGTTTTCCCGGAATTCCCAATATTCCCAATCCCTGTTTTCCCGGAATTCCCAGCATTCCCAATCCCTGTTTTCCCGGCGTTCCCAGCATTCCCAATCCCCGTTTTCCCGGAATTCCGAGCATTCCCAATCCCGTTTTTCCCGGCAGCTCTTCAGCCCCTCCGTGGCGGTGACGGACATGAACCTGCCCGACCTGGACAGTTCCTTGGCCAGCGTGAGTCCCTCCGGAATTCCGAGCAGGAATTGTTGGGAATTCCCTGGGAATTGTCAGGAATTCCGAGCAGGAATTGTTGGGAATTCCCTGGGAATTGTCGGGGATTTCCCAGGAATTGTCAGGAATTCCCTTGGGATTGTTGGGAATTCCGGGCGGGACGATCCCGGTTTCCTCACCAGTGGAAATCCCGGATTTTCCAGCCCTTGAATCTTGGGAATCTTGGGAAGGGATCGGGAATCTCCTCGTTTTCCCATCCCGGAATCCAGGAATTCCCAAGGAAATCCCTTGGATTGGGACAGAATTCCCGGGAAAACCGATCCCAAATCCCCAAAGGCTCTCCCCTCCCGGCTCCGTTCGGGATTTTTTGGGATGGTTTTATCCCGGCGGGGGAATTCCCGGGAGGCTGAAAATCCCGGGATTCTTTCGGTTCCTTTTGGGGAGTTTGGGAATGAGGAGATTCCCATTGGGATGGGAAGGAGGGAAAATCCCGGGATGGGAATGAGGGAATTCCATGGGAATGAGGGAATTCTGTGAGATGGGAATGAAGGAATGGGATGGGAATGAGGAAATTCCATAGGAATGAGGGAATTCCCATTGGAATGGGAACGAGGGAATTCTGTGGGATGGGAACGAGGGAATTCCATAGGAATGAGGGAAAATCCTGGGATGGGAATGAGGGAATTCCCATTGGAATGGGAACGAGGGAATTCCATTGGGATGGGAATGAGGGAAATTCCATGGGATGGGAATGAGGGAATTCTGTGGGATGGGAATGAGGGAATTTCCATTGAGATGGGAATGAGGGAATTCCGTGGGATGGGAATGAGAGAATTCCATTGGGATGGGAACGAGGGAAAATCCCGGGATGGGAACGAGGGAATTCCGTGGGATGGGCAGGAGGGAATTCCCATTGCGATGAGAACGAGGGAATTCTGTGGGATGGGAATGAGGGATTTGGGAGTGGCGGCTTCCAAATCCATAAAAACCAGGAATAAACCCACAAATTC
This sequence comes from Acanthornis magna, assembly GCA_036785705.1. Lineage (NCBI taxonomy): Eukaryota > Metazoa > Chordata > Aves > Passeriformes > Acanthizidae > Acanthornis > Acanthornis magna. The sequence goes on along the minus strand of JAWUZG010000628.1, from coordinate 61,448 downwards.
CCGAAATTCCCGCAGATCCAGGATCTCCTCTCGTCCCAGAGCAGCAGAAGCCGACGGAGACCGAGGCCAGTGCGGGAGACACGGGTACGGGAACCGGGAATGACGGGAATTCCGTCAGGAATGACGGGAATTCCCACCGGAATGACAGAATTCATGAAGGGAATAACGGGAATTCCAATGGGGAATGACGGGAATTCATAAAGGGAATAACGGGGAATTCCCGCCAGGAATAATGGGAATTCCATTGGGGAATAACGGGAATTCACAACGGGAATAACAGGAATTCCAGATGGGAATAACAGGAATTCCAAGGGGGAATAATGGGAATTCCTGCCGGGAATGACGGGAATTAAGGAGTTCCTGCCAGGAATAATGGGAGTAATTGGAATTCCCGCTGGGAATAATGGAATTCCCATTGGGAATAACGGGATTAGGGGACTCCCAGTAGGAATAACGGATGGGGGAATTCCCACCGGGAATAAACAGGATTTGGGAATTCCCATTGGGCATAACGGGATTGGGGAATTCATGTTGGGAATAATGGGATTGGGGAATTCCATTAGGAATAATGGGAATTCCCGCCGGGAATAATGGAATCGGGGAATTCCTATTAGGAGTAATGGGATTGGGGAATTTCTGCTGGGAATAACGCGAGTGAGGAATTCCTGCGGGAATAATGGGATTGGGGAATGGGAAGTCCATTAGGAATAACGGGAATTCCTGTGGGAATAACGGGATTGGGGAATTCCTGTGGGAATAATGGGATTGGGGATTTGGGAATGGGGCGGGGCCGTTCCCTTCCCCGAAATCCCTTTGGGATGGGGGCCAGGGCTGGAGCGGAGGGATTGGGATCGAGATCGCCCCAATCCCATTGGGGATCAGCCGCTGGATTCCCATGGGAATGGGAGGAGTTGGGATCGCCCCAATCCCACTGGGGATCAGCCGCCGGATTCCCATGGGAATGGTGAGGAGTTGGGATCGCCCCAATCCCACTGGGGATCAGCCGCTGGATTCCCATGGGAATGGGAGGGGTTGGGATCACCCCAATCCCATCAGGGATCAGCCGCTGGATTCCCATGGGAATGGTGAGGAGTTGGGATCTCCCCGCAGGGATCCGGGGCGGGGAATTGGGGAGTGGGAATGAATGCCATGGGATGGGAATGGGACTGCTCTGGGCTGGGATTGCCCCAGGGTGGGATCCGTGGGATTTATGGATCTGTGGGATGGGATGGGATGGGATGGGATGGGATGGGATGGGATTGATGGGATGGGATGGGATCCATGGGATGGGATGGGATGGGATGGATGGGATGGGATGGGATGGGATGGGATGGGAGGGCCGTTCCCAACCCCAAATCTCCCAAGATTCCATCCTGGAGCTCCGCTGGTCCCTCCTGCCCATCCCGGACACTTCCCGGCCATTCTGGACATCTCCTGCCCATCCCTAACGTTCCCTGTCCATCCCAAACATTCCGTGTGCATCCCAAAAATGCCCTGTGTATCCCAAACGTTCCCGGTCCATCCCGAACATTCCGTGTCCATCCCGAACATTCCTTATCCCAAACATTCCTTATCCCAAACATTCCTTATCCCAAACATTCCATGTCCATCCCAAACGTTCCCTGTCCATCCCTAACATTCCTTATCCCAAACATTCCATATCCATCCCAAGCATTCCGTGTCCATCCCAAACTATCCGTGTTCATCCCAAACATTCCTTATCCCAAACATTCTGTGTCCATCCCGGACACTTCCCGGCCATTCCAGACATCTCCTGTCCATCTCAAACATTCCTTATCCCAAGCATTCCGTGCCCAGCTCACATTCCCCCATTCCCCACATTGCCAATCTGGTTTTTCCAGGGAAGCAGCCGCTCTTCCTGTGGATCCCAAATTCCCAATCCCACATTCCCAAATTCCCAGTCCCACATTCCTACATTCCCAAATTCCCGCTGTTTTTCCAGGGAAGCAGCTGGTTCACTACACAGCCTAGCCGCTGTTCCCGGTGGATCCCAAATTCCCAATCCCACATTCCCAAATTCCCGATGTTTTTCCCGTTTTCCAGGGAAGCAGCTGGTGCACTACACGGCGCAGCCGCTGTTCCTGGTGGATCCCAAATTCCCAAATTCCCAAATTCCCGATGTTTTCCCGTTCTTTAGGGAAGCAGCTGGTTCACTACACAGCCTAGCCGCTGTTCCTGGTGGATCCCAAATTCCCATTCCCACATTCCCAAATTCCCGATGTTTTTCCCGTTTTCCAGGGAAGCAGCTGGTTCACTACACAGCCCAGCCGCTGTTCCTGGTGGATCCCGCATTCCCAAATTCCCAAATTCCCGATGTTTTTCCAGGGAAGCAGCTGGTTCACTACACGGCGCAGCCGCTGTTCCTGGTGGATCCCACATTCCCACATTCCCAAATTCCTGATGTTTTTCTCATTTTCCAGGGAAGCAGCTGGTGCACTACACAGCCCAGCCGCTGTTCCTGGTGGATCCCACACTCCCAAATTCCCGATGTTTTTCCCGTTTTCCAGGGAAGCAGCTGGTTCACTACACAGCCCAGCCGCTGTTCCTGGTGGATCCCGCATTCCCAAATTCCCAAATTCCCGATGTTTTTCCCGTTTTCCAGGGAAGCAGCTGGTTCACTACACAGCCCAGCCGCTGTTCCTGGTGGATCCCACATTCCCAAATTCCCAAATTCCCGATGTTTTTCCCGTTTTCCAGGGAAGCAGCTGGTGCACTACACGGCGCAGCCGCTGTTCCTGGTGGATCCCGCATTCCCAAATTCCCAAATTCCCGATGTTTTTCCCGTTCTTTAGGGAAGCAGCTGGTTCACTACACGGCGCAGCCGCTGTTCCTGGTGGATCCCACATTCCCAATCCCACATTCCAAATTCCCAAATTCCTGATGTTTTTCCCGTTCTTTAGGGAAGCAGCTGGTTCACTACACGGCGCAGCTGCTGTTCCTGGTGGATCCCACATTCCCAATCCCACATTCCCAAATTCCCAATCCCCCATTCCCACATTCCCAAATTCCCGATGTTTTTCCAGGGAAGCAGCTGGTTCACTACACGGCGCAGCCGCTGTTCCTGGTGGATCCCAAATTCCCATTCCCACATTCCCAAATTCCTGATGTTTTTCCCGTTTTCCAGGGAAGCAGCTGGTTCACTACACAGCCCAGCCGCTGTTCCTGGTGGATCCCAGATTCCCAAATTCCCGATGTTTTTCCCGATGTTTTTCCAGGGAAGCAGCTGGTTCACTACACGGCGCAGCCGCTGTTCCTGGTGGATCCCGGCGCCGTGGTGGATTCCGTGGGATCCGCGGACCTTCCCATCTTCTTCGAGCTGGGGGAGGGGCCGTGCTTCCCGGCCGAGTACCCCGAGGAGTATCCCGAGGAGTATCCCGAGGAGTATCCCGAGGATTATCCCGAGGAGTATCCCGAGGAGGCGGCGCTGCTGCCGGGCCCCGAGCCGCCCAAGGACCCGGCCGTGTCCTAAGGGGTCCCCGCCGCACGGACAGCGTCCCCGGGATCCCTCGGGATCCGGCGGGATCCGGCGGGATCGTCGGGAAAAGGGAACTCCCGAACCCCTCCTGCTTCGCACGGAGCCGCCGCCCCCGCGGGGCCTCACGGGGATCCCCAAATCCCGGGGCATCCCCCAAATCCCGGGGGACTCCCAAAAATCCTGGCGCGTCCCAAAAAGACCCGGGGAACTGCAGAGCTTCCTGGAGCATCCCAGGAGATCCCAGAGAATCCTGGAGCATTCCAGGAGATCCCAGAGCATCCTGGAGAGTCCCAGAGGATCCCAGAGCATCCCGGAGCATCCCAGGAGAGCCCTCAGGATTCCAGAGCGTCTTGGAACATCCCAGAGAATCCTGAGGAATCACAGAGCATCGTGGAGAGTCCCAGAGGATCCCAGAGAATTCTGGAGCATCCTGGAGAATTCCAGGAGATCCCAGAACATCCTGGGGAATCCCAGAGCATCCTAGAGCATCCCAAGGGCTCCAAGAGCATCCTGGAGCATCCCAGGAGATCCCACAGGATTCCAGAGCGTCTTGGAACATCCTGGAGCATCCCAGGGGATCCCAGAGAATCCTGGGGAATCCCAGAGCATCCCGGGGGATCCCAGGGAATTCCGGAGCATCCTGGGGGTCCCTCAGTTCTTCTGCTCCCAAAGCGTTCCCAAATCCCAGAGTTCCCAGGAAAAGGGGATCTGTCTGATCCCGTTCCCAAATCTTGGGAAAAGGAGATCTGTCTGATCCTGTTCCCTAATCCCAGAGTTCCCAGGAAAAGGAGATCTGTCTGATCCCGTTCCCAAATCCCAGCGTTCCCGGGAAAAGGATCAGTCTGATCCCATTCCCAAATCCTGGGAAAAGGGGGATCTGTCTGATCCCATTCCCAAATCCCAGTGTTCCCAGGAGTAGAGGATCTGTCTGATCCCGAGGGAATGGGGGTGGGGATGTGGTGCCAGAGGGTCCCGGGGGTCCCTGGGATCCTGCGGGAGCCAAAATCCAGGGATCGCCAGGCCCTGGAATGTCCCGGAAAACCACAGGATCCCGAAATCCTGGAATGCTCCTGAAATCCCATGGGATCCCAAAGCCCACAGGACCCTCGAGGCCAGGGGCACCCCGAAATCAAATGGGACCCCAAAATCCCACAGGACCCTCAAGGCTGGGGCAACCCCAAAATCCCATGAGGTCCCAACCCCCCCCAAGGCCCCAATTCCAACCGCTCCGGGTGCTCTGAGTTTTTATTCCTCTGGAATTTCCGGGGAATCATTCTGGAATTTTGGGGGAATCCCTCTGGAATTTCCAGGGAAATCGCTCTGGAATGTCATGGGAATCGCTCTGGAATTTCGGGGGAATCGCTCTGGAATCTCCGGGGAATTGCTCTGGAATCTCCGGGGAATTGCTCTGGAATCTCTGGGGAATCCCTCTGGAATCTCTGGGGAATCCCTCTGGAATCTCTGGGGAATCGCTATGGAATGTCACAGGAATCGCTCTGGAATCTCTGGGAATCCCTCTGGAATCTCTGGGAAATCCCTCTGGAATCTCTGGGGAATCCCTCTGGAATCTCCAGGAATCGCTCCGGAATTCCGCCCCCCCGCGCGCTCCCGGCTCATTTCTCCGCTCTGCGATTCGTCCCTGGACCTCGGGATTGGGATCGGCGACCCAGAGACTGAACTTGGGGTTTTTACACGAGAGAAGGACCCAGCGGGAGCGAGTCCGGATCCCATGGAGGAATGTGACGGGATCCCACAGGGGAATGTGTCCGGATTGATCCCATAGGGGAATCTGTCCAGATCCCATAGGGGAACGAGTCTGGATCCTACACGGAAACATGTCTGGATTCCACGTGGGAATGTCTTCATTCCATGTGGGAACGTGTCCGGATCCCATGTGGGACTGTCCGGATCCTATATGGGAATGTCTGGATTCCAGTCCGGATCCCATGTGGGACTGTCCGGATTCCATACGGGAATGTCTGGATTCCAGTCCGGATCCCATGTGGGAATGTCCGGATCCTATATGGGAACATCCAGATCCCATATGGGAACATCTCGATCCCATATGGGAATGTCCAGATTCCACGTGGGACTGTCCGGAGCCCCAGGGAATGTCTGGACCCCATATGGGAATGTCCGGATCCTATATGGGAATATCCAGACCCCCAGGGTCTGTCCGGAGCCCCAGGGTCTGTCTGGAGCCCCGGGATCTGTCTGGATCCTATATGGGAATGTCCGGATCCTGTATGGGAATGTCCGGAGCCCCAGGGTCTGTCCGGATCCTATATGGGACTGTCCGGATCCTATATGGGACCGTCCGGATCCCATATGGGACTCTCCGGATCCCATATGGGAATATCCGGAGCCCCCCAGGGCCTGTCCGGAGCCCCCAGGGTCTCTCTGGACCCCCAGGGTCTGTCCGGACCCTATATGGGACTGTCCGGATCCTATATGGGACCGTCCGGATCCCATATGGGACTCTCCGGATCCTATATGGGACTGTCCGGATCCTATATGGGACTCTCCGGATCCTATATGGGACTGTCCGGATCCTGTATGGGACTGTCCGGATCCTATATGGGACTGTCCGGATCCTATATGGGACTCTCCGGATCCTATATGGGACTCTCCGGATCCTATATGGGACTGTCCGGATCCTGTATGGGACTCTCCGGATCCTATATGGGACTGTCCGGATCCCATATGGGACTGTCCGGAGCCCCAGGGTCTGTCCGGATCCTATATGGGACTCTCCGGATCCTATATGGGACTGTCCGGATCCTATATGGGACTCTCCGGATCCCATATGGGAATGTCCGGAGCCCCAGGGTCTGTCCGGACCCTATATGGGACTGTCCGGATCCCATATGGGACTGTCCGGACCCTATATGGGACTGTCCGGATCCCATATGGGACTGTCCGGATCCTGTATGGGACTGTCCGGATCCTATATGGGACTGTCCGGAGCCCCAGGGTCTGTCCGGATCCTATATGGGACTGTCCGGATCCCATATGGGACTGTCCGGAGCCCCAGGGTCTGTCCGGATCCTGTATGGGACTGTCCGGATCCTATATGGGACTGTCCGGAGCCCCAGGGTCTGTCCGGATCCCATATGGGACTGTCCGGATCCTATATGGGACTGTCCGGATCCTGTATGGGACTCTCCGGATCCCATATGGGACTGTCCGGAGCCCCGGGAGGCTGCGCTCTGCACATAGAGATCTCTATAAAATAACCTCAGCTCTGCTGCTTCCTGCGCCGTGCGGCACCCCGGCTTAGCGGGGCTGGGATTGGGAACGGGAATGGGAATGGGGTTGGGATTGGGAATGGGAACGGGAATGGGAATGGGGTTGGGATTGGGGCCAGGAATGGGGATTGGGACTGGGAATTGGGATTGGGGTTGGGAATTGGGGATTGGGAATTGGGAATGGGGTTGGGATTGGGAATTGGGATTGGGGTTGGGATTGGGGATTGGGACTGGGATTGGGAATTGGGGATTGGGATTGGGATTGGGGCCAGGAATGGGGATTGGGATTGGGGCTGGGGATTGGGGTTGGGGTTGGGACATGGGATTGGGATTGGGGTTGGGGTTGGGATTGGGGTTGGGGTTGGGATTGGGGATTGGGACTGGGATTGGGAATTGGGATTGGGATTGGGATTGGGATTGGGATTGGGATTGGGGCCAGGAATTGGGATTGGGATTGGGGTTGGGATTGGGGTTGGGGTTGGGATTGGGGATTGGGATTGGGGTTGGGGTTGGGATTGGGGTTGGGGTTGGGGTTGGGATTGGGGATTGGGATTGGGGCTGGGGATTGAGAATTGGGATCTGACCCCAGGAGTTGGGATTGGGGCTGGGATTGGGATTGGGGCTGGGGATTGGGATCAGGATTGGGGCTGGGAATTGGAATTGGGATTTGGGATTGGGTCTGGGAATTGGAATTGGGATTTGGGATTGGGTCTGGGAATTGGAATTGGGATTTGGGATTGGGGCTGGGAATTGTAGTTGGGAATTGGAATTGGTATTGGGGCCAGGAATTGGGATTGGGGCTGTGAATTGGGATTGGGGCTGGGATTGGGGATTGGGGTTGGGGTTGGGATTGGGGCTGGGAATTGGGATCTGGGCCCGGGAATTGGGATCAGCCCCAGGGATTGGGATCAGCCCCGGGAATTGCCCCCAGAGGCGCCGCAGGGTTTGGGGTCGGGGTTGGGGTCCCTGGGGGGTGGAATTCCCGGAGGATTTCCCAGGGAGGGGGCGGCGGCACCTTGGGGGGCTCTGGGTTTATGGGAATGCTGGGAAGGGCTTGGGGGGCCTTGGGAGCTCCCCAAATCCCATGAGCCCATCCCATAAATCCTATGGCTCCCATCCCATAAATCCCATGGATCCCATCCTGTAAATCCCATGATCCCATCCTGTAAATCCATGGATCGCACAGATCCCATCCCATAAATCCAACAGGTCCCGTAAATCCCACGGACCCCATCCCACCCAAGTGGGGCCCCCCAGTTTAGTGGGACCCCCCCCAGTTCAGCCCCAGTGGGGACCCCTCATTTGGGACCCCCAATTTAAGGGGACCCCCAAATTTTCGGGACCCCCAAATTCAGCCTCAATGGGGAGTCCGATTTAAGGGCAGCCCCAAATTCAGCCCCACAGGAGACCCCCCCAGTGGGGACCCCGAGTTCAACAGGACCCCAAACTCAGCCTCAGTGGGGACCCCCAGCGCAGGGGACCCCCGAATTTCACCCCAGGGGGGACCCCGAGTTCAGCAGCCCCCCCTGGGGCTCCTGGGGATGATCCCAAAATCCCAAATTTCCGGGGTGGATCCGTGGGAATGCCAAAACCCCAAACTTTCCCAGAATCCCAAATTTCCAGGACGGATCCGTGGGAATCCCAAACTTTCCCAAAATCCCAAATTTCCAGGGTGGATCCGTGGGAATGCCAAAACCCCAAACTTTCCAGGATGGATCTGTGGGAATCCCAAAATCCCACATTTCTGGGACGGATCCGTGGGAACCCCAAAATCCCAAACTTTCCCAAAATCCTACATTTCCAGGACGGATCCGTGGGAACCCCAAAATCCCAAACTTTCCCAAAATCCTACATTTCTGGGACGGATCCGTGGGAATCCCAAAATCCCAAACTTTCCCAAAATCCTAAATTTCCAGGACGGATCCGTGGGAATCCCAAAATCCCAAACTTTCCCAAAATCCCACATTTCCGGGATGGATCCGTGGGAATCCGCCGTGTCCCCTCCCCCACCATGGCACGGGTGACACTGCAGGGACTTTATTGGGGGAGGGGTCACGTGGGGGTCACAGATGGTCACGTGGGGGTCACAGATGGTCACGTGGGGGTCACGTGGGGGTCATGGGGGACACGTGGGGTGTCATGTGGGGTCACGTGGGGGTCATGGGGGACACGTGGGGTGTCATGTGGGGTCACGTGGGGGTCATGGAGGGGTCACATGGGGTCTCGGTGGGGTCACGTGGAGGTCACGGTCCGGGGGGGGGGGTCACGTGGAGGTCACATGGGGGTCACGTGGGGGTCACGGAGGGGTCACGTGGAGGTCACATGGGGGTCACGTGGAGGTCACGGTTCCGCGGAAGGTTCCGGAAGGTCCCGCGGGACAATCCTTGGGAGCAGCGACCTCAGATCCCTGCGGGGACAGCGCCGGGCACGGTCACCTCTGTCCTCACCCAGTGCCACCTCAGTGTCACCCTGTCCCACCCAGGGTCACCTCTGTCCTCACCCAGTGCCACCCTGAGCCCGGCAGTGCCACCCTGTCCCACCCGAGTGTCACCCTGAGCCCGGCAGTGTCACCTCTGTCCCCAGTGGTGTCACCCGAGTGTCACATTGTCCCACCCAGGGTCACCTCAGTGTCACATTGTCCCACCCAGGGTCACCTCTGTCCCTGGCGGTGTCACCCGAGTGTCACATTGTCCCCAGCAGTGTCACCCTGTCCCACCCAGTGTCATCTCTGTCCTCAGCAGTGCCACCCGAGTGTCACCCTGAGCCTGGCAGTGGCACTCTGTCCCCAGCAGTGTCACCCGAGTGTCACATTGTCGCACCCAGGGTCACCTCTGTCCCCAGCAGTGTCACCCTGTCCCACTCAGTGGCACTCTGTCCCCAGCAGTGTCACCCTGTCCCACCTGAATGTCACCTCTGTCCCCGCAGTGTCACCCTGTCCCCACCGTCACCCCCCCGGTGCCACCCTGTCCCACTCTCTCCCCCCCCCGGGTCCCTCTGTCCCCTCCCGGTGTCCCCGTGTCCCCCCACCCCGCTGTCCCCCACCGTGTCCCCTCGGTGTCCCCTGGCTCTCCCTGTCCCTCTGTCCCCCCCGGTGTCCCCTGGGTGTCCCCTGGGTCACCCTGTCCCCTCCCCCGGGTCCCCCTGTCCCTTCCCCGTGTCCCCGTGTCCCCCCCAGTGCCACCCTCCCTTCCCGGTGTCCCCCTCCGTGTCCCCCCCGTCCCCCCCCCGTGTCCCCGCGGTGTCCCCCGTCCCCCCCCCGGTGTCCCCCCCGTGCCCCCGCAGTGTCCCCCCGGTGTCCCCCGGGTCCCCGTGTCCCCCCCAGTGCCACCCTCCCTTCCCGGTGTCCCCCCCGTGTCCCCGCGGTGTCCCCCCCGTGTCCCCGCGGTGTCCCCGCGGTGTGCCCCGGGTCACCCTGGGCCGCCAGCGCCTCCTCGGAGTCAGTGTCGCGCTCCCGCCCTGGGGACAAGGACAGAGCTGCGCTGGGGACAGCGGGGGCGCCCCAAGGGGGGGGACCCGAACTGGGGGGCCCCGAAATGGGGGGGAACACCGAACTAGGGGGATCCCGAACTGGGGTGATCCCGAACTGGGGGGATCCCGAACTGGAGGGATCCCGAACTGGAGGGATCCCGAACTGGGGTGATCCCGAACTGGGGTGATCCCAAACTGGGGGACCCCGCGCTGGGGTGATCCCGAGCTGGGGGGACCCGAACTGGGGGGGACCCCGAACTGGGGTGATCCCGAGCTGGGGTGATCCCGAACTGGGGTGATCCCGAACCTGGGGGGATCCCGAACTGGGGGGATCCCGAACTGGAGGGATCCCGAACTGGGGTGATCCCGAGCCGGGGGGACCCCGCGCTGGGGGCGCTCTCGGTTCGTGGGGCAGCCGCACCGATGGGGTGACCCCGACTGGTGGCACTGAGCCCAACTGATGGCACCCCCAGACTGTGGGGCACCCCCGTGAGTGGGACACCCCCAGATTGTGGGGCACCCCCGTCAGTGGGGCACCCCCCCAGGTTATGGGGCACCCCCAAAAATGTGACACCCCCAGATTGTGGGGCACCCCCAGACTGTGGGGCACCCCCGTGAGTGGGACACCCCCCCGCGAATGGGGTACCCCCAAAAACGGGACACCCCCGTGAGTGGGACACCCCCAAATTGTGGGGCACCCCCAGTGAATGGGGCACCCCCCAGGTTATGGGGCACCCCCAGAAAGGGACACCCCCCAGTGAGTGGGGCCCCCCCGGGTTGTGGGGCACCCCCAATAACGGGGCCCCCCCGGGTTATGGACACCCCCCAGGTTATGAGAACCCCCAGGAAAGGCTCCCCCGGGGGAGGAGGGGTCTGGGGGCTTCGGGGACCCCCAGGGTCAGGGGGAGCAGGGTCTGGGGGCTTCGGGGATTGGGGGGAGCAGGCTCTCGGAGATTTGGGGTCAGGAGTTGGGTCTGGGGGGTCTGGGGACCTTCAGGAGACCCTCAGGGTCAGGGTTTGGGTCTGGGGGCTCCGGGGCCCCCCCAGGGTCAGGGTTTGGGTCTGGGGGCTCCGGGGCCCCCCCAGGGTCAGGGTTTGGGTCTGGGGGCTTTAGAGCCCCCCCGGGTCAGGGTTTGGGTCTGGGGGCTCCGGGGCCCCCCCAGGGTCAGGGTTTGGGTCTGGGGGCTCCGGGGCCCCCTCAGGGTCAGGGTTTGGGTCTGGGGGTTCTGGGGATCCCTCAGGGTCAGGGTTTGGGTCTGGGGGCTCCGGGGCCCCCTCAGGGTCAGGGTTTGGGTCTGGGGGTTCTGGGGATCCCTCAGGGTCAGGGTTTGGGTCTGGGGGCTCCGGGGCCCCCTCAGGGTCAGGGTTTGGGTCTGGGGGCTCTGGGGACCCTCAGGGTCAGGGTTTGGGTCTGGGGGCTTTAGAGCCCCCCAGGGTCAGGGTTTGGGTCTGGGGGCTCTGGGGACCCTCAGGGTCAGGGTTTGGGTCTGGGGGCTTTAGAGCCCCCCCGGGTCAGGGTTTGGGTCTGGGGGCTGCAGACCCCCGGGGGCTCACCCTCGTCAGACTCGCTGGACTGAGATCGAACATCGATGGGACCTGGGGGGGCGGGGGGACAGTGAGGGGACACAGGGGACACCTCCGGGACCCCCCCCAGCACTCAGAGACCCTCCCGGGACCCCCCTCCAGTGCCCAGAGACCCCTGGGACCCTCCCCAGCACCCAGGGACCCCCCAGAGCACCCTCTGAGACCCCTCCCCAGCACCCACCACCTCAGAGACCCCCAGGACCCCCCCAGCACCCACGGGACCCCTCCCCAGCAGCCCCGGGACCCCCCCGGGACCCCCCCCTTGGACCCAGGGACCCCCCTGGGACCCCCCCCGGGACCCAGAGACCCCCGGGACTCCCCCCGGGACCCAGGGACCCCCCTGGGACCCCCCCCGGGACCCAGAGACCCCCGGGACTCCCCCCGGGACCCAGGGACCCCCTGAGACCCCTCCCCAGCATCCCCGGGACCCCCCCCGGGACCCCCCCACACCCAGAGACCCCCACCCAGCACCCACCGCCCCAGAGACCCCCCCGGGGCCCAGAGACCCCCGGGACCCTCCCCAGCACCCAGGGACCCCCCGGGTCCCCTCCCCAGCATCCAGAGACCCTCCCAGAACCCCCTGAGACTCCCCCCAAGACCCCCCCGGGATCCCCGAGACCACCCCAGCACCCAGAGACCCACAGGGACCCCCCCCCCCGCCCCCATCCAGAGACCCCCAGCACCCAGAGACCTTCTCGGGACCCCCCCCGAGACTCCCCCCAGGGACCCCCTGAGACCCCTCCCCAGCACCCAGGGACCCCCGGGACCCCCTCCCAGCACCCACCGCCCCAGAGACCCACCTGAGACCCCTCCCCAGCACCCAGAGACCCTCCCAGAACCTCCTGAGACCCCCCCGAGACCCCCCCGGGACCTCCCGGGACCCTTCCCCAGCACCCAGAGACCCCCGGGACCCCCCCCACACCCAGAGACCCCCACCCAGCACCCACCGCCCCCGAGAACCCCGGGACTCCCCCCCCGGGACCCTCGTCAGCACCCCGGGCACCCCTCAGCACCCAGAGACCCCCGTGCCCCCTCCCCGTGCCCCCTCCCCGTGCCCCCCCCGTGCCCCCCGAGACCCCTCCCCACGCACCGGAGCCCCCCCGCAGGGGGTGGGCGCTGACAGAGCTCTCGGGGCTGGAGTCGCCCCCCGGGGGAGGGTCCTGGGGGTCCTGGGGGTCCTGGGGGTCCTGGGGCTCCGTGGCCAGCGGGGACCCCGGGAAGGCCACTGACGTCACACCTGGGGACAGCGGGGGGGCACAGGGACCCATTTGGGGGTCCCCTCCCCATTTTGGGGTCCCCCCCCCATTTTGGGGTCCCCTGTCCCCATTTGGGGTCCCCCCCCCATTTTGGGGTCCCCTGTCCCCATTTGGTGTCCCCTCCCCCATTTTGGGGTCCCTGTCCCCATTTGGGGTCCCCCCCCATTTCAGTGTCCCCTGTCCCCATTTCGGTGTCCCCTCCCCATTTTTGGGGCCCCGCCCCCATTTGGGGTCCCTATCTCCATTTCGGGTCCCCCTCCAATTTCGGTGTCCCCCTCCCGATTTTAGGATCTTCCCTCCCCATTTTTGGGTCCCCCCCTCCCCCATTTTGGGGTCCCTGTGCACATTCTGGGGGTCCCTCCCCCATTTCGGTGTCCCCTCCCCCATTTTGGTGGCCCCTCCCCCATTTCGGGGCCCCTCCCCATTTTGGGGTCTCACCCCTCCCCCACCTTTGCTCAGGTGCTGCGCGGAGGTGCTGAGATCACCTGGGGGGGCACGGGGGGTCAGGGGGGGTTTTTGGGGGTCCCGGGAGGTTTTGGGGGTCCCGGGGGGGTCAGAGAGGTTTTGGGGGTCCCGGGGGGTTAAGGGGGGCTTGGGTATCCCCAGGAGGGATTTTGGGGGTGCCGAGGGGGTCCCGGGAAGGATTTTGGCTTCCCGGGGGAGTCAGGATGATTTTGGGGGTCCCGTTGGGATTTTGGGGGTCCCCATGGGATTTTGGAGGTCCCGAGGGAGTCCCGGGAGTGTTTTGGGGTCCGGGGTGTCAGGATGATTTTGGGGGTCCCGGGGGGGATTTGGGGGTCTTTGGAGGGGTCAAGGAGGATTTTGGGGGTCCCGTTGGGATTTTGGGGGTCCCGGGAGGGATTTTGGCTTCCCGGGGGGGGTCAAGATGATTTTGGGGGTCCCGGGGGTGTTTTGGGGGTACGGGGGGAGTGAGGAGGACTTTGGGGTTCCGGGGGGAGTTTTGGGGGTCCCGGGGGTGTTTGGGGGCTCAGGGATGATTTTGGGGGTCCCGGGGGCGTTAAGGAGGATTTTGGGGGTCCCAGGAGTTTCTGGCGGTCCCCGGTGGGTCAGGAGGATTTTGGGGTCCCGGGGATGATTTTGGGGTCCCGGGGATGATTTTGGGGTCCCGGGGATGATTTTGGGGGTCCTGGGGATGATTTTGGGGTCCCGGGGGGATTTTGGGGTCCCGGGGATGATTTTAGGGTCCCGGGGATGATTTGGGGGTCCCTGCGCCCCCCGCCCCGCCCCCACTCACTCTCTCCCGACGCCTCGAGCCTGGCGGGCCCGGGGGGCTCTGGGGACACAGAGGGGACACGTCACCCGCGGGTCCCCAATGTCCCCAGAGTCCCCAATGTCCCCAGTGTCCCCAATGTCCCCAAACCCTCCCTGAGCGCCCCAGCCCTTCCCCGGGGGTCCCCAATGTCCCCAGTGTCCCCAAATCTCCCGGAGCGCCCCCAGCCCCTCCCCCGCGGGTCCCCAATGTCCCCAATGTCCCCAAATCCCCCGGGGCTCCCCCAGCCCCTCCCCCGCGGGTCCCCAATGTCCCCAATGTCCCCAGAGTCCCCAACCCCCCCGGGGCGCCCCCAGCCCCTCCCCCGCCCCCCAAAGGTCCGGGGGGCGCCCCCGCCCCTCCCCCACCCTACCTGCGGTCTGTCCCTCTGCCCACAGCGCCGCGTCCGGGGGGGGGGAGGGCTCTGCGGGGACATGGGGACAGTGGGGACACGGAGGGGACACTGGGGGACACTGGGGGACACTGGGGATGGACACTGGGGATGGACACTGGGGACACTGGGGGACAATGGGGGACACTGGGGTGGCATTGGGGGGCACTGGGAGGGCTCTGCGGGGACATGGGGACACTGGGGACACGGAGGGGACACTGGGGACACTGGGGGACAATGGGGATGGACACTGGGGATGGACACTGGGGACACTGGGGATGGACACTGGGGGGGCACTGGGGACACTGGGGATGGACACTGGGGATGGACACTGGGGACACTGGGGATGGACACTGGGGGACAATGGGGGACACTGGGGGGGCACTGGGGACACTGGGGACACTGGGGTGGCATTGGGGACACTGGGGATGGACACTGGGGGGGCACTGGGGACACTGGGGATGGACACTGGGGACACTGGGGTGGCACTGGGGGGGCACTGGGAGGGCTCTGCGGGGACATGGGGACACTGGGGACACTGGGGATGGACACTGGGGACACTGGGGATGGACAGTGGGGACACTGGGGTGGCACTGGGGTGGCACTGGGGGGGGCTCTGCGGGGACAGTGGGGACACGGCGGTGACACTGGGTGATGCTGGATGACACTGGGGTGGCACTGGGGTGGCATTAGGGACACGGAGGGACACGGAGGGACACGGAGGGGACACTGGGGTGGCAATGGGGGGGCACTGGGGTGGCATTGGGGACACTGGGGGGACACTGGGGGGGCAATGGGGGACATTGGGGACACTGGGGACACTGGGGGGACACTGAGGGGATAATGGGGGGACACGGGGGTGGCACTGCGGGGACACCGAGGGGACACGGAGGGGACACTGGGGTGGCACTGGGGACACGGAGGGGACACTGGGGTGACAAGGGGACCCCCCCCCGCCCCTCCCCCCCCTCACCATGGGCGGTGGCGCTTGTCACCAACAGCAGCGCGAGCGCGGCCAAGGCCCGGAGCCTGCGGGGACAGCGCCGTGGGGACAGGGCCACCCCCGGGGACACTGCCACCCCCGGGGGCACTGCCACCCCCCAGGGACAGCGCCGTGGGGACAGGGCCACCCCCGGGAGGGACACTGCCACCCCCCGGGGGCACTGCCACCCCCCCAGGGACACTGCCACCCCCCGGGGACACTGCCACCCCCCGGGGACACTGCCACCCCCCGGGACCCCCCGAGGGACACTGCCACCCCCCGGGGACACTGCCACCCCCCAGAGGGACACTGCCACCCCCGGAGGGACACTGCCATCCCCGGAGGGACACTGCCACCCCAGGGGACACTGCCACCCCCGGGGGCACTGCCACCCCCAGGGACACTGCCATCCCCCGGGAGGGACACTGCCACCCCCCGGGACCCCCCGAGGGGCACTGCCACCCCCCGGGGACACTGCCACCCCCGGGGGCACTGCCACCCCCAGGGACACTGCCACCCCCGGACCCCAAACGGGACACTGTCACCCACCCCCCCGAGCCTTCCCGGGACCCCCTGACACCCCCCAGCGCCGCGTGTGACATCCCGTGTGCCCCTGTCCCTCTGTCCCCTCTGCTCCGGGGTCCCCTCTGTCCCCCGTGTCCCCGGGGCACCAGGGGTCCCCTCTGTCCCTCCTGTCCCCTCTGTCCCCCGTGTCCCCTGTCCCCGCTCACCGCCGGGACTCGCCCATCGCTGCTCGGGGCCGGGGGTCCCCTCTGTCTGCTCTGTCCCCTGTCCCTCTCCCCTGTCCCCATCCCTTGTCCCTGTCCCTGTCCCCATGTCGCTCACCCGCGGCTGTCGCCCATGGCTGCTCGGGGCCGGGGGTGTCCCCTGCCCGCTCTGTCCCTGTCCCTGTCCCTTCTGTCCCCTCTGTCCCCTGTCCCCGCTCACCCGCGGCTCTCGCCCATCGCTGCTCGGGGCCGGCGCTGCGGGGCCGGGGGTCCCCTCTGTCCCCTCTGTCCCTGTCCCCATCCCCATCCCCGTCCCTGTCCCCTGTCCCCTGTCCCCGTGTCTCACCCGCGGCTGTCGCCCATGGCTGCTCGGGTCCGGGGGTCCCCCTTGCCCCCTCTGTCCCCATCCCTGTCCCCATCCCTGTCCCCTGTCCCCATCCCTGTCCCCTCTGTCCCCATCCCTGTCCCTTCAGTCCCCTGAGTCCCCTGTCCCTGTCCCCTGGCGCTCACCCGCGGCTGTCGCCCATGGCTGCCGGGTCCGGGGGTCCCCCCTGCCCCCTCTGTCCCTGTCCCCTCAGTCCCCTGTCCCCTCAGTCCCCTGTCCCCTGTCCCTGTCCCCCGTGTCTCACCCGCGGCTGTCGCCCATGGCTGCTCGGGTCCGGGGGTCCCCCCTGCCCGCTCTGTCCCTGTCCCCTCAGTCCCCTGTCCCCATCCCTGTCCCTGTCCCCATCCCTGTCCCCTGTCCCCTGTCCCCATCCCTGTCCCCTGTCCCCATCCCTGTCCCCTCAGTCCCCTGTCCCCTCTGTCCCTGTCCCCATCCCTGCCCCCTCTGTCCCCATCCCTGTCCCTGTCCCCGTGTCTCACCCGCGGCTGTCGCCCATGGCTGCTCGGGTCCGGGGGTCCCCCCTGCCCGCTCTGTCCCTGTCCCCTCAGTCCCCTGTCCCCATCCCTGTCCCTGTCCCCATCCCTGTCCCCTGTCCCCTGTCCCCATCCCTGTCCCCTGTCCCCATCCCTGTCCCCTCAGTCCCCTGTCCCCTCTGTCCCTGTCCCCATCCCTGCCCCCTCTGTCCCCATCCCTGTCCCTGTCCCCGTGTCTCACCCGCGGCTGTCGCCCATGGCTGCTCGGGTCCGGGGATCCCCCCTGCCCGCTCTGTCCCTGTCCCCTCAGTCCCCTGTCCCCATCCCTGTCCCTGTCCCCATCCCTGTCCCCTCAGTCCCCTGTCCCCTGTCCCTGTCCCCGTGTCTCACCCGCGGCTGTCGCCCATGGCTGCCGGGGCCGCGCCGGGCCGAGCCCCCCGGGCCGTTATAGCGGCGGGGCGGGGCGGGGCCGGGCCGGGCCCGGGCCGGGGAGGGGAGGGGCCGGGACCGGGGCCAGCCAATCCCGCCCGGGGCCGGCCCGGTTCCGGACCAATCCCGGCCCGGTCCGCACCGACCCGCACCGACCCGGACCGATCCGGGCCGCTGGAACCGCCACCGAACCGGGACCGCAGCGGGACCGCATTAAAACTGCACCGACACCGGGTACCGGCACTGCGGACAGCGGCACCGCACCGGGACCGCACCGAAACTGCAGCAGAACCGCACCGGGAACTGCACCGACACCGAGTACCGGCACTGCGGACAGTGACCCCGCACCGGAACCGCACCGGGACCGCATCGGTATTGAACCGGGACTGCATTAAAAGCGCTCCGGGACCGCACCGAGACTGCACCGGGACCGCATCGGGCACCACACTGGAGCCGCATTAGAACCGTACCGGGACCGCACCGGGACCGCACTGAAACTGCAGCAGGACCGCACCGGGAACTGCACCGACACCGGGCACCGGCACTGCGGACAGTGACCCCGCACCGGAACCGCACCGGGACCGCACTGAAACTGCACCGGCACTGCGGACAGTGACCCCGCACCGGGACCGCACCGGAACCGCACCGGAACCGCACCGGGACCGCAGCGGGCACCACACGTGGGCCGCATTAGAACCGCACCGGGACCGCACTGAAACTGCACCGACAGCGGGTACCGGCACTGCGGACAGCGGCACCGCAGCGGGACTGCACCGGGACCGCAGCGGGACCGCATTAAAACCGCGCCGGGACCGCACTGAAACCGCACCGGGACCGAACTGAAACTGCACCGGAACCGAACCGGAACCGCACCGGAACCGCACTGAACCCGCAGCGGCCCCGCAGCGGCCCGGGACTGCAGCAAGAACCGGCCCGGGTCCCCCTGCGGCACCGGCACTGCACCGGGACTGGGAACGGGACTGGCAACTGGGAACGGGACTGGGAACGGGACCAGGCCAGCACCGGCACCGGCACTGCGGCACCGGGACTGGGAACGCAAATGAAAACGGGCCCGACAGCGGCACTCGGGCCAGAACCGGCACCGGGATTGCACCGGAACTGGGACTGGGAACTGGGAACGGGACTGGCACCGGCACCAGGCCAGCACCGGGACTGGGAACGGGACCGGGAACGGGACTGGCACCGGCACCGGCACCGGCACCGGCACCGGGCCCAGCACCGGCACTGCGGCACCGGAACTGCACCGCGAACTGGGAACGGGACTGGGACTGCAGCACCGGGAACTGGGAATCGGAACTGGGAATGGGACTGGGACAGGGAATGGAACTGGGAATCGGAACTGGGAACGGGGCTGGGGCCCGAACCGGCACCGGGCCAGCACCGGCAACGGCCCCGCCCGGCCCGAGCCGCGCTGGGAGCCCGAGCGGCGCCGAGACCCCCGAACCGGGACCGGGACCCCCGAACCGGGACCCTCAAACCGGGACCCCCGAACTGGGCCCGGGACTGCACTGGGAGCCCCGAACCGGGACCGGGACTGCACTGGGACCCCCGAACCGGGACCCTCAAACCGGGACCCCCGAACCGGGACCGGGACCCCCGAACCGGGACCGGGACTGCACCGGGACCCCCGAACTGAGACGGCACCGGGACCTCCGAACCGGCACCGGGACCCCCGAACCGGGACCCCCGAACTGGGACTGCACCGGGACCTCCGAACTGGGACCCCCCCAGTGCTGCGGGGACCCCAAAGTGACAATGCGGACCCCGGTCCAGTTCCGGGGACCGCAAAGTGACAATGGAGACCCCAAAGTGACAGTGGGGACCCCAAAGTGACAATGGGGACCCCGGTCCAGTTCCGGGGATCCGAAAGTCAGAGACACACCTGGGACCCCCGGGTGCCACTTTGGGGGGACCCCAGCCCCACAGCCATGGCCGGACCCCCAGCAAAGCTTTGGGGACCCCAGACCCAGAGACATAAATGGGACCCCCGGCAAAGCTTTGGGGGGACCCCAGAGCCACAGCCATGGCCGGGACCCCCAGCCCCACTTTGGGGGGACCCCAGCCCCACAGCCCTGACCGAGACCCCCAGCCCACTTTGGGGACCCCAAAATCCTGACCAGAGACTGCCCCCGATCACAACTTTGGCGTCCCCTGTTCCCCAGCCACCACCGGGACCCCCAGCGCGGCTCGGGGACCCCCGAACCCAAACCCCCAGCCCCACTTTGGGGGGAGCCCTGAACCCCCAGCCCCACTTTGGGGGGAGCCCAAACCCCCAGCCCCACTTTGGGGTCCCCCCACCTGCAGCCCCTGCACCACTGGGGCCCCCATTTCCAGCCGCACCCCTGTGACCCCAAAAACAGACCCCAGCCCATTTCGGGGACCCCCAAACCCACAGCCCCAATCGGGACCCTCCCTCGCCCTGGGGGCGGATTTGGGGTTCGGGTGTGGATTTGGGGTTCGGGTGCACATTTGGGGTTTCCAGGTGCACTTTTGGGGTTCCCAGGTGCACATTTGGGGTTTGGGTGAGGATTTGGGGTTCGGGTGCACATTTGGGGTTCCCAGTACACATTTATGTTCCCAGTACACATTTGGGGTTTGGGTGCACATTTGGGTTCCCAGCTGCACATTTATGTTCCCAGGTACACATTCGGGGGTCCCAGTACACATTTGTGGTTCCCAGTACACATTTGGGTTCCCAGGTGTACATTTAGGTTCCCAGTACACATTTGGGTTCCCAGTACACATTTATGTTCCCAGTGCACATTTGGGGTTCCCAGGTGCACATTTGAGGTTCCCAGTACACATTTGGGTTCCCAGTGCACATTTGGGGTTCCCAGGTGCACATTTGGGGTTCCCAGTACACATTTAGGTTCCCAGTGCACATTTGGGGTTCCCAGCTGCACATTTGGGGTTCCAGTACACATTTAGGTTCCCAGTGCACATTTGGGGTTCCCAGTACACATTCGGGGGTCCCAGGTGCATATTTATGTTCCCAGGTGCACATTCGGGGGTCCCAGTGCACATTTGGGGTTCCCAGGTGTACATTTAGGTTCCCAGTACACATTTGGGGGTCCCAGTACACATTTGGGGTTCCCAGGTGCACATTTGGGGTTCCCAGTACACATTTGGGGGTCCCAGTACACATTTGGGTTCCCAGGTGCACATTTGAGGTTCCCAGGTGCACATTTGGGGTTCGGGTGCACATTTATGTTCCCAGGTGCACATTTGGGGGTCCCAGGTGTACATTTATGTTCCCAGTACACATTTGGGGTTTGGGTGCACATTCGGGGGTCCCAGGTGCACATTTGGGGTTTCCAGGTGCACATTTGGGTTCCCAGTACACATTTATGTTCCCAGGTGCACATTTATGTTCCCAGGTGCACATTTATGTTCCCAGTACACATTTGGGTTCCCAGGTGCACATTTATGTTCCCAGGTGCATATTTGGGGTTCCCAGGTGCATATTTATGTTCCCAGTACACATTTGGGGTTCCCGATGCAGATTTTACGTTCCCTGCACACATTTATGTTCCCAGGTGCACATTTATGTTCCCAGCTGCACATTTGGGTTCCCAGTACACATTTATGTTCCCAGTGCACATTTATGTTCCCAGGTGCACATTTGGGGTTCCCAGGTGCACATTTGAGGTTCCCAGGTGCATATTTAGGTTCCCAGGCACACATTCGGGGGTCCCAGGCCGCCCCTCCCCCCCGCCCCTCCCCCCGGCGGCGCCCCGGGGTCGCGGTGGCACAAGGGTCTCTTTGATGCCATCAAAGGCTCTTTGTCCCGCGCGGGGCTCCGGTGACAGCCGGGGGGGAGGGGCGGGGCGGGGGTCTCACCTGCCTGGGGGAGGGGCGGGGCGGGGGTCTCACCTGCCTGGGGGAGGGGCGGGGGTCTCACCTGGCTGGGGGAGGGGCAGGGGTCTCACCTGGGTGGGGGAGGGGCGGCGATGGGGGAGGGACCCCAAAGCTGAGCCCAACGGGAGACCCCAAATCCCAAACCGGGGGCAGGGGAGACCCCAAATCCCAGGTGAGGATCAAAGGGAGACCCCAAATCTGAGCCAAGGGGAAACAGGGAGACCCCAAATCCCAGTCCCGGGTCAGGGGGAGACCCCAAATCTGAGCGAAGGGGAAACACAGAGACCCCAAATCCCAACCTGGGGACAGGGGAGACCCCAAATCCCAGCCCGGGGCAGGGGAGACCCCCAAGTCCCAACTCAGTGTCACAGGGAGACCCCAAGCCCCAGTCTGGGGACACTGGAGACCCCAAAATCCCAGTCCTGGGTGCAGGGGGAAACCCCAAATCTGAGCCAAGGGGACACACAGAGACCCCAAATTCCAGTGCTGGAGTCACTGGAGACCCCAAAATCCCAACCCAGGACAGGGAGACCCCAAATCTGAGCCAAGGGGAAACACAGGGACCCCAAATCCCAACCCGGGGGCAGGGGAGACCCCAAATCCCAACTGAGGGTCACAGGGAGACCCCAAGTCCCAGTCTGGGGACACTGGAGACCCCAAATCTGAGCCAAGGGGACACACAGAGACCCCAAACGCCAATGCTGGGGACAGGGGAGACCCCAAATCCCAAGTGAGGATCACAAGGAGACCCCAAATCCCAACCTGGGGTCAGTGGAGACCCCAAATCCCAGTCCCAGTGTCACGGTCCCCCAGCTCCAGTGTCACTGTGCCCCCCAGTGCCAGTCCCGGTGTCACTGTCCCCCCCAATAACAGTGTCACTGTCCCCCAATCCCAGTGTCACTGTCCCCCAGCTCCGGTGTCATTGTCCCCCCAGTGCCAGCTCCGGTGTCACTGTCCCCCAATCCCAGTGCCACTGTCCCCCAATCCCAGTGCCAGTGTCACTGTCCCCCCCAATCCCAGTGTCACTGTCCCCCAATCCCAGTGTCACTGTCCCCCAGCTCCGGTGTCATTGTCCCCCCAGTGCCAGCTCCGGTGTCACTGTCCCCCAATCCCAGTGCCACTGTCCCCCAATCCCAGTGCCAGTGTCACTGTCCCCCCCAATCCCAGTGTCACTGTCCCCCAATCCCAGTGTCACTGTCCCCCAGCTCCGGTGTCACTGTCCCCCCCAATCCCAGCTCCAGTGTCACATGTCCCCTGTCCCCCCCAGTGCCAGCTCCGGTGTCACATGTCCCCTGTCCCCCCCCCGTGTCCCCTCAGCACAAGGGCTCTTTGTCCCTTTGTCCCCAGCCCGGAACGTTCCGGACTCGAGCGGGGGGAGGGCACAGCCTGGCACTGGCGACACTGGGGGGGACTGGGGGAACTGGGGGGACTGGGGGGACTGGGGACACTGGGGGCACGGGGGGGACTGGGGACACTGGGGGCACGGGGGGGACAGGGGACATTGGGGACACTGAGGGGACTGGGGGGAAGGGGGGGGACAGGGGACACTGGGGGCACTGGGGGCACTGGGGACACTGGGGACACTGGGGGGACAGGGGACTCTGGGGGGACTGGGGACACTGGGGGCACTGGGGACACGGGGGACAGGGGGGACAGGGGGGACTTGGGACAGGGGACACTGGGGGGACTCTGGGGGGACTGCAGGGACTGGGGAAAATCACTGGTGTCACTGGTGTCACTCACTGGTGTCACTCACTGGTGTCACTGGTGTCACTGGTGTCACTCACTGGTGTCACTCACTGGTGTCACTCACTGGTGTCACTGGTGTCACTGGTGTCACTCACTGGTGTCACTGGTGTCACTGGTGTCACTGGTGTCACTCACTGGTGTCACTCACTGGTGTCACTCACTGGTGTCACTGGTGTCACTCACTGGTGTCACTCACTGGTGTCACTCACTGGTGTCACTGGTGTCACTGGTGTCACTCACTGGTGTCACTCACTGGTGTCACTGGTGTCACTCACTGGTGTCACTCACTGGTGTCACTCACTGGTGTCACTGGTGTCACTGGTGTCACTGGTGTCACTCACTGGTGTCACTCACTGGTGTCACTGGTGTCACTCACTGGTGTCACTCACTGGTGTCACTGGTGTCACTGGTGTCACTGGTGTCACTCACTGGTGTCACTCACTGGTGTCACTGGTGTCACTGGTGTCACTCACTGGTGTCACTCACTGGTGTCACTGGTGTCACTCACTGGTGTCACTCACTGGTGTCACTGGTGTCACTGGTGTCACTGGTGTCACTCACTGGTGTCACTCACTGGTGTCACTGGTGTCACTGGTGTCACTCACTGGTGTCACTCATGGGGGTGTCCATGGGGTGCTCTATGGGTCTGGGGGTGTCCATGCGGTGCTCTATGGGGCAGGGGTGCTCTATGGGGCAGGGGTGCCCATGGGATGCTCTATGGGGTGCTCTATGGGGCAGGGGTGCCCATGGATGCTCTATGGGGTGCTCTATGGGGCAGGGGTGCCCATGGGGTGCTCTATGGGGCAGGGGTGCTCTATGGGGCAGGGGTGCTCTGTGGGGCAGGGGTGCCCATGGGGTGCTCTATGGGGTGCTCTATGGGGCAGGGGTGCTCTGTGGGGCAGGGGTGCCCATGGGGTGCTCTATGGGGCACTCTATGGGGCAGGGGTGCCCATGGGATGCTCTATGGGGTGCTCTATGGGGCAGGGGTGCTCTGTGGGGCTCTCTATGGGGCAGGGGTGCCCATGGGATGCTCTATGGGGTGCTCTATGGGGCAGGGGTGCCCATGGGGTGCTCTGTGGGGCACTCTATGGGGCAGGGGTGCTCTATGGGGCAAGGGTGCCCATGGGGTGCTCTATGGGGAGGGGTGCTCTATGGGGTGCTCTGTGGGGCACTCTATGGGGCACTCTATGGGGCAGGGGTGCCCATGGGGTGCTCTATGGGTCTGGGGTGTCCATGCGGTGCTCTATGGGGTGCTCTATGGGGCAGGGGTGCTCTATGGGGCACTCTGTGGGGCAGGGGTGCTCTATGGGGCAGGGGTGCCCATCGGGTGCTCTGTGGGGCACTCTATGGGGCAGGGGTGCTGTCAGAGACCGAAACCTTTCCCCCTGCCCCACGGATGTGAACTTTCGCTCTTTGTACCAAAAACTACAAAGGAACTCTGACCAGAGCAGCCTGGGGAGGATTCCTGAGTGCGACTGAGGAGTGAACTGCAAACTGCGCGAGCTGCTGAGGCTGGGCGAGGAGAGACCTTTGTTCTGTCACCTCAAACTGTTCTGTCACCTGAAATTGTTCTGTCACCTCAAATTGTTCTGTCACCTGAAATTGTTCTGTCACCTCAAACTGTTCTGTCACCTCAGATTGTTCTGTCACCTCAAACTGTTCTGTCACCTGAAATTGTTCTGTCACCTCAAATTGTTCTGTCACCTGAAATTGTTCTGTCACCTCAAACTGTTCTGTCACCTCAGATTGTTCTGTCACCTCAAACTGTTCTGTCACCTCAAATTGTTCTGTCACCTGAAATTGTTCTGTCACCTCAAACTGTTCTGTCACCTCAAATTGTTCTGTCACCTGAAATTGTTCTGTCACCTCAAACTGTTCTGTCACCTCAGACTGTTCTGTCACCTCAGATTGTTCTGTCACCTCAGATTGTTCTGTCACCTCAAACTGTTCTGTCACCTCAGACTGTTCTGTCACCTCAGATTGTTCTGTCACCTCAGATTGTTCTGTCACCTCAGACTGTTCTGTCACCTCAAACTGTTCTGTCACCTGAAATTGTTCTGTCACCTCAAACTGTTCTGTCACCTCAGATTGTTCTGTCACCTGAAATTGTTCTGTCACCTCAGATTGTTCTGTCACCTCAGACTGTTCTGTCACCTCAAACTGTTCTGTCACCTCAGATTGTTCTGTCACCTCAGACTGTTCTGTCACCTCAAATTGTTCTGTCACCTCAGATTGTTCTGTCACCTCAGACTGTTCTGTCACCTGAAACTGTTCTGTCACCTCAGACTGTTCTGTCACCTCAAACTGTTCTGTCACCTCAGATTGTTCTGTCACCTCAGATTGTTCTGTCACCTGAAATTGTTCTGTCACCTCAAACTGTTCTGTCACCTCAAACTGTTCTGTCACCTGAAATTGTTCTGTCACCTCAAACTGTTCTGTCACCTCAGATTGTTCTGTCACCTCAAACTGTTCTGTCACCTGAAATTGTTCTGTCACCTCAATTGTTCTGTCACCTGAAATTGTTCTGTCACCTCAAACTGTTCTGTCACCTCAGATTGTTCTGTCACCTCAAACTGTTCTGTCACCTCAAATTGTTCTGTCACCTGAAATTGTTCTGTCACCTCAAACTGTTCTGTCACCTCAAATTGTTCTGTCACCTGAAATTGTTCTGTCACCTCAAACTGTTCTGTCACCTCAGACTGTTCTGTCACCTCAGATTGTTCTGTCACCTCAGATTGTTCTGTCACCTCAGATTGTTCTGTCACCTCAGACTGTTCTGTCACCTCAAACTGTTCTGTCACCTGAAATTGTTCTGTCACCTCAAACTGTTCTGTCACCTCAGATTGTTCTGTCACCTGAAATTGTTCTGTCACCTCAGATTGTTCTGTCACCTCAAACTGTTCTGTCACCTCAGACTGTTCTGTCACCTCAAACTGTTCTGTCACCTCAGATTGTTCTGTCACCTCAGACTGTTCTGTCACCTCAAACTGTTCTGTCACCTCAGACTGTTCTGTCACCTCAAACTGTTCTGTCACCTCAGATTGTTCTGTCACCTCAGACTGTTCTGTCACCTCAAACTGTTCTGTCACCTCAGATTGTTCTGTCACCTGAAATTGTTCTGTCACCTCAAATTGTTCTGTCACCTCAGATTGTTCTGTCACCTCAGACTGTTCTGTCACCTGAAACTGTTCTGTCACCTCAGACTGTTCTGTCACCTCAAACTGTTCTGTCACCTGAAATTGTTCTGTCACCTCAGATTGTTCTGTCACCTGAAATTGTTCTGTCACCTCAAACTGTTCTGTCACCTCAAACTGTTCTGTCACCTCAGATTGTTCTGTCACCTCAGATTGTTCTGTCACCTGAAATTGTTCTGTCACCTCAAACTGTTCTGTCACCTCAAACTGTTCTGTCACCTGAAATTGTTCTGTCACCTCAAACTGTTCTGTCACCTCAGATTGTTCTGTCACCTGAAACTGTTCTGTCACCTCAGACTGTTCTGTCACCTGAAATTGTTCTGTCACCTCAAATTGTTCTGTCACCTGAAATTGTTCTGTCACCTCAAACTGTTCTGTCACCTCAGATTGTTCTGTCACCTCAAACTGTTCTGTCACCTGAAATTGTTCTGTCACCTCAAATTGTTCTGTCACCTGAAATTGTTCTGTCACCTCAAACTGTTCTGTCACCTCAGATTGTTCTGTCACCTCAAACTGTTCTGTCACCTCAAATTGTTCTGTCACCTGAAATTGTTCTGTCACCTCAAACTGTTCTGTCACCTCAAATTGTTCTGTCACCTGAAATTGTTCTGTCACCTCAAACTGTTCTGTCACCTCAGACTGTTCTGTCACCTCAGATTGTTCTGTCACCTCAAACTGTTCTGTCACCTCAGACTGTTCTGTCACCTCAGATTGTTCTGTCACCTCAGATTGTTCTGTCACCTCAGACTGTTCTGTCACCTCAAACTGTTCTGTCACCTGAAATTGTTCTGTCACCTCAAACTGTTCTGTCACCTCAGATTGTTCTGTCACCTGAAATTGTTCTGTCACCT
The DNA here is from genome assembly GCA_036785705.1 of Acanthornis magna. Lineage (NCBI taxonomy): Eukaryota > Metazoa > Chordata > Aves > Passeriformes > Acanthizidae > Acanthornis > Acanthornis magna. Next base: position 34,065 of record JAWUZG010000628.1, on the reverse strand, counting down.
CAGATTGTTCTGTCACCTCAGACTGTTCTGTCACCTCAAACTGTTCTGTCACCTCAGATTGTTCTGTCACCTCAGACTGTTCTGTCACCTCAAATTGTTCTGTCACCTCAGATTGTTCTGTCACCTCAGACTGTTCTGTCACCTGAAACTGTTCTGTCACCTCAGACTGTTCTGTCACCTCAAACTGTTCTGTCACCTCAGATTGTTCTGTCACCTCAGATTGTTCTGTCACCTGAAATTGTTCTGTCACCTCAAACTGTTCTGTCACCTCAAACTGTTCTGTCACCTGAAATTGTTCTGTCACCTCAAACTGTTCTGTCACCTCAGATTGTTCTGTCACCTGAAATTGTTCTGTCACCTCAAACTGTTCTGTCACCTCAAACTGTTCTGTCACCTGAAATTGTTCTGTCACCTCAAACTGTTCTGTCACCTCAGATTGTTCTGTCACCTCAGATTGTTCTGTCACCTGAAATTGTTCTGTCACCTCAAACTGTTCTGTCACCTCAAACTGTTCTGTCACCTGAAACCTTTGTTCTGTCACCTGAAACTGTTCTGTCACCTCAGACTGTTCTGTCACCTCAGACCTTTGTTCTGTCACCTGAAATTGTTCTGTCACCTCAAACTGTTCTGTCACCTCAGATTGTTCTGTCACCTCAGACCTTTGTTCTGTCACCTGAAATTGTTCTGTCACCTCAAACTGTTCTGTCACCTCAGATTGTTCTGTCACCTGAAATTGTTCTGTCACCTCAAACTGTTCTGTCACCTCAGATTGTTCTGTCACCTCAGATTGTTCTGTCACCTCAAACTGTTCTGTCACCTCAAACTGTTCTGTCACCTCAGATTGTTCTGTCACCTCAAACTGTTCTGTCACCTCAGATTGTTCTGTCACCTGAAATTGTTCTGTCACCTCAGATTGTTCTGTCACCTCAGACCTTTGTTCAGTCACCTCAAATTGTTCAATCATCTCAAACCTTTGTTCAGTCATCTCAAACCTATTGTTGTCACCTCAAACCGATTGTTCTGTCAGCTCAAACCAATTGTTCAGTCATCTCAAACCGATAGTTCAATTATCTCAAACCTATTGTTCAATCATCTCAAATTGTTCACTCATCTCAAACAGATTGTTCAGTCTCCTCAATCCTATTGTTCAATCATCTCAAACCTATTGTCGCTACCTCAAACCGATTGTTGTCACCTCAAACTCATTGTCCAATCATCTCAAACCGATTGTTCTGTCACCTCAAACCTATTGTTGTCACCTCAAACCAACTGTTGTCACCTCAAACCTATTGTCACCTCCATCCGATTGTTCAATCACCTTGTCTTCGTTTGATAGGTGTCTGCTTAGGAAGATGGGAACCTTCCTTAGAACAGAGAATGTGAATCCCCTTCCCTCCGAATTATTATAACTTTAGAATCAAGGGCTCTCAGGCAAAGGTATGGGAAAAGGAATAAGAGTTTTTTACTAGTATCTATAATGAGGCAAACAATCAGTAACAAAAACAGTAAACAAGGTAAAGAAACAGTAAACAAAACCAAAAAAACTCGGTGGCAAATGTCCCTGAACTGTCAGGCACTTTCCCGGTTGGTGCAGTCACGGTCACGGCCAGCAGGGGCGCTGTTGGGCTCCTAGACCAGCAGGGCAGGTGCGATGACTCCCGGGAAGCTGCAGATGGCGCTGTGGCGCGAGGTTGGATCTGTGTCACGTGTGTAATGGCGGACAGGCTGGAGCAGGGTGGAGCGCAGATGGACAAAGCGCAGCAAAGGGATGGAACGGCCAGGTGGGCTCACCTGAGCCAGCCAGCAGAGGAGGCAGCAGGAGTTCCGCAGCTGTGGCAGGCAAGGCGCAGGGCGGCAGCAGGCAGGGCGAGGAGCGGCAGCAGGCGAAGGGTCTCGTTCTGCTGCAGCGCAGCTGGGAAACGCGCCCTCCCGGAGGGTAGAAGGGACCGGGATCCCGTCCTCCCCCGTCCTAAGTGAGAACTCACCCAACAGGTAGAGAGAAAAACCAGTGCAAAACCGGGTCTTTTCTGCAATTGCAGCTAAAAAGCAGAGCTGCCTTTTCCCCCTGCTCTCTCCTCCGAGACTTGTGAGCGAGTCCGTGTGTCGTTATCAAGTCTTGCTATCTCTTGTTCTCATGCCCGCCCAGCCAAAAAGTCTTTGTCTCTTTTGTGAGAGTAAAATGTCCTCTAAGTACCGATCGTTACTTGCCTAGCAACAGAATGGGAAAAATTCCACTTCCCCCCCCAACCTCCAACACACCTCAAACCGACTGTTGTCACGTCAAACCTATTGAATCATCTCAAACCTATTCAATGATTTAAAAACCTATTGTTCAATCATCTCAAATTGCTCACTCACCTCAAACCTATTGTTCAATCACCTCGATCCTATTGTTCTGTCACCTCAAACCTATTGTCACCTCAGATTGTTGTCACCTCAAACCAATTGTTGTCACCTCAAACCTATTGTTCTGTCACCTCAAAGCTATCATTGTCACCTCAAAGCTATCATTGTCACCTCAAAACTATTGTTTACTTATCTCAAACCTATTGTTCTACTATCTCATATTGATTGTTCTGTCACCTCAAACCTATTGTTGTCACCTCAAACCTATTGTTCAATCACCTCAAACCAATTGTTGTCACCTCAAACTCATTGTCCAATCATCCCAATCCTACTGTTCAGTCATCCCAAACCTATTGTTCTGTCACCTCAATCCTATTGTCACCTCAAACCTATTGAATCATCTCAAACCGATTGTTTTATCACCTCAAACCTATTGTTCTGTCACCTCAAACCTATTGTAGTCACCTCAAACTGACTGTTGTCACCTCAAACTTATTGTTGTCACCTCACACCGACTGTTGTCATCTCAAACCGATTGTTCTGTCACCTCAAACCGATTGTTGTCACCTCAAACTCACTGTCCAATCATCCCAAACCGATTGTTCAGTCACCTCAGGCTGAAGGAAAGGAATGCACCCACAGAGGCCAAAGCTGCACTGAGAATCATCCCTGGCTGAGTTTGGGGTGACAAAGCCAGGTTTGCACAGACTGTCCCCAAACCGAGCACAGACTGTCCCCAAAGTGAGCACAGACTGTCCCCAAACCGAGCACAGCCTGTCCCCGAACTGAGCACAGCCTGTCCCCAAACCGAGCACAGCCTGTCCCCAAACTGAGCACAGCCTGTCCCCAAACTGAGCACAGCCTGTCCCCAAACCGAGCACAGACTGTCCCCAAACCGAGCACAGCCTGTCCCCAAACTGAGCACACTGTCCCCAAAGCGAGCACAGAGTGTCCCCAAACCGAGCACAGACTGTCCCCAAACTGAGCACAGCCTGTCCCCACACTGAGCACAGCCTGTCCCCAAACTGAGCACTGACTGTCCCCAAACTGAGCACAGCCTGTCCCCAAACCGAGCACAGACTGTCCCCAAACCGAGCACAGCCTGTCCCCAAACTGAGCACAGCCTGTCCCCACACTGAGCACAGACTGTCCCCAAACTGAGCAGAGACTGTCCCCAAACTGAGCACAGACTGTCCCCAAACTGAGCACAGACTGTCCCCAAACTGAGCACACTGTCCCCAAAGCGAGCACAGAGTGTCCCCAAAGTGAGCACAGCCTGTCCCCAAACTGAGCACACTGTCCCCAAACTGAGCACAGCCTGTCCCCAAACTGAGCACAGACTGTCCCCAAACTGAGCACAGCCTGTCCCCAAACCGAGCACAGAGTGTCCCCACACTGAGCACAGCCTGTCCCCAAACCGAGCACAGACTGTCCCCAAACCGAGCACAGCCTGTCCCCAAACTGAGCACAGCCTGTCCCCAAAGCGAGCACAGCCTGTCCCCAAAGCGAGCACAGCCTGTCCCCAAACTGAGCACAGACTGTCCCCAAACTGAGCACAGACTGTCCCCAAACCGAGCACAGCCTGTCCCCAAACCGAGCACAGTGTCCCCAAACTGAGCACAGCCTGTCCCCAAACCGAGCACAGTGTCCCCAAACTGAGCACAGCCTGTCCCCAAACCGAGCACAGCCTGTCCCCAAACCGAGCACAGTGTCCCCAAACTGAGCACAGACTGTCCCCAAACCGAGCACAGACTGTCCTCAAACTGAGCACTGACTGTCCCCAAACTGAGCACAGCCTGTCCCCAAACCGAGCACAGACTGTCCTCAAACTGAGCACTGACTGTCCCCAAACTGAGCACAGACTGTCCCCAAACTGAGCACAGCCTGTCCCCAAACTGAGCACAGACTGTCCCCAAACTGAGCAGAGACTGTCCCCAAACCGAGCACAGCCTGTCCCCAAACTGAGCACAGACTGTCCCCAAACCGAGCACAGCCTGTCCCCAAACTGAGCACAGACTGTCCCCAAACTGAGCACACACTGTCCCCAAAGCGAGCACAGACTGTCCCCAAACTGAGCACAGCCTGTCCCCACACTGAGCACTGACTGTCCCCAAACTGAGCACAGACTGTCCCCAAACCGAGTACAGCCTGTCCCCAAACTGAGCACAGAGTGTCCCCAAACTGAGAACAGAGTGTCCCCAAACCGAGCACAGACTGTCCCCAAACCGAGCACTGACTGTCCCCAAACCGAGCACAGACTGTCCCCAAACTGAGCACAGCCTGTCCCCAAACTGAGCACAGCCTGTCCCCAAACTGAGCACAGAGTGTCCCCAAAGCGAGCACAGCCTGTCCCCAAACTGTGCACAGAGTGTCCCCAAAGCGAGCACAGCCTGTCCCCAAACTGAGCACAGACTGTCCCCAAACTGAGCACAACCTGTCCCCAAACCGAGCACAGCCTGTCCCCAAACTGAGCACAGACTGTCCCCAAACCGAGCACAGCCTGTCCCCAAACTGAGCACAGCCTGTCCCCAAACTGAGCACAGCCTGTCCCCAAACCGAGCACAGACTGTCCCCAAACTGAGCACTGACTGTCCCCAAACCGAGCACAGACTGTCCCCAAACCGAGCACAGACTGTCCCCAAAGCGAGCACAGACTGTCCCCAAAGCGAGCACAGACTGTCCCCAAACCGAGCACTGACTGTCCCCAAACTGAGCACAGCCTGTCCCCAAACCGAGCACAGCCTGTCCCCAAACTGAGCACAGCCTGTCCCCAAACCGAGCACAGCCTGTCCCCAAACCGAGCACAGACTGTCCCCAAACTGAGCACAGCCTGTCCCCAAACTGAGCACAGCCTGTCCCCAAACCGAGCACAGACTGTCCCCAAACTGAGCACAGAGTGTCCCCAAACTGAGCACAGACTGTCCCCAAACTGAGCACTGACTGTCCCCAAACTGAGCACAGCCTGTCCCCAAACTGAGCACAGAGTGTCCCCAAACCGAGCACAGTGTCCCCAAACTGAGCACAACCTGTCCCCAAACTGAGCACAGAGTGTCCCCAAACCGAGCACAGTGTCCCCAAAGTGAGCACAGACTGTCCCCAAACCGAGCACAGCCTGTCCCCAAACTGAGCACTGACTGTCCCCAAACCGAGCACAGCCTGTCCCCAAACTGAGCACAGCCTGTCCCCAAACCGAGCACAGACTGTCCCCAAACCGAGCACAGCCTGTCCCCAAACTGAGCACAGCCTGTCCCCAAACTGAGCACAGTGTCCCCAAACTGAGCACAGCCTGTCCCCAAACCGAGCACAGACTGTCCCCAAAGCGAGCACAGACTGTCCCCAAAGCGAGCACAGACTGTCCCCAAACCGAGCACAGAGTGTCCCCAAACCGAGCACTGACTGTCCCCAAACTGAGCACACTGTCCCCAAACTGAGCACAGCCTGTCCCCAAACTGAACACAGTGTCCCCAAAGCGAGCACAGCCTGTCCCCAAACTGAGCACAGACTGTCCCCAAACTGAGCACTGACTGTCCCCAAACTGAGCACAGCCTGTCCCCAAACTGAGCACAGCCTGTCCCCAAACTGAGCACAGCCTGTCCCCAAACCGAGCACAGTGTCCCCAAACCGAGCACAGACTGTCCCCAAACTGAGCACAGCCTGTCCCCAAACTGAGCACAGACTGTCCCCAAACTGAGCAGAGACTGTCCCCAAACCGAGCACAGCCTGTCCCCAAACCGAGCAGAGCCTGTCCCCAAACTGAGCACAGCCTGTCCCCACACTGAGCACTGACTGTCCCCAAACTGAGCACAGACTGTCCCCAAACCGAGTACAGCCTGTCCCCAAACTGAGCACAGAGTGTCCCCAAACTGAGAACAGAGTGTCCCCAAACCGAGCACAGACTGTCCCCAAACCGAGCACTGACTGTCCCCAAACCGAGCACAGACTGTCCCCAAACTGAGCACAGCCTGTCCCCAAACTGAGCACAGCCTGTCCCCAAACCGAGCACAGTGTCCCCAAAGCGAGCACAGCCTGTCCCCAAACTGAGCACAGACTGTCCCCAAACTGAGCACAGACTGTCCCCAAACTGAGCACAGCCTGTCCCCACACTGAGCACAGCCTGTCCCCAAACTGAGAACAGAGTGTCCCCAAACTGAGCACAGCCTGTCCCCAAACCGAGCACAGACTGTCCCCAAACTGAGCACAGCCTGTCCCCACACTGAGCACAGCCTGTCCCCAAACTGAGCACACACTGTCCCCAAAGCGAGCACAGACTGTCCCCAAAGCGAGCACAGACTGTCCCCAAACTGAGCACAGACTGTCCCCAAACTGAGCACAGCCTGTCCCCACACTGAGCACACACTGTCCCCAAAGCGAGCACAGACTGTCCCCAAAGCGAGCACAGCCTGTCCCCAAACTGAGCACAGCCTGTCCCCACACTGAGCACAGACTGTCCCCAAACTGAGCACTGACTGTCCCCAAACCGAGCACAGACTGTCCCCAAAGCGAGCACAGACTGTCCCCAAAGCGAGCACAGACTGTCCCCAAACCGAGCACTGACTGTCCCCAAACTGAGCACAGCCTGTCCCCAAACCGAGCACAGACTGTCCCCAAACTGAGCACAGCCTGTCCCCAAACCGAGCACAGCCTGTCCCCAAACTGAGCACAGACTGTCCCCAAACTGAGCACAGCCTGTCCCCAAACAGAGCACAGACTGTCCCCAAACTGAGCACAGTGTCCCCAAACCGAGCACAGCCTGTCCCCAAACCGAGCACAGACTGTCCCCAAACCGAGCACAGACTGTCCCCAAACCGAGCACAGACTGTCCCCAAACTGAGCACAGCCTGTCCCCAAACCGAGCACTGACTGTCCCCAAACTGAGCATTGACTGTCCCCAAAGCGAGCACAGACTGTCCCCAAACTGAGCACAGACTGTCCCCAAAGCGAGCACAGACTGTCCCCAAACCGAGCACAGTCTGTCCCCAAACCGAGCACAGACTGTCCCCAAACTGAGCACAGACTGTCCCCAAACTGAGCACAGCCTGTCCCCAAACCGAGCACAGCCTGTCCCCAAACCGAGCACAGACTGTCCCCAAACTGAGCACAGCCTGTCCCCAAACTGAGCACAACCTGTCCCCAAACTGAGCACAGCCTGTCCCCAAACCGAGCACAGACTGTCCCCAAACCGAGCACAGACTGTCCCCAAACTGAGCACAGCCTGTCCCCAAACCGAGCACAGACTGTCCCCAAACAGAGCACAGCCTGTCCCCAAACCGAGCACAGCCTGTCCCCAAACTGAGCACAGCCTGTCCCCAAACTGAGCACAGACTGTCCCCAAACCGAGCACAGACTGTCCCCAAACTGAGCACAGACTGTCCCCAAACTGAGCACTGACTGTCCCCAAACCGAGCACAGTGTCCCCAAACTGAGCACAACCTGTCCCCAAACTGAGCACTGACTGTCCCCAAACCGAGCACAGTGTCCCCAAACTGAGCACAGACTGTCCCCAAACCGAGCACAGCCTGTCCCCAAACTGAGCACTGACTGTCCCCAAACCGAGCACAGCCTGTCCCCAAACTGAGCACAGCCTGTCCCCAAACCGAGCACAGACTGTCCCCAAAGCGAGCACAGACTGTCCCCAAACTGAGCACAGCCTGTCCCCACACTGAGCACAGACTGTCCCCAAACCGAGCACAGACTGTCCCCGAACTGAGCACAGCCTGTCCCCAAACTGAGCACAGACTGTCCCCAAACTGAGCACAGCCTGTCCCCACACTGAGCACAGACTGTCCCCAAACCGAGCACAGACTGTCCCCGAACTGAGCACAGCCTGTCCCCAAACTGAGCACAGACTGTCCCCAAAGTGAGCACAGACTGTCCCCAAACTGAGCACAGACTGTCCCCAAACTGAGCACAGCCTGTCCCCAAACCGAGCACAGACTGTCCCCAAACTGAGCACAGCCTGTCCCCAAAGCGAGCACAGACTGTCCCCAAACTGAGCACAGCCTGTCCCCAAACTGAGCACAGCCTGTCCCCAAACTGAGCACAGACTGTCCCCAAACTGAGCAGACTGTCCCCAAACTGAGCACAGCCTGTCCCCAAACTGAGCACAGCCTGTCCCCAAACTGAGCACAGCCTGTCCCCAAACCGAGCACAGTGTCCCCAAAGCGAGCACAGCCTGTCCCCAAACTGAGCACAGCCTGTCCCCAAACTGAGCACAGACTGTCCCCAAACCGAGCACAGACTGTCCCCAAACTGAGCACTGACTGTCCCCAAAGCGAGCACAGACTGTCCCCAAACTGAGCACAGCCTGTCCCCAAACTGAGCACAGACTGTCCCCAAAGCGAGCACAGCCTGTCCCCAAACTGAGCACAGACTGTCCCCAAACCGAGCACAGCCTGTCCCCAAACCGAGCACAGCCTGTCCCCAAACTGAGCACAGCCTGTCCCCAAACTGAGCACAGACTGTCCCCAAACCGAGCACAGACTGTCCCCAAAGCGAGCACAGCCTGTCCCCAAACTGAGCACAGACTGTCCCCAAAGCGAGCACAGCCTGTCCCCAAACTGAGCACAGACTGTCCCCAAACTGAGCACAGACTGTCCCCAAACCGAGCACAGCCTGTCCCCAAACTGAGCACAGCCTGTCCCCAAACTGAGCACAGACTGTCCCCAAACCGAGCACAGACTGTCCCCAAAGCGAGCACAGCCTGTCCCCAAACTGAGCACAGACTGTCCCCAAAGCGAGCACAGCCTGTCCCCAAACCGAGCACAGCCTGTCCCCAAACTGAGCACACACTGTCCCCAAAGCGAGCACAGCCTGTCCCCAAACTGAGCACAGAGTGTCCCCAAACCGAGCACAGCCTGTCCCCAAACCGAGCACAGACTGTCCCCAAACTGAGCACAGCCTGTCCCCAAACCAAGCACAGACTGTCCCCAAAGCGAGCACAGCCTGTCCCCAAACTGAGCACAGCCTGTCCCCAAACCGAGCACAGACTGTCCCCAAACTGAGCACAGACTGTCCCCAAACCGAGCACAGCCTGTCCCCGAACTGAGCACAGCCTGTCCCCAAACCGAGCACAGACTGTCCCCAAACTGAGCACAGTGTCCCCAAACTGAGCACAGCCTGTCCCCAAACCGAGCACAGTGTCCCCAAACTGAGCACAGCCTGTCCCCAAACTGAGCACAGACTGTCCCCAAACCGAGCACAGAGTGTCCCCACACTGAGCACAGAGTGTCCCCAAAGTGAGCACAGCCTGTCCCCAAACCGAGCACAGTCTGTCCCCAAACTGAGCACAGCCTGTCCCCAAACTGAGCACAGCCTGTCCCCAAACTGAGCACAGACTGTCCCCAAACTGAACACAGTGTCCCCAAAGCGAGCACAGCCTGTCCCCAAACTGAGCACAGACTGTCCCCAAACTGAGCACAGACTGTCCCCAAACTGAGCAGAGACTGTCCCCAAACTGAGCACAGCCTGTCCCCAAAGCGAGCACAGACTGTCCCCAAACCGAGCACAGTCTGTCCCCAAACTGAGCACAGCCTGTCCCCAAACTGAGCACAGCCTGTCCCCAAACCGAGCACAGACTGTCCCCAAACTGAACACAGTGTCCCCAAAGCGAGCACAGCCTGTCCCCAAACTGAGCACAGACTGTCCCCAAACTGAGCACAGACTGTCCCCAAACCGAGGGGGCAGGAGGAGATTTTGGGTGCGTGGGTAACCTCTGGTGAGAGAGAGGCGATGAACACTCATCCTCCGTTAGCCAAAGTGTGTGACGTTTGTGTAATGAGGATTCAGCTGTGGAGCCCCAGGCCCAGGGGGCACATCCGTGGGACATTCCCGTGAGAGCTGAGAGGTGTCCTGATCCATCAGAGACCCCCAAAATGCTCAGCCTTGCCCTACAGGACTGCACGTGAGACACAACTGAGGGGTGTCCTGATCCATCAGAGACCCCCAACCCCACACCCACATCCACATCCACAGCCACATCCACATTCCCCAACCCCACGGGGCACAGCCACGGGACATTCACGTGAGAGGAGCCGAGGGGTGTCCTGATCCATCAGAGACCCCAACCCCACAGGCTGCATCCACAGCCACATCCCCCCAACCCCACACCCACATCCACGGGACATTCCTGTGAGAGCTGAGGGGTGTCCTGATCCATCACAGCCCCCCAAAGTGCAGCCTTGCACCAGAGGACTGCACGTCAGACACAGCTGAGGGGTGTCCTGATCCATCAGAGACCCCCAAAATGCTCAGCCTTGCCCTACAGGACTGCACGTGAGACACAACTGAGGGGTGTCCTGATCCATGAGAGACCCCAACCCCACACCCACACCCACAGCCACATCTGTTACCCAAACTGGCCCAGCTGTGGAGCCCCAGCCCCACGGGGCACATCCATGGGGCATTCATGGGAGAGGAGCTGAGGGGTGTCCTGATCCATCAGAGACCCCAACCCCACACCCACAGCCACATCCCCCCAGTGCCAGAGGTCACATCCATGGGACATTCCTGTGAGAGCTGAGGAGTGTCCTGATTCATCAGAGACCCCAACCCCACACCTACATCCACAGCCACATCTGTTCCGCTCCAATCCCGAAATCCCAAATCCCGAAATGCCGAAATCCCCAAAATCCCCAAATCCCAAAACCCCAAATCCCAAAATCTCAAAATCCCGAAAACCCAAATCCCGAAATCCCGAAAACCCCAAATCCCAAAATCCCAAAATCCCAAAAATCCCAAACCCCGTTCCAGGAATTGGGACCACTCCTGTTCCGCTCCAATCCCGAAATCCCGAAATCCCAAATTCCCAAATCCCCAAATCCCAAAATCCTGAAATCCTGAAATTCCCAAATCCCAAATCCCAAATCCCAAAATCCCAAAAATCGCAAAAATCCCAAACCCCGTTCCAGGAATTAGGACCACTCCTGTTCCGCTCCAATCCCCAAATCCCAAATCCCCAAAACCCCAAATCCCGAAATCCCGAAATCCCCAAAATCCCCAAATCCCAAAACCCCAAATCCCAAAATCTCAAAATCCCGAAAACCCAAAATCCCGAAATCCCAAATCCCGAAATCCCAAAAAGCGCAAAAATCCCAAACCCCGTTCCAGGAATTAGGACCACTCCCGTTCCGCTCCAATCCCGAAATCCCAAATCCTGAAATCCCAAATCCCTAAAATCCCCAAAATCCCCAAAATCCCCAAAATCCCAAACCCCGTTCCAGGAATTGGGACCACTCCTGTTCCGCTCCAATCCCGAAATCCCAAAATCCCCAAATCCCAAAAATCCCCAAAACCCCAAATCCCCAAATCCCCAAATCCCGAAATCCCAAAATCCCCAAACCCCAATTCCCGAAATCCCAAAATCCCCAAACCCCAATTCCCGAAATCCCAAAATCCCCAATCCCAAAATCCCGAAATCCTGAAATCCCAAAATCCCGAAATCCAAAATCCCGAAATCCCCAAATCCCCAAATCCTGAAGTCTCGAAATCCCAAAATCCCAAAATCCCAAATCCCAAAATCCTGAAATCCCAAAATCCCAAAATCCCAAAATCCCAAAATCCCAAAATCCTGAAATCCTGAAATCCCCAAATCCCGAAATCCCAAAATCCCCAAATCCCCAAATCCCCAAAATCCCAAATCCCAAAATCCCCAAAACCCCAAATCCCCAATCCCAAATCCCGAAATCCCAAATCTCCGTTTTTTCCCTGCCGCTCTCACTAATGAGCAATTAGGGAATGAAGATTTTCCCATCTGGAACCCCCGGGGCTCTCCCGAGCCCTCCCCGGGATGGCTAATTAGGATAATTAGCTCTTTGGGATAATTGGGGCGCTGCCCTCGGATGACCTCGGCATTTCCGCTCTGCTTCTGGAACGTTCCCTGGGAAAATCCAGCGATTGAGGCTTTGGGGTTCTGGGGGGATTTTCTTGGGGTTTGGTTTCCCTCTCCGGGATGGAAAACCAGGATTTGGGATTTGGGATTTTGGGGATTTTTTCCCATTTTTTCCCATTTTTTCCCCCTTTCCCCATTTTTCCCGTTTTCCCCATTTCCTCCCCTTTTCCTATTTTTCCCCCTTTTCCCATTTTCCCCATTTCCCCCCATTTTTCCCCCTTTTCCCATTTTTCCCCATTTTTCCCATTTTTCCCCTTTTTCCCATTTTTTTCCCTTTTTCCCATTTTTTCCATTTTCCCATTTTTCCTGTTTTTCCCATTTTTCCCCTTTTTCCCATTTTTTCCATTTTTCCCCACTTTTCCCAGGAACCAAGAAGATTCCCAGCTCCTCCTGATGCCATTTTCCCCTTTTTTTCCCATTCTTTCCCATTTTCCCCATTTTTTCCCATTTTTCCAATTTTTCCCATTTTTTCCCCTTTTTCCCATTTTTTCCCATTTTTCCCATTTTTTCCTTGAGGCCAAGATCCTGAGGGTGAATTCCCAGGAATTCCAGGTGGGAATTCCCTCGGAGCGCGGCCCTGACCCCACACCCGCAGGGATGGGAATTCCATCCCGGAATTCCAGCCTTTCCCGGTGGAATATTCCCAAAAATCCCAACCTGAGGCCATTCCCTCTGCTCCTGTCGCTGTTCCCAGGAGCAGATCCCAAAACAGATCCCTCAGATCCCACTTTGCCCCGGGATCAGCCCCACAGCTCTCCTGGGAATTCCCATTATTCCCATTCCCATTCCCATAATTCCCATTCCCATAATTCCCATTCCCATAATAAATTCCCATTCCATTCCCATTCCCATTCCATTCCATTCCCATAATTCCCATAATTCCCATAATTCCCATTCCCACCCTGTTCCCGCCCTGATCCCCAATCCCAATTCCGTTCCCCAATCCCCATTCCCCAATCCCATCCCCAATCTCAATCCCAATCCCAATCCAGATCCCGATCCTGATCCCATTCCCGCCCCAATCCCATTCCTGATACCATCCCAATCCCGATCCCAATCCCAATTCCCATCCCCAATCCCCATTCCCCAATCCCAATCCCCTTCCCATTCCCATTCCCATTCCCAATCCCATCCCCAATCCCAATCCCAATCTGGATCCCGATCCTGATCCCATTCCCGCCCCAATCCCATTCCTGATCCTAATCCCAATCCCAATCCCAATCCAAATCCCAATTCCCTTCGCCATCCCCATTCCCCAATCCCAATCCCATTCCCCATCTCCATCCCAATCCCATTCCCATTCCCAATCCCAATCCCAATCCCAATCCCAATCCCAATTCCCTTCACCATCCCCATTCCCCAATCCCAATCCCAATCCCAATCCCAATCCCAATTCCCATCCCCAATCCCCATTCCCCAATCCCAATCCTGATCCCAATCCTGATCCCAATCCTGATCCCAAACCCGATCCCACAGCCCCAGCTCGGTGCCCCCGGTCCCTCCAGGTCCCTGGTCCATGGAAAAACAAAATTCCCATCCCTGGGCCATAAATCCACATCTCCATCCCATAAATCCCATCAATCCTATAAATAAATCCCATAAATCTCATAAATAAATCCCATAAATCCCATAAATAAATTCCATAAATCCCATAAATAAATCCCATCAATCCTATAAATAAATTCCATCAATCCCACCTGAATCCCATAAATCCCATAAATTCCATCTCCATCCCACAAATCCCATAAATCCTATAAATAAATCCCATCAATCCCATCAATAAATCCCATAAATCCCAAAAATCCCATAAATAAATCCCATCAATCCCATAAATCCCACCTGCATCCCATCAATCCCACCTGAATCCCATAAATGCCATAAATCCCATAAATTCCATTTCCATTCCATAAATCCCATAAATCCCATAAATTCCATCTCCATCCCAAAAATCCCATAAATAAATCCCATCAATAAATCCCATAAATCCCACCTGAATCCCATAAAAGACCCCACAGGGGACTTTGATCCCAAAATTCCCAATTCTGGAGGGGATTGATCCCAAAATTCCCAATTCTGGAGAGCTTTGAACCCAAAATTCCCAATTCTGGAGAGCTTTGAACCCAAAATTCTCAATTCTGGAGGGGATTTATCCCAAATTCCCAATTCTGGAGGGGATTTATCCCAAATTCCCAATTCTGGGATGGGTTTGATCCCCAAAATCCCAGGTTTGGAGAATTTCATTCCCCAAATTTCCCAGTTTCTCCCAGTTTTGGAGGCGTTTCATTCCCAAATTCTGAGTTTGAAACCCAAAATTCCACTCTGGGAGGAGTTTTAATCCCAAAATTTCCCAGTTTTTCCTGATTTTGGAGGGGTTTGATTCCCAAATTCCCACTTTGGGAAGGATTTCATCCCCAAAATCCTAGGTTTGGAGAGGCTCTGTTCCCAAAATTCCCAATTCTGGAGGACTTCGATCCCCAAAATCCCACTCTGGGAGGTGTTTCATCCCCAAATTCCCACATTGGGAGGGATTTGATCCCAAATTCTGAGTTTGAGATGGCTTTGATCTCCAAATTCCCACTCTGGGAGGAGTTTCATCCCCAAATTCCCAGCGTGGGAGGAATTTGATTCCCAAATCCTGCAGTGGAAGTGCTTTGATTCCTAAATTCCCACTCTGGGAGAGATTTCATTCCCAAATTCCCACTTTGGGATGCGTTTTATTCCCAAAATTTCCCAGTTTCTCCCAGTTTTGGAGGGGTTTCATCCCCAAATTCCCACTCTGGGAGGAGTTTCATCCCCAAATTCCCAGTCTGGGAGGAATTCGATTCCCAAATTCCCACTCTGGGAGAGATTTCATTTCCTAATTCCCACATTGGGAGGGGTTTCATCCCCAAAATTTCCCAGTTTCTCCCAGTTTTGGAGCAGTTTCATTCCCAAATTCCCACTCTGGGAGGAGTTTCATCCCCAAATTCCCAGCGTGGGAGGAATTTGATTCCCAAATCCTGCAGTGGAAGTGCTTTGATTCCCAAATTCTCACTCTGGGAGGGATTTCATCCCCAGAATTTCCCAGTTTCTCCCAGTTTTGGAGTGGTTTCATTCCCAAATTCCCACTCTGGGAGGGATTTCATTCCCAAATCCTGCAGTGGGAGTGCTTTGATTCCCAAATTCCCACCTTGGGAGGACTTTGACTCCCGAAATCGCAGCGTGGGAGGGGATTGGGCCCCCAAATCCTCACGGGGGTAGGACAGAATCCCAAAAATCCTCACGTGGGCAGAATTTAATTCCCAAAATCCTCACGTGGGTAGGATTTAGTTCCAAAATCCTCGCAGGGGCAGAATTTAATTCCCAAAATCCTCACGTGGGGAGGATTTACTCGCCAAAATCCTCACGTGGACAGAATTTAATTCCCAAAATCCTCACATGGGTATGATTTAATTCCAAAATCCTCACATGGACAGAATTTAATTCCCAAAATCCTCACACGAGTAAGATTTAATCTCATAAATCCTCACGTGGGTAGGATTTAATCCCAAAATTACAGCATTGAAGGCTTTGATCCCCAAATTCCAAATCTGGGAGGGGTTGGATCAACAAATTTCCACTTCGGGAGAGGTTTAATCCCTAAATTCTCCATCTGGGAGAGGTTTGATCCCTAAATTTTCAGTCTGGGAGGGGTTTGATCAACAAATTCTCAGTCTGGGAAAGGTTTGATCCTGAATTCCCTTTTTGGGAAGGGTTTGATCAACAAATTCTCATCTGGGAGGGGTTTGATCAACAAATTCCCATTTTGGAAAGGGTTTGATCCCTAAATTCTCAGTCTGGGAAAGGTTTTGATGCCTAAATTCTCATCTGGGAGGGGTTGGATCAACAAATTCTCAGTTTGGAAAGGGTTTGGCCCTGAATTCGCATTTTGGGAGAGGTTTGATCCCCGAATTCTCACCTGGGACGGTTTGATCCCCAAATTCCAAATCTGGGAGGGGTTTAATCAACAAATTCTCGGTTTGGGAGAGGTTTGATCAACAAATTCTCATTTTGGAAAGGGTTTGACCCCGAATTCCCTTCTTGGGAGGAGGGGTTTGATCCCCAAATTCTCATCTGGGAGGGGTTTGATCCCTAAATTCCTAATTTGGGAAGGGTTTGATCAACAAATTCTTAGTCTGGGAAAGGTTTGATCAACAAATTCTCATTTTGGAAAGGGTTTGACCCCGAATTCCCTTCTTGGGAGGGGTTTGATCCCCGAATTCTCATCTGGGAGGGGTTTGATCAATAAATTCCTAATTTGGAAAGGGTTTGATCAACAAATTCTCATTTTGGGAGAGGTTTGATCAATAAATTCTCCTCTGGGAGGGGTTTGATTAACAAATTCTCACTTTGGGAAGGGTTTGACCCTGAATTCGCATTTTGGGAGAGGTTTGATCAACAAATTCTCAGTTTGGAAAGGTTTTGATCCCTAAATTCTCACTCTGGGAGAGGTTTGATCTCTAAATTCTCAGCTTGGGAGAGGTTTGATCAATAAATCCCCATTTTGGAAAGGGTTTGATCTCTAAATTCTCACTTTGGAAAGGGTTTGACCCTGAATTCCCTTCTTGGGAGGGGTTTGATCCCTAAATTCTCCTCTGGGAAAGGTTTGATCAATAAATTCTCAGTTTGGGAAGGGTTTGATCAACAAATTCCCAATCCGGGAGGGGTTTTATCCCAAATTCCCAATCCGGGAGGGGTTTTATCCCCAATTCCCAATCCGGGAGGGGTTTTATCCCCAATTCCCAATTCGGGAGGGGTTTTATCCCCAATTCCCATTTCGGGAGGGGTTTTATCCCAAATTCCCAATCCGGGAGGGGTTTTATCCCAAATTCCCAATCCGGGAGGGGTTTTATCCCCAATTCCCAATCCGGGAGGGGTTTTATCCCAAATTCCCAATCCGGGAGGGGTTTTATCCCAAATTCCCATTTCGGGAGGGGTTTTATCCCCAATTCCCAATTCGGGAGGGGTTTTATCCCAAATTCCCAATCCGGGAGGGGTTTTATCCCAAATTCCCAATTCGGGAGGGGTTTTATCCCAAATCCCCAATTCGGGAGGGGTTTTATCCCCAATTCCCAATTCGGGAGGGGTTTTATCCCCAATTCCCAATTCGGGAGGGGTTTTATCCCAAATTCCCAATCCGGGAGGGGTTTTATCCCAAATTCCCAATCCGGGAGGGGTTTTATCCCAAATTCCCATTTCGGGAGGGGTTTTATCCCAAATTCCCAATCCGGGAGGGGTTTTATCCCCAATTCCCACCCTGTTCCTTTATCCCAAGAGCTCTGCCAGGGCTGTTGGAGCTCTGACCTCGGAGCTGGGGAAAGGTTGGGGCAGAAAATCCCCGGAGAGGCCAATTCCCAATTCCGAATGTGGGGAAATCCTGGGAATGGCGATCGAATTCCCAATTCCGAACGTGGGGAAATCCTGGGAATGGCGATCCAATTCCCAAATTCCGAATTTGTTAAAAATGCAGGGAATAGCGATCCAATTCCCAATTCCGAATGTGGGGAAATCCTGGGAATGGCGATCCAATGCCTGAATTCCGAATTTGTTAAAAATGCAGGGACTGGCGATCGAATTCCCAAAATCCAAATTTGTTAAAAATGCAAGGAATGAGGATCCAATTCCCAATTCTAAATTTGTTAAAAATGCAGGGAATGGGGATCAAATTCCCCAAATCCAAATTTGTTAAAAATGCAGGGAATAGGGATCGAATTCCCAAATTCCGAATGTGGGGGAAGTCCCTGGGAATGGGGGCCGAACTCCCAATTCAAAATGTGTGGAAAAATCCACGAAATGTGGATCGAATTCCTGAATTCTGAATGTGGGGGAAACGCAGGAAATGAGGATCCGATTCCCAAATTCCAGATTTGTTAAAAATGCAGGGAATGGGGATCCAATTCCCAATTTCCAAATTTGTTAAAAAAAAATCCATGAAATGGGGATCAAATTCCCAATCCAAAATGGTGAAAAATGCAGGGAATGGGGATGGAATTCCCAAAATCCAAACTGTGAAAAATGCAGGGAATGAGGATTGAATTTCCAATTCAAAATGTGGGGGGAAATTCAGGGAATTGGACTGAAATTTCTAAATCCAAACTGTGAAAAATGCAGGGAATGGGGATCGAATTCCCAAATTCCGAATTTGTTAAAAATGCAGGGACTGGGAATCGAATTCCCAAATCCCAAATATGGGAAAAATTCCAGGGAATGGGGATCGAATTCCCCAAAATCTAAATTTGTTAAAAATGCAGGGAATGGGGATCCAATTCCCAATTCCGAATGTGGGGAAATCCTGGGAATGGTGATCCAATGCCTGAATTCCGAATTTGTTAAAAATGCAGGGAATGCCGATCCAATTCCCAATTCTAAATTTGTTAAAAATGCAGGGAATGGCGATCCAATTCCCAATTCTAAATTTGTTAAAAATGCAGGGACTGGGAATCGAATTCCCAAGTCCCAAATATGGGAAAAAATCCAGGGAATGAGGGTGAAATTCCCAAAATCCAAACTGTGAAAATTCCAGGGAATGGGAATCGAATTCCCAAAATCCAAATTTGTTAAAAGTCCAGGGAATGTGCTGAAATTCCCAAAATCCAAACTGTGAACAATCCAGGGAATGAGGATCCAATTCCCAATTCGAAATGTGTGAAAAAATCCATGAAGTGAGGATTGAATTCCCAAATTCCCTCAGCCCCTCCCCCAAATTCCCTCAGCCCCTCCCCCAAATTCCCTCAGCCCCTCCCCCAAATCCCCTTAGCCCCTCCCCCAAACCTCTTAGCCCCTCCCCCAAATTCCCTCAGCCCCTCCCCCAAATTCCCTCAGCCCCTCCCCCAAATTCCCTCAGCCCCTCCCCCAAATTCCCTCAGCCCCTCCCCCAAATTCCCTCAGCCCCTCCCCCAAATTCCCTCAGCCCCTCCCCCAAATCCCCTTAGCCCCTCCCCCAAACCTCTTAGCCCCTCCCCCAAATTACCTTAGCCCCTCCCCCAAATCCCCTTAGCCCCTCCCCCAAACCTCTTAGCCCCTCCCCCAAATCCCCTTAGCCCCTCCCCCAAACATCTTAGCCCCTCCCCCAAATTGCCTTAGCCCCTCCCCCAAATTCCCTCAGCCCCTCCCCCAAACATCTTAGCCCCTCCCCCAAATTCCCTCAGCCCCTCCCCCAAATTCCCTCAGCCCCTCCCCCAAATTCCCTCAGCCCCTCCCCCAAATTCTTAGCCCCTCCCCCAAATTCCCTCAGCCCCTCCCCCAAATTCCCTCAGCCCCTCCCCCAAATTCCCTCAGCCCCTCCCCAAATTCCCTCAGCCCCTCCCCCAAACCTCTTAGCCCCTCCCCCAAATTCCTTAGCCCCTCCCCCAAATTACCTTAGCCCCTCCCCCAAATTCCCTCAGCCCCTCCCCCAAATTCTTAGCCCCTCCCCCAAATTCCCTCAGCCCCTCCCCCAAATTCTTAGCCCCTCCCCCAAATTCCCTCAGCCCCTCCCCCAAATTCCCTCAGCCCCTCCCCCAAATTCCCTCAGCCCCTCCCCCAAACTCCCTCAGCCCCTCCCCCAAATTCCCTCAGCCCCTCCCCCAAATTCCCTCAGCCCCTCCCCCAAATTCCCTCAGCCCCTCCCCCAAATTCCCTTAGCCCCTCCCCCAAATTACCTTAGCCCCTCCCCCAAATTACCTCAGCCCCTCCCCCAAATTCCCTCAGCCCCTCCCCCAAATTCCCTCAGCCCCTCCCCAAATTCCCTCAGCCCCTCCCCCAAATTCCCTCAGCCCCTCCCCCAAACTCCCTCAGCCCCTCCCCAAATTCCCTCAGCCCCTCCCCCAAATTCCCTCAGCCCCTCCCCAAATTCCCTCAGCCCCTCCCCCAAATTCCCTCAGCCCCTCCCCCAAATTCCCTCAGCCCCTCCCCCAAATTCCCTTAGCCCCTCCCCCAAATTCCCTCAGCCCCTCCCCCAAATTCTTAGCCCCTCCCCCAAATTCCCTCAGCCCCTCCCCCAAATTCCCTCAGCCCCTCCCCAAACTCCCTCAGCCCCTCCCCAAATTCCCTCAGCCCCTCCCCCAAATTCTTAGCCCCTCCCCAAATTCCCTCAGCCCCTCCCCCAAATTCCCTCAGCCCCTCCCCAAATTCCCTTAGCCCCTCCCCCAAATTCCCTCAGCCCCTCCCCCAAATTCCCTCAGCCCCTCCCCCAAATTCCCTCAGCCCCTCCCCCAAATTCCCTTAGCCCCTCCCCCAAATTCCCTCAGCCCCTCCCCCAAATTCTTAGCCCCTCCCCCAAATTCCCTTAGCCCCTCCCCCAAATTCTTAGCCCCTCCCCCAAATTCCCTTAGCCCCTCCCCCAAATTCCTTAGCCCCTCCCCCAAATTCCCTCAGCCCCTCCCCCAAATTCTTAGCCCCTCCCCCAAATTCCCTCAGCCCCTCCCCCAAATTCCCTCAGCCCCTCCCCCAAATTCCCTCAGCCCCTCCCCAAACTCCCTCAGCCCCTCCCCAAATTCCCTCAGCCCCTCCCCCAAATTCTTAGCCCCTCCCCAAATTCCCTCAGCCCCTCCCCCAAATTCCCTCAGCCCCTCCCCAAATTCCCTCAGCCCCTCCCCAAATTCCCTTAGCCCCTCCCCCAAATTCCCTCAGCCCCTCCCCCAAATTCCCTCAGCCCCTCCCCCAAATTCCCTCAGCCCCTCCCCCAAACTCCCTCAGCCCCTCCCCCAAACATCTTAGCCCCTCCCCCAAATTCCCTTAGCCCCTCCCCCAAATTCCCTCAGCCCCTCCCCCAAATTCCCTCAGCCCCTCCCCCAAATTCCCTCAGCCCCTCCCCCAAATTCCCTTAGCCCCTCCCCCAAATTCTTAGCCCCTCCCCCAAATTCCCTTAGCCCCTCCCCCAAATTCTTAGCCCCTCCCCCAAATTACCTCAGCCCCTCCCCCAAACATCTTAGCCCCTCCCCCAAATTGCCTTAGCCCCTCCCCCAAATTCCCTCAGCCCCTCCCCCAAATTCTTAGCCCCTCCCCCAATTCCCTTAGCCCCTCCCCCAAATCTCTTAGCCCCTCCCCCATCCCCCAAGGCACGGACAGGACCAGAGGTGGAAAAAAAGAGAATTTTAATCACAGGGGGAAGGGAAATGGGGGGAGGGGCAGGTCCTGACAGGGGCCATGGGCAGGGACAGGTCCTGGCAGGGCCGTGGACAACAGCCCCAGATCCTGGCAAGGACAGGTCCCGGCAGGTCCTGGAAGGGCCTGGGAATGGTCCAGGACAGGTCCTGGCAGGGCCATGGCAAATGTCCCGCAGGTCCTGGCAGGACCATGGACAGCACCCCCAGGTCCTGGCAGGGCCATGGAAATGTCCCGACAGGTCCTGGCAGGGCCATGGACAACAGCCCCAGGTCCTGGCAGGGCAGAGCTCGGGCAGGGCCATGGCAATGTCCGGCAGGTCCTGGCAGGGCCATGGGCAGCACCCCCAGGTCCTGGCAGGGACAGATCCTGGCAGGGCCGTGGCAATGTCCCGGCAGGTCCTGGCAGGGCCATGGAAATGTCCCGACAGGTCCTGACAGGGCCATGGACAACAGCCCCAGGTCCTGGCGGGGACAGGTCCTGGCAGGGCCATGGCAATGTCCCGCAGGTCCTGGCAGGGCCATGGGCAGCACCCCCAGGTCCTGGCAGGGACAGATCCTGGCAGGGCCATGGCAATGTCCCGGCAGGTCCTGGCAGGGCCATGGCAATGTCCCGCAGGTCCTGGCAGGGCCATGGACAGCACCCCCAGGTCCTGGCAGGACAGATCCTGGCAGGGCCGTGGCAATGTCCCGGCAGGTCCTGGCAGGGCAGAGCTCGGGCAGGGCCGTGGCAATGTCCCGACAGGTCCTGGCAGGGCCGTGGGCAGGGACAGGTCCCGGCAGGGCCGTGGTAGTGTCTGAGCAGGTCCCGGCAGGACCATGGAAAACAGCCCCAGGTCCTGGCAGGCCATGGGCAGGGACAGGTCCTGGCAGGGCCGTGGACAGCACTGATAGGTCCTGGCAGGGCCATGGACAGCACCCCCAGGTCCTGGCAGGAACAGGTCCTGGTAGGGCCATGACATTGTCCCGGCAGGTCCTGGCAGAGCCATGGACAACAGCCCCAGGTCCTGGCAGGGCAATGGGCAGCACCTGCAGGTCCTGGCAGGGCAGAGGCCGGGCGGGCTCGGGGTGGGGACAGTGCCAGTGCCAGGGCCAGGGCCAGGGCCAAGGACAGTGGCAGTGCCAGGGCCAGGACAGGCATAGTGCCAGTGGCAGTGCCAGGACAGTGCCAGGGACAGTGCCAGGACAGTGCCAGTGCCAGGACAGGGACAGTGCCAGGACAGTGCCAGGGCCAGGACAGGGACAGTGCCAGGACAGTGCCAGGGCCAGGGACAGGACAGGGACAGGGACAGTGCCAGTGCCAGTGCCAGTGCCAGTGCCAGGACAGGACAGTGGCAGTGCCAGTGCCAGGACAGTGCCAGGACAGGACAGTGCCAGGGACAGGGACAGGGACAGGACAGTGGCAGTGCCAGGACAGGACAGTGCCAGGGCCAGGACAGTGCCAGGGCAGTGCCAGGACAGTGCCAGGGACAGGGACAGGGACAGGACAGTGGCAGTGCCAGGACAGGACAGTGCCAGGGCCAGGACAGTGCCAGGGCAGTGCCAGGACAGTGGCAGTGCCAGGACCAGTGACAGTGCCAGGACAGGGACAGTGCCAGGACAGTGCCAGGACAGTGCCAGGGACAGGACAGTGCCAGGACAGGACAGGGCAGGACAGTGCCAGGGCCAGTGGCAGTGCCAAGGACAGTGCCAGGGACAGTGCCAGGACAGTGCCAGTGCCAGGGCCAGGGACAGTGCCAGTGCCAGGACAGTGGCAGTGCCAGGACGGGGACAGTGCCAGGACAGTGCCAGGACAGTGCCAGGACAGGGCCAGGTCAGGACAGTGCCAGGACAGTGCCAGGGCAGGTCAGGGCAGGGCAGGGCAGGACGGGCCCAGTCCGTAAAGTGCCGAGAGCCGCGGGGCTCCCCAGGCTATTGCATTGATCCGACATTCAGCAGCGGCCGCGCGGGCCGGGGGGAGGGGCACCCGGGGGGAGGGGCACCCGGGGGGAGGGGCACCCGGGGGGGAGGGGCACCCGGGGGGAGGGGAACCCGGGGGGAGGGGCACCCGGGGGGGGGAGGGGCACCCGGGGGAGGGGCAGCCCGGAGAGGGGGAGGGGCACCCCGGGGGGGAGGGGCACCCGGGGGGAGGGGCACCCGGGGGAGGGGCACCCCGGAGAGGGGGAGGGGCACCCGGGGGGAGGGGCACCCGGGGGGAGGGGCACCCGGGGGGGGGGGCACCCGGGGGAGGGGCACCCCGGAGAGGGGGAGGGGCACCGGGGGGAGGGGCACCCGGGGGGGAGGGGCAGCCCGGGGGGAGGGGCAGCCCGGAGAGGGGGAGGGGCAGCCCGGAGAGGGGGAGGGGCACCCGGGGGGAGGGGCACCCGGGGGGAGGGGCACCCGGGGGGAGGGGCACCCGGGGGGGGGGGCACCCGGGGGGGGGGAGGGGCAGCCCGGGGGGAGGGGCAGCCCGGGGGGGGGAGGGGCAGCCCGGGGGGAGGGGCAGCCCGGGGGGAGGGGGCACCCGGGGGGAGGGGCACCCGGGGGGAGGGGCACCCGGGGGGAGGGGCACCCCGGAGAGGGGGAGGGGCACCCCAGAGAGGGGGAGGGGCACCCCGGGGGGGGAGGGGCACCCCAGAGAGGAGGGGGTGACCCCGGGGGGGAATTTGGGGTGACCCTGAAGGGTTTAGGGTGACCCCATAGAGACTGGGGTCACCCCATGGGGGTTTGGTTGAGGTGACCCCGGGGGACTTTGGGGTGACCCCGAGGGAATTTGGGGTGCCCCCTGAAGGGTTTGGGGTGACCCCATAGGGAGGGGGGATGGGGTGACCCCATAGAGATTGGGGTCACCCCATGGGGGTTTGCTTGGGGTGACCCCATAGAGAGGAGCTTTGGGGTGACCCCATGGGGTTTGGGGTGACCCCGGGGGGCTTTGGGGTGCCCCCTGAAGGGTTTGGGGTGCCCCGGGGAGCTTTGGGGTGACCCCATGGGGGGAAATTTGGGGTGACCCCATGGAGATGGGGGTGACCCCATGGGGTCTGGGGTGACCCTGAAGGGTTTGGGGTGCCCCGGGGAGCTCTGGGGTGACCCCATGGGGGGGAATTTGGGGTGACCCCGGGGGCTATTTTGGGGTTACCCCATGGGGATTTTGGGTGGCCCCGGGGGGTTTGAGGTCACAGAGGTTTCAGGGTCACCCCGGGGGGATTTTGGGGTCATCCCGGGGAGGTTTTTGGGGTGATCCCAGGAGGTTTTTTGAGTCACCCCAGGGTGGTTTTTGGGGTCACCCTGGGGAAGATTTTGGTGTCACCCTGGGAGAGATTTTGGTGTCACCCCAGGGAAGTTTTTGGGGTCACCCTGGGGTGGTTTTTGTGGTGACCCCGATGATTTTGGGGTCACGGGTGTTTCAGAATGACCCCGGGAGGTTTTGGGGTCACCCCAGAGAGGTTTTTGGTGTCACCCCGATGATTTTGGGGTCACCCTGGTGATTTTGGGGTCACATTTGTTCAGAATGACCCCGGGGGGATTTTGGGGTCACCCCGGGGAAGTTTTTGGTGTCACCCCGGGATGGTTTTTGGGGTCACCCCGGTGATTTCAGGGTCCCCCCAGGGAGGTTTCTGGGGTCCCCCCGGTGATTCTGGGGTCATCCCGGGGAGGTTTTTGGGGTGATCCCAGGGAGGTTTTTGAGTCACCCCGGGGGGGGTTTTTGGGGTCACCCTGATGATTTTGGGGTCACAGGTGTTTCAGAATGACCCTGGGGGTTTTTTGAGTCACCCCGGGGAGGTTTTGGGGTCCCCCCGGTGATTCTGGGGTCACCCGGCGGTTTTGGGGTCCCCCGGCGGTTTTGGGGTCCCCCCGGTGATTCTGGGGTCCCCCCGGCGGTTTTGGGGTCAGGGCTGTCCCTCGCAGTTGAGCACGTAGTAGTCGTGCACATACATGAGCACAGCGATCGGCTGGCCCAGGATCAGCGACATCCACACCGCGGCGTTCCCGTAATTCCCCCGGAGAAACCGGGACACGACCCAGGCCAGCGGGATCTGAAATATGGGATCAGAGATATGGGATCAGGGTTATGGGATCAGCGACATCCACACCGCGGCGTTCCCGTAATTCCCCGGAGAAACCGGGACACGACCCAGGCCAGCGGGATCTGAAATAGGGGAAATATGGGATCAGGGTTATGGGATCAGAGATATGGGATCAGAGATATGGGGTCAGTGACATCCACACCGCGGCGTTCCCGTAATTCCCCCGGAGAAACCGGGACACGACCCAGGCCAGCGGGATCTGAAATAGGGGAAATATGGGAAATATGGGATCAGGGTTATAGGATCAGCGACATCCACACCGCGGCGTTCCCGTAATTCCCCCGGAGAAACCGGGACACGACCCAGGCCAGCGGGATCTGAAATATGGGAAATATGGGATATAGGATCAGAGAGAGATATGGGGTCACGGTTATAGGATCAGCGACATCCACACCGCGGCATTCCCGTAATTCCCCCGCAGGAACTGGGACACGACCCAGGCCAGCGGGATCTGAAAAATATGGGGTCAGGGATTTGGGGTCAGGGATTTGGAGTCAGAGATATAGGGTCAGGGATTTGGGGACACTCAGGGGTGCCCCTGACATCCCATGGGGACAGGGACACAATCCAGGCCAGCGGGATCTGAAATATGGGGTCAGGGATATGGGGTCAGGGATTTGGGGACACACAGGATATGGGGACACACAGGATGTGGAGACCTTTTTGGGTCCCGGTTTTGGGGTCACTCCCCTTTTTGGGGTCCCCAAAACCATCATCCCCCTCCAATTTTTGAGTCCCAGTTTTGTGGTCCCTGTCCCCTTTTTGATCTTCCCCTCCCTTTTTGGGGTGTCTCCCCCATTTCGGTGTCCCCTGTCCCCATTTTGGAGTCCTGGTTTTGGGGTCTCCATCCCCTTTTTGAGGTCCCCCTCCCCATTTTGGGGTCCTGGTTTGGGGCCCCTCTGCTTTTGGAGTCTCTCTCCCCATTTTGGTGTCCCCTCCCCATTTTCGGTGTCCCCTCCCCATTTCAGTGTCACCTGTCCCATTTCGGTGTCCCCTGTCCCCATTTCGGGGTCCCTCTGTCCCCATTTTCGGTGTCCCCTGTCCCCATTTTTGGGGTCCCTGTCCCCATTTCGGTGTCCCCTCCCCATTTCGGGGTCCCTCTGTCCCATTTTGGGGTCCCCTCCCCATTTTCGGTGTCCCCTGTCCCCATTTTGGGGTCCCCTGTCCCATTTTGGGGTCCCCTCCCCATTTCGGGGTCCCTCTGTCCCCATTTCGGGGTCCCTCTGTCCCCATTTTGGGGTCCCCTGTCCCCATTTTGGGGTCCCCTCCCATTTTTGGGGTCCCCTCCCCATTTCGGTGTCCCTGTCCCCATTTCGGTGTCCCCTGTCCCCAATTTTCGGGGTCCCTGTCCCTATTTCGGTGTCCCCTCCCCAATTTTCGGGGTCCCCTCCCCATTTCGGGGTCCCTGTCCCCGTTTCGGGGTCCCCTCCCCATTTCGGTGTCCCCTCCCCATTTTGGGGTCCCCTCCCCATGTTCAGGGTCCCTGTCCCCATTTCGGTGTCCCTCCCCATTTCGGTGTCCCCTCCCCATTTTTGGGGTCCCCTCCCCAATTTTGGGGTCCCCTCCCCGTTTCGGTGTCCCCTGTCCCCATTTCGGGGTCCCTCTGTCCCCAGTTTTCAGTGTCCCCTCCCCATTTCGGGGTCCCCTCCCCATTTCAGTTTCCCTGTCCCCATTTTGGGGTCCCTGTCCCCAATTTTGGGGTCCCCTCCCCATTTCGGTGTCCCTGTCCCCATTTCGGTGTCCCCTCCCCAATTTTTGGTGTCCCCTGTCCCCATTTTCGGGGTCCCTGTCCCCATTTTGAGGTCCCTGTCCCCAATTTTCAGTGTCCCTTCCCCATTTTCGGTGTCCCCTCCCCATTTTTGTGGTCCCCTCCCCATTTTGGGGTTCCCTTGTCCCCAATTTTCAGTGTCCCCTGTCCCAATTTTGGTGTCCCCTGTCCCCATTTCGGTGTCCCCTCCCCATTTTGGTGTCCCCTCCCCATTTTTGGGGTCCCCTCCCCATTTTGGGGTCCCCTCCCCATTTCGGTGTCCCCTCCCCATTTCGGGGTCCCTCTGTCCCCATTTTCGGGGTCCCTGTCCCTCCCTGTCCCCATTTTTGGGGTCCCCTCCCCATTTCGGGGTCCCTCTGTCCCCATTTTGAGGTCCCTGTCCCCAATTTTCGGGGTCCCCTCCCCCATTTCGGGTCCCTGTCCCCATTTCGGTGTCCCCTGTCCCCATTTTTGGGGTCCCCTGTCCCCAATTTTGGGGTCCCCTCCCCATTTCGGTGTCCCCTGTCCCCATTTCGGGGTCCCTGTCCCCATTTTTGGGGTCCCCTCCCCATTTCGGTGTCCCCTCCCCATTTTTGGGGTCCCCTCCCCATTTCGGGGTCCCCTCCCCATTTTGGGGTCCCCTCCCCATTTTTGGGGTCCCCTCCCCATTTCGGGGTCCCCTCCCCATTTTGGGTCCCCTCCCCATTTTTGGGGTCCCCTCCCCATTTCGGGGTCCCCTCCCCATTTTTGGGGTCCCCTGTCCCCATTTCGGGGTCCCCTCCCCATTTTTGGGGTCTCTCACCTGCGCCGCCATTCCCATGAAGGCCCAGAGTCGGAACATCCTCAGGGGGACACTCACCAGGTACTGCGGGGACACCAGTTTGGGGTCACCCCGGAATTTGGGGGTCCCACTGGGATTTGGGGGGGGTCTCAGCTGGAATTTGGGGGTTTCCCGCTGAATTTTCGGGGTTCCCATTGGGATTCTGTGGTTTCCCATTGAGAATTTCGGGGTCCCACAGGGAATTTTGGGGTTCCAGTGGGAATTTTGGGGTGTCCCATGGGGAATTTCCGGGTTCCCATCTGGAATTTCGGGGTCCCCTGGGGAATTTTGGGGCTCCCATTGGGAATTTGGGGATTCCTCGCTGAATTTAGGGGTTCCCTTTGGGATTTTGG
Organism: Acanthornis magna; assembly: GCA_036785705.1. Classification (NCBI taxonomy): domain Eukaryota; kingdom Metazoa; phylum Chordata; class Aves; order Passeriformes; family Acanthizidae; genus Acanthornis; species Acanthornis magna. The sequence goes on along the minus strand of JAWUZG010000628.1, from coordinate 5,748 downwards.
GGTTCCCAGTGAGAATTTTGGGGTTCCCAGTGGGAATTTTGGGGGTCCCACAGAGAATTTTGGGGTTCCCATTGGGATTTTAGGATTTCCCATTGGGATTTTGTGGTTTCCCATTGAGAATTTCGGGGTTCCCCCTGGGATTTTAGGAATTCCCATTTGGATTTTGGGGTTCCCTTTGGGATTTTATGAATTACCATTGGGAATTTGGGGTTCCCTTTGGGATTTTGGGGTTCCCACTGGGATTTGGGGTTCTCAGCTGGAATCTGGGGGTTCCACAGGGGATTCGGGCATCCCTCAGGGTATTGGGGCTCCCCCCGGGAATTTCGGGGGTTCCCAGAGGGATTGTGGGGTTCCCATTGCGATTTTGGGGCTCCCCAAAAGGAATCTGGGGTTCCCAGAGGGATTTTGGGGTTCCCATTGGGGGGTCCCATTGGGAATTTAGGGGTCCCATTGGGATTTTGGCCTTCCCCGCAGGAATTTGGGGGTTCCCGCAAGATTTTGGGAGTTCCCGTTGCGAATTTGGGATTCCCATTGGGATTTTGGGGTTCGCAGTGGGAATTTGGGGTTCTCTTTGGGAATTTTGGGGTTCCCATTGGGATTTTGGGGTTCCCAGTGGGAATTTGGGGGTTCCTATTGGGATTTGGGGGTTCCCTTTGGGATTTTAGGAATTCCCACTGGGATTTGGGGGTTCTCAGCTGGAATTTGGGGGTTTCCCGCTGAATTTTGGGGTTTCCCATTTGGAATTTTGGGTTTCCATTGAGAATTTTGGGGTTCCCATGGGGATTTTGGGGTTCCTATTTGGATTTGGGGGTTCCCAGTGGGAGTTTAGAAATTCCCATTTGGATTTTGGGGTTCCCATTTGGAATTTGGGGTTTTCCATTGGGAATTTGGGATTCCCATTTGGAATTTTGGGGTTCCCATTGAGAATTTTGGGGGTTCTCAGCTGGAATTTGGGGGTTCTCATTGGGGTTTTGGGGTTTCCCATTTGGCATTTTGGGGTTCCCAGTGGGAATTTTGGGGTTCCCACTGGGATTTTAGGAATTCCCAATGGGATTTGGGGTCCCCATTGAGAATTTTGGAGTTCCCCAGGATTTTAGGAATTCCCATTTGGATTTTGGGGTTCCCTTTGGGATTTTGGGGTTCCCATTATGATTTTTGGGTTCCCAGCTGGAATTTGGGGGTTCCCAGTGGATTTGGTGATTCCCATTGGGATTTTAGGATTTCCCGTTGGGATTTTGGGATTTCCCCCCGGGAATTTTGGGTTCCCAGTGGGAATTTGGGGTTTCCCATTGAGAATTTTGGGGTTCCCAGTGGGATCTTGGGGTTCCCAGCTGGAATTTGGGGGTTCCCATTGGGATTTTAGGATTTCCCATTGGGATTTTGGGATTCCCCCCAGGAATTTTGGAGGTTCCCGTTGGGATTTCCAGAGGAATTTGGGGTTCCCAGTGGGATTTTGGGCATTCCCATTGTGAATTTTGGGGGTCCCCATGGAGAATTTTGGGGTTCCTATTGGGATTTTGGGGCTCCCATTGGGAATTTGGGGATTCCTCGCTGAATTTAGGGGTTCCCTTTGGGATTTTGGGGTTCCCAGTGAGAATTTTGGGGTTCCCAGTGGGAATTTTGGGGGGTCCCACAGAGAATTTTGGGATTCCCATTGGGATTTTAGGATTTCCCATTGGGATTTCGGGGTCCCCATTGAGAATTTTGGGGGCCCCCACTGGGATTTTCGGGGTTCCCATTGGGAATTTGGGGTTTCCCCGCTGAATTTTGGGGTTCCCATTGAGAATTTTGGGCGTTCCCATTGGGATTCTGGGGTTCCCAGCTGGAATTTGGGGTTCTCATTGAGATTCTGGGGTCCTAGTGAGAATTTAGGGGTTCCCATTGGGAATTTTGGGGTCCCACAGGGAATTTTGGGATCCCCATTGGGATTTTGGGGTTTCCATTGGGAATTTGGGGTTTCCCCACTGAATTTTGGGGTTTTGATTGGGAATTTGGGGAATTTCGGGTTTCTCATTTGCAATTTTGGGGTTCCCAGGGGGAATTTTGGGGTCCCCAGTGAGAATTTTGGGGTCCCACGGGGAATTTTGGGGTTCCCAGTGAGAATTTTGGGGTCCCCAGTGAGAATTTTGGGGTTTCCATTGGGAATTTGGGGTTTCCCCACTGAATTTTGGGGTTTTGATTGGGAATTTGGGGAATTTCGGGTTTCTCATTTGGAATTTTGGGGTTCCCAGGGGGAATTTTGGGGTCCCCAGTGAGAATTTTGGGGTCCCACGGGGAATTTTGGGGTCCCCAGTGAGAATTTTGGGGTTCCCGCAGAGAATTTTGGGGTGGCTGACCTCGTGGAAGAAGGCGGAGGCGAGGAACACTGCAGTCTGCGCTGTCCACTTGCTGACCCCGCGCCGCAGCATCGGCTTGTAGAAGTGCCTGCGACCCCAAAAACGACCTCAGAGACCCCAAAAAAACCCCAAATTCACCCCCCAAAAATCCCCAGAAAAAAAAACCAAAAATTCCCCCAAAAAACCCCAAAATTCCACCAAAAAACCCCAAAAATTCCCCAAAATCAACCCCAAATCCACACTGCGCTGTCCATTTTCATCGGCTTGGAGAAGTGCCTGCGACCCCAAAAACGACCTCAGAGACCCCAAAAAACCCCCAAATTCACCCCAAAATCCCCACCCAAAAAACCCCCAAAATACACCACAAAAATCCCCCCAAAAAACACCACAAAAATTCCCTCAATAACCCCAAAAATCATCAAAAAATCCACACTGCGCTGTCCATTTTCATCGGCTTGTAGAAGTGCCTGCGACCCCAAAAACGAGCTCAGAGACCCCAAAAAAACCCCAAATTCACCCCAAAATCAGCCCCAAACAACCCCAAAAATCCCCCAAAAAACACCACAAAAATCCCCTCAAAAACCCCCAAAATCATCCAAAAATCCACACTGCGCCGTCCATTTTCATTGGCTTGGAGAAGTGCCTGCGACCCCAAAAACGAGCTCAGAGACCCCAAAAAAAACCCCAAATTCACCCCCCAAAAAATCCCCAGAAAAAACCAAAAAATCCCCCCAAAAAACCCCAAAATTCCACCAAAAAACCCCAAAAATTCCTGTAAAAAACCCCAAAATCACCCCCAAAAAACCCCAAAAATCCCCAGAAAAAAACCAAAAAATCAGCCCCAAAACCCCCAAAATTTCCCCCAAAAAGCCCAAAATTCCACCAAAAAACCCCAAAATTCCCCCAAAAAAAACCCCAAAATTCCCCCAAAATCAGCCCCAAATCCACACTGCGCTGTCCATTTTCATCAGCTTGGAGAAGTGCCTGCGACCCCAAAAATGAGCTCAGAGACCCCAAAAAAACCCAAATTCACCCCAAAATCAGCCCCCAAATCCCCCCAAAAATCCCCAGAAAAAAACCCAAAAATCCCCCCAAAAAACCCCAAAATTCCCCCCAAAAAAATCCCAGAAAAAAAAACAAACTTCCCCCAAAATCACCCCCAAAAAACCCCAAAAATCCCCAGAAAAAAACCCAAAAATCAGCCCCAAGAAACCCAAAATTTCCCCCCAAAAAGCCCAAAATTCCTGCAAAAAACCCCCAAAATTCCCCCAAAAAAACCCCAAAAATTCCCCCAAAATCAGCCCCAAATCCACACTGCACTGTCCATTTTCATCAGCTTGGAGAAGTGCCTGCGACCCCAAAAATGAGCTCAGAGACCCCAAAAAAACCCTAAATTCACCCCAAAATCCCCACCCAAAACCAAAAAAAATCCTCAGAAAAAACCCAAAAATTCCCCCAAAAAACACCAAAATTCCCGCAAAAAAACCCAAAAAAATCCCCAGGAAAAAACCAAAATTCCCCCAAAATCACCCCCAAAAAACCCCAAAAAAATCCCCAGGAAAAAGCCCAAAAATCAGCCCCAAAAAGCCCAAAATTTCCGCCAAAAAACCCCAAAATTCCTGCAAAAAACCCCAAAATTCCACCAAAAAACCCCAAAAATTCCCCCAAAATCAGCCCCAAATCCACACTGCGCTGTCCATTTTCATCGGCTTGGAGAAGTGCCTGCGACCCCAAAAACGAGCTCAGAGACCCCAAAAAAACCCAAATTCACCCCAAAATCCCCACCCAAAAAACCCCCAAAATACACCACAAAAATCCCCCCAAAAAACACCACAAAAATTCCCTCAAAAACCCCCAAAATCATCCAAAAATCCACACTGCGCCGTCCATTTTCATCGGCTTGGAGAAGTGCCTGCAACCCCAAAAACGAGCTCAGAGACCCCAAAAAAACCCCAAATTCACCCCCCAAAAAATCCCCAGAAAAAAAACCAAAAATTCCCCCAAAAAACCCCAAAATTCCACCAAAAAACCCCAAAAATTCCTGTAAAAAACCCCAAAATCACCCCCAAAAAACCCCAAAAAACCCCAGAAAAAAACCAAAAAATCAGCCCCAAAACCCCCAAAATTTCCCCCAAAAAGCCCAAAATTCCACCAAAAAACCCCAAAATTCCCCCAAAAAAACCCCAAAAATTCCCCCAAAATCAGCCCCAAATCCACAGTGCGCCGTCCATTTTCATCAGCTTGGAGAAGTGCCTGCGACCCCAAAAATGAGCTCAGAGACCCCAAAAAAACCCAAATTCACCCCAAAATCCCCACCCAAAAAACCCCAAAAAATTCCTCAGAAAAAAACCAAAATTCCCCCAAAAAACCCCAAAATTCCCGCAAAAAAACCCAAAAAAATCCCCAGGAAAAAACCAAAATTCCCCCAAAATCACCCCAAAAAAAACCCCAAAAATCCCCAGAAAAAAACCCAAAATCCCCCCAAAAAACCCAAAAATTCCCCAAATTCACCCCAAAATTCCTGCAAAAAAACCCCCAAATTCACCCCAAAATCACCCAAAAAAAAACCCAGAAAAAACCCAAAAATCCCCAGAAAAAAGCCCCAAAATCAGCCCCAAAATTCCTGAAAAAAAACCCCAAAATTCCTGCAAAAAAACAAAAAAGATCCCCAGAAAAAAAACCAAAATTCCCCCAAAATCACCCCCAAGGAACCCCAAAAATCCCCAGAAAAAAAACCCAAAAATCAGCCCCAAAAAACCCAAAATTTCCCCCAAAAAACCCCAAAATTCCTGCAAAAATCCCCCAAAATTCCCCCAAAATCAGCCCCAAAATCCACACTGAGCTCTCCACTTGGGCTCGCAGAAGAGCCTGAGAGCTCCTGAAATCCTCCCAAAAAAACCCAAAATCTCCCCGAACCCCCCAAAAACCCCCAAAATCCAAAAAACCCCAAAATCCCCAAAAAACCAACAAATTCCTCCCAAAAAATCAAAAAAAATCCCCAAAAATAAAAAAAAAATCGCCAAAAAACCCCAAAAATCCCCAAAAACCCCAAATAAAAAAAACCAACCCAAAATTCCCCAAAAAATCCCCAAAAATTCCCAAAAAAACCTCCAACATTCCCCAAAAAATCCCCAAAAAATCCCCAAAACCTCCAAAATCCGCCCCGAAAAATCCCCAAAATCCAAAAAAACCCCAAAATAAAAAACAACAAACCCAAAATTCCCCAAAAAATCCCCAAAAATTCCCAAAAAACTCCCCAAAAAATCCCCAAAACCTCCAAAATCCCCCCAAAAAACCCCCAAAAAACCCACAAAATTTAAAAAAAAACCCCAAAATTCCCCCAAAAAACCCCAAAAATCCAAAAAAAATCCCCAAAAATTCCCGAAATGCTCACCTGAGGCACCACTTGTGC